>OZ024909.1:52912913-53360541 GCA_964017125.1 Flabesymbios commensalis | reverse complement strand
GCTTACTTTACAGAGTATTATTGCTGGCTGGCTGGTTGGCTAGTCTGACATTTAATTACGGATTACTTTACAGAGTATGATGGTTGGCTGGTTGGTTGGCTAGTCTGCCATTTAATTATGGCTTACTTTACAGAGTAGTATGACTGGCTCGTTGGTTGGCGAATCTGACATTTAATTATGGCTTACTTTACAGAGTATTATGGCTGGTTGGTTGGTTGGCTAGTCTGACATTTAAATATGGCTTACTTTACAGAGTATTTTGGCTGGCTGGTTGGTTGGCTAGTCTGACATTTAATTATGGATTACTTTACAGAGTATTATGGCTGGCTGGTTGGTTGGCTAGTCTGACATTAAATTATGGCTTACTTTACAGAGTAGTATGGCTGGCTCGTTGGTTGGCTAATCTGACATTTGATTATTGCTCACTTTACAGAGTATTATGGCTGGCTGGTTGGTTGGCTAGTCTGACATTTAATTATGGATTACTTTACAGAGTATTCTGGCTGGCTGGTTGGTTGGCTAATCTGATATTTAATAATGGATTACGTTACAGAATTCTCTAACCGGTTGGCTTGTTGGTGTGACATTTACATTATGGGTCTCTCTGGGATCGTTGATGATATCTACAGAATCAGATGCGCTCTCTGTCCCTACACACAACTGTCCAAATACGACATCTAGCGAATGGTAAAGTATCCCGTCTGTATTTTATCAGACACGCGGGATGTTGCTCACGAATTGTTTATTTATTAGTATATTTGGGATTGATTTGTTTTTTATCTGGGTATAAGCCTACTTTTAGGATGTAATTTTACACAAAGTAAATGATATAGCTAACCTAAACAATACCATTGTTTTTTTCAGGTTTAATACGGGGAATGTTTCACGTGGATTTGACGATGTGCTATATACATTAGAAACTACTTCAATCAATTTCTTAAATATGACGTCAATGACTGGTACGGGAAGGTTAGTGATTAACAATCATTATCATCACCCAATATCACTGATCGCGCCACCTAGTGACCAAAACCTAAATCTGTTTACTATTGATCAGAAAGTATTATGTCACTGTGAAGGTAAAAAAGAATTAATATTGTTTTAGACCAACTTTGTACACTTTGTAGGCTTAACTGAGCCGATACACACCCAATTTTACGATCCTATTTTAACCACGATGTGACTGAAGATTGTAGTACAATGTCGGTACATTCCACCTATATAAAAATATTATCTCCTTATAAAGATGTGTGTATCTGTCACTTCATAAAGGCACATTGTAATTATAAACCAACGGTTTGTCCGTGAATCTGCGGTGTCACTGAATTTTTACAAGTTCAAAAAATTTTGTCATTCTTACTATTGGAAACTCAATATGGTCTGGGGACATTCATAGGATGTGGAAGGTGGTTCTAATTAACAGGTATTACTCAGTAAACATTGGAAACATTTAATGTCATAGCCTTACATATGACATACATTATCTATTGCTGTATTTGTTTTCATGTTAAGTGATGACATCAGTGGATTACATCTGTTATACCAATTAAATCCTTTCACAATCGGAGCTTTCGGGCTGTTACTAGGATTGATTGCGGCGCTGATATCAACTATAATACCAGGTAATCACTACATTCTTAAATATAATTGAAAATCATGAGAATATATAAACTAGCGATTTATTAAACAGGTGCGTCTGTCCATGGAAAAGTCTCCATCTGATTGGTGGAAACTTCAAATTGCCGCCAGCCTTGATAATTACTCAATCGCTGAGCTAGATATACCATTTTGTATAATTTATAATTTACACATATAATTATATAAATACATTTTTTACAATCAAGTAAATACGTGTATTTACTCAAAAGTGTAAAACGTTTGATTTACACGGATACATAAATAACTTAATTGTTTTATTTACACAAGCGTGTAGCTAAAGAGGAATTTCTTAAACAAAAGATATTTCGGAATAAATAAACATTATATACTTAATTTAAATGCGAATTCACACTAATCTGAATATTTGTTGAGTAGATTAAACATAATATGCGGTGTTGATCTACAATCCTACAAAACACTTAAAGGGTATAATACACATAACTAACATTACTTTTGTTAATTTAATATCTGCATTATATTGCTTCTTACTCAACTGTTATTACCATCAATAACGTTACACTGCAATGGCGTTCAACACGTCACATATGTCAATATGGTTACCTTATTCTACATTTACTGATCAAGAACTTAGTTTAGCATTTAGATCTTAATAAAGTGTTCTTAGAAGCCTCATACGGCGTTCATTTGTATAGTTCATTTAAGCCAATATTTATTGTGATATTATATTTTAAAGATCTCACGTGAGTGCATCGTTTTATATTACAGGTTTTCGTAACAAAAAGCTAGAGCTACGGATGGTGTTCCCTTGTATATCATGGCTGATACTGAGATACAGTAGCAGGAGATATAATAATAATAATAATAATAATAAAGACTTTATTTACCGAGGGTACAGGTATATACAACAACGTACAAAATCAATAAAAATTAAAAACATACATGCATGTATGTACCAACCCACTGAGCATAGCTCATCCGCCGTGGGGCCCTCATACATAAACATTAAAAAACATACATTGATATACATCTATTTAAATAATATAATGATATCTAGATAACTCGTATCATCCATTTACTTATATAATATAAAACAGTAATAATAACATATATTTAAATTCGTGTACATGGTAAATCTGACAATATATCTGGGAGAAACATATAATTTTACAAACATCTACATGAGAAGTCATCATTTGAAGTAAAACAATTTACATGATTGAAGTGTATATATTGAAATAATTGACAAAAATAATATAAACATGGACATTTTTTTTTTTCATATATATTGAGGCATATTTATATAACTCATAATAGTACTTAACCTCATACTATTACTTGACTTATAAAATAATATCTAGTATTGAAATATATATATATATATATATATACAGTATATACATTGTAAAAAAAATGACAACTACAAACACACATACATAAATTACATTAGGGAGTACAATTAAAGCACAATTGCAGACAACATATATTTACTTTCAAACACAATTATTACAAATCTGTTATTTATACTCTAACTATTTTTATTTCCGTTTTTTGTATTCGCGTACGAATTCTTTTAATGTTGTTGCTTTGCGTGCTTTGTCGGATAAAGAATTCCATATTTTTGGACCATTAAACCTCAGGCTTTTGTGATGAGCTGCTGATACATGGAGCTTATTGCTTGTCTTTGATCTTAAAGAATGATTTGTGTTTGTGCATGTTGCTTTAAATAAATTAGATATATAATCAGGGGTAAGGTTGTTTAGAGCTTTAAATACCATTGTGGCCTGTTTTTCCTGAACAATTTTATCAAAAGTTTCCCATTCAAGTTGATCGAATAGAGGACTATATGGGGAATACTTATCTGCATCCAAAATAAGGCGCGCGGCTTGTTTTTGCAATTTTATTATTGAATATATGTCGGTTTTGTTGCATTGTCCCCATATAGTGCAGCAATATTGTAGGTGTGGTTTTATATAGTAGTTATAATACAAAATACGCGTCTTTGTAGGTAAATAATGTCTTATTTTCCTGAAAATAGACAGCTTGAAAGCAATTGTTTGTTTAACTTTTTTTACTTGACTATGCCACGTTAAGTTATTATCGATAACCACACCTAGGAGTTTTTCTTGTTTGGTATTTTCTATTTGTGTGCCGTTGATATTCATGTTGATGTCCATTTCATTTTCAGCTAAACGTGATTCTTTTGCTTTTGATAGAATTAACATGGCTTTGGTTTTTTCAAAGCTTAAAGCCATGCCATTTTCATAGCACCAGTTGTTCGTACTTACTGCTTCATTAGATAAATGTTCCTTGACAAATTGTATTTCTTTGCCACGGACAGTGATTGTTGAATCATCTGCAAATAATGATGTTTTACCAGATGCATTTTCTAATGGAAGGTCGTTAATATAAATTAAGAAAAGTAAGGGACCCAATATAGAGCCTTGTGGAACGCCATGTGTGTTGCATATTTCGCTTGAATATGTCGCATTAATTTTAACAGACTGTTTTCTATCAGAAAGGTAGGATTGAAACCAAAAAAGGGATTGTTCACCGAGTTGATATAATTTTAGTTTTTTAAGTAGAATAGTGTGATCTACTAGATCGAAAGCTTTGCATGAATCTAGAAAAAGAACTCCGCAATATTCATTGTTGTACATGGCACTAAGCCAATTATCAGTCATTTCAGTGAGTGCGGTTTTACAAGAATGTTTGGTCCGAAAACCTGATTGTCGAGGGGATAAAAGATTATTCACCAGAAAAAATTCGTACAATGAGTTGTGTACATGTTTTTCAAGAACTTTAGACAAAAGGGGCAAAATAGATATAGGTCTGTAGTTTTCTGGGTCGTCGGTTGAGTTTCTCTTGTGAAGTGGTGTAACTCTTGCCTTTTTCCAGATCGACGGAAAACAGCTGTTACGGATACTGTGATTACAAATGTCTGTTAATTGTTTCGTAATTACTGGGGCTGATATTTTAATAATCTTTGATGATATATTATCGATTCCTGTCGCTTTATTATTATCAAGGCTGATCAAAAATTTATAAACAAAATCCTCTGTTATGTATGGTATATTAAAAATATTTCCTTTTGGTAGTTTCGTTGAAATAAAAGCTTCCAGTTTCTTCAGATTTGGTGATAGACTTTTTTCTTTATTTAGATATTTTTCAGACACACTAGTAAAGTACTTGTTAAAAGTATTTGCTATATCAGCATCATCTGTAAATGTTTTGTTTTCATAAGTTATTGTTTTAATGTTGTTAGAAAAGTTTGATTTGTTGCTAAGTTCATTAAATACCTTAGACAATTTTTTCGGGTCGTTTTTGTAGAGTTGAATTGATTCCGAATAATATTCTTTCTTTGCATCTCGTATTAACTTTGTGACTTCATTTCTCCAATACTTATAATTGTGTTCATCTTTGTTTTTCTTTGCATTTTCTCGCTTGTTAATAGCTAGTAAGATGTTATTTGTTATCCACTCTGGTTGTTTTGGTCGTTTTATACGTTTGGTGACCAGTGGTAAATGTTTGTCTATTATTTTAGTAAAAGTAGAAATAAAACTTTGAAGATATTGATCTATTGAAATGTTTTCAGCACCGATAGTTAACCAGGGGGCGTTTTGTAAGTCCGACAAAAATGTTGCAGAATTGAAGTTATTGTATTTTCGATACGCTATGATTTTATGGCGACCATCATTTTTGCTATAATCAATATTCGTCATTTTAAAAACAGCAAATACAGGGAAATGATCACTAATACTATACTTAATAGGAGAGCTGTATAAAACGGGGAGATCATCAGAGACGTAAATGTGGTCTATAAGAGTTTCACTGGTGTTTGTTACTCTCGTGGGCTCTTTAATTATCTGGTTTAACTGTATATTGGTTGTAAGGCTGATCCAAGATTCTTGAAGTTTATGTTTTTTGTCCGACATGATATCAATGTTAATATATCCCATTAATATCGTTGGTTTATTTTCGGAATAAATTTTATACATAGATTCCTCCATATTAGATAACCAATGTTGTATAGAATCACTATCATTATTTGGTGGGCGATAGACTGAAGTCAGTAAAATAGATCTATTTGAATATTTGATTTCAATACATATAGTTTCAATAGGTCCTTCTAAGTCCTCTCTATGTTTGTATGAGATGCCTTCGCGGACATACATTATTAAACCACCTCCTTTTTTGTTTAACCTATCTTTCCTAACAAACGTGTAGCCATCAATACAGAGATATGAATCATTAATTGTTTCCGTTAAGAATGTCTCACTAAGACAATATACATCAAGTGATGGACAATCGTTGACTAAAAATAATTTTAATTGGTCAAGTTTGTTTATTAATCTATTTATATTGTGACAAGCCACTCGTAAGCCTTTTTTGAAATATGGAAAAAAAATTGTTGAGCTAACTAAAACACTGGGTATTTTGTGATGATCTTTATCAGAGGTTATTGAAATTGAGTCGCAATTCGCTACTCGTTGAATAGTAGATGAAGTACGATTATCAAAAGAATGATTAATGTCTGCAATTGTACTAGCAATTGTACTCACATGTGTCGGCTGCTTATATTGCGGTAAAAATCCAAGCTTTCACATTGAATACGCCTGGCAAGCTTTCCTTTACCAGAGTCAGTCAGATGGACCCCGTCGTTGCCAATATCACTTATTCTGATATTCCATTGAAAGAGGCGACCGAGTGTCAAGGCAACTCTGAGCAGAATCCGCAAATTTAACACAACAATCAAAGCGTCCTTGTTCAACGACAAACCAACATCGCCTATGCAGCCCCAAAATTAATCAGCCATAGTGCCATCTTTTCCGTTTGCTGGCATAAGATAATGGCGCAGCATACTCGTGTGTCACCCCGATATTAAGGTTCTTTCACCACAGGCCCTTGGTTCTGAGGCATGAGATGGCACGCGTTTTAAATCATCGTGATAGGTATAACATAGTTTAATTACTGCAAAGCCAAAGGCAGTATCTGCTTACTTTAAAAGTAAGTACATGCATACCGCCTTTTTGCTTTGCAAATCAAACTAGTTACACATTTTAATCGTCAAGTTATTTATTTAAAACTGCCGCCCACTTCACGTTGTATCTCGCTGACGAGATCCACAAATTATAGAGATTTATCAAAATACAGGTCAATCATTATACCATAAAAGGCTAAACTGATCCAGATAAACCTTGTGAGGATGGTGGGACGAATCAGATAAATACTGCCCTCCAGATCTCAGGATTCGAAATTTGGAAGTTGGTGGTCTGAGGCCAAAAACGCTACTTATCGGTCATAGAAATGAAATGAAGCGGGCTTTAGGCCACCTTTGTGCACATATAGGATAAACTGGGCCAGGAGAACCTCCTGAGGATGGTGAGATGATTGAGATGACACTGTTTTCCAGACACAGGATTCGAAATTCGAGCCCTGGCGGTCTGAGGCCGAGCACGCTACCTCTCGGTCACGGAGGCTCTCCACAATACTAACTTTCACACGTGGATGGGGAAGAAACAATTTTGTTTCTTTCAAACCGCCGAGACCGGGAACCGAACCCCGGACTCTGGCGTGAAAGGCAGCGGTGCTAAACACTACCCTAGGGCCCCCGCCCTATCGGTCATAGAGGCTCCCCACAAAACAAGATCGCGAGTGAACGGTTCGCACGTCCCAAAACCTTTTGCTCGGTGTTGATAATCCTAACATGTTACCGTATCAAACCTTGTGGGGTCAATAATATGCTTTGAACTTGTCACACCAAGACAGCTGTTACCCAGTAGCCATTGTAATGACGTTGATTCTGTGCTGATTGAATGTTCGCCCATATTTGCTGGCTAGCGCTTTCCAACATTTAAATCATAACTGTGGACTGCTTCACATCAACTACGAGGATTTGACCCTATCTGAGGTTAATGTAATATTATCGGGCTACCGTAGTAGACAGTGGGCCAACATATTTTGTTTGCTGGAACAAGTGAACTGTGTATACATATATTAAATCAAAAAGTTTTCCTTATAATCCGATAAAAAATGTAATAAAATGGGCCTACAAAATTGCAAAACTGAGTAACAATCGTAGGCTTTTCACACCATGTCCATATATGTACAAAAATACATGTTTTCATTTTTTTGTGATGTGAAACAAAGGGAGGGTGTGTAATTTTAATTCAAATAGAAATTCGGATTTTTTTTTAAATTGTTTATTTGGAGTTTGGTTTGGTATGAGTCGTATCTGATTAGACAGACATCAATGTATTTCTATTGGTATACTTGTATCTACGAAGACCCAGAGGGAACATAGGAAGAAAAAAAAGTAATGGCAATATCCCGTACGTATGCGATAATGATCCCATACGTACGCAATCATTATCCCGTACGTACGCAATAATGATCTCGTACGTAAGCAATAATGATCCCTTACGTACGCAATCATGATCTCGTACGTACGCAATGTATCCGTTATGTACGCAATCATTATCCCGTAAGTACTCAATCATTATCCTGTACGTACACAATCAATATCCCGTACGTACGCAATAATTATCCCGTACGTACGCAATCATTATCCCCTACGTACGCAATCATTATCCCGTACGTACGCAATCATGATTTCGTACGTACGCAATCATGATCCCGTACGTACGCAATCATTATCCCGTATGTACGCAATCATTATCCCGTACGTACGCAATCATTATCCCGTACGTACGCAATCATTTTCCCGTACGTACGCAATGATAAAATACGACCACGTGTTGTATATTAGTCATGAATAGTTTATTCTTCATTTGTCCAGATTTATCAAGAGGCTTTTATGGCACACCATGGCCGTGGACAGGGATGAATTGATACGGGATAATGATTGCGTACGTACAGGATAATGATTGCGTACGTACGGGATACATTGCGTACATACAAGATCATGATTGCATAAGATCATGATTGCATCCAAGTATGCGTTTCACAGAATACATACCTCGCCAGTTGCATTACATAAATAATTTTAAACCACTTTAAAAAATTAAATTCTATAATTTAGCTCTTTAAGGGTGAACAGACTATGCTCCATCAGACATTTATCTGTTGCAGCCGAGAATGCTCAATTATCGGGGATTTTATTTATTTATTTACTTATTTAGCTCCATGTACAGCAAAAACATAAATATATACATACTAAATAAATTATGATCATAATAATTACATTAACACTGTACTTAGCTGCTAAGAAAAGGTCACAACAGGCGACTTCTAATAGGCTTGACAGCAATAATTAGAAAAAAAAGATTATAGTTGCGATAATTAGAAAAAAAAAGATTTTAGTTGCGATGTGGAAAATTGTATACATGTAGAGATAAAACAGAAAATATAATTATAACATAATATTGTATATTATGCAAACTGTAAACAAGTCTTAAAACTACTAGAATATATTGGACGAAAAAATACATGGCATAATATATATAACACTTTTGCAAAAAAAGAACATAAAATTATATATAAAAGTATAAAATTATAAATATTATAAAAAAACTACTAGAATACTGAGGACGACACAAAGCACATCAGTACACACTAAACTCTCTGCAGCTAATCTTGAAAAATAGAGGTCATTAACATTATTTGTAAATAGAAAACAGACTGACTGCCTTAAGGATATCATGCAAGCAAAGAATTCCACAGATACACTAGGCCATAAAAATAAGAAGATTGTAGGGCAGTAGTTTTGATTATTATTCTAATTTCAACAAGGTATCGTTGTTTAAAAGAGGACAATCTTAAACTATGTAGAGAACCATCTAGCTTGAAATAACTGGACAAATTACAGTCACTATAATTATGTAAATATTTGTGACGCGCCAAAGGGGCATCCTGGCGGAATTGTAACAATTATTTTTGACGGCATTTTACTTTTATTGATTACATAACTAAAATTAGGTGGTTTAAAATTTCATAAAATCATACAAAAATATATTTTTTAATTCTTTCAATTCACGGAACAGGAAAGGCATGGCTATCAAATATACTCGAAAATGAATTTTGACAATTTTGACCTTACTGCCCTTTTAGTGTGGCGGGTCACTTTTATGTAGCGTGGCGCTGCACTCTTTCTAACAATCAAATAGTTTTAGCATCCGCAGATGGCCAAAGAGGTAAACAATATTACAGAATATTGCGTTGTGTGAAACATGGAGTTGAAATTTAACAGGAGCTGGGACATTGAGCGTCTTTTGCCTAATAAAGAATTCGCCTTAGCAGATACAGATTTAATGGTTTTTGACAGTGAAAAATTAGACATAGCATTAGTTTCTACACGCTCAGAGGTAATGTGTCTGACAGGTATACATAATTAACTTACAAAGAACGACATATTGATAATTGTAAGCATTTCTTAACCCGTTTGTGACGAGCCCCGGAGATCTCCGTAATTTAGGGAGACCATTCAGATACGAGGCCCGGAGATCTCCGGGTCTGGATTGCATGAGATAACTATGACGTCATAAAATAATCTCGTTTCAGAAAGAGTGCAGTACTTAATAATCTCGTGTTCAACGGGTTAATATTAAAATCCCATGCAAATACTTCGATATAAGTAGCCTATGCATCATCTACATAAAGACTAATAAAAGGCGAACAAACCTCATAAATGTAATTTACATGTTTTTATCCCCCGCCCGTATAAAGGGGGATTTTAATCGCGCCAGCGTCCGGCGTCACGTTTTCTTGTGGGCTCAAAAACACAAAAACTACTGGTCAATTTTTTTTGAAATTTTCACATGACATTCCAAGCAATATGAGGATGTGCTAGTTGTTTTTTAAAGATGCTACCAAAATTCAAAATGGCCGCCGGAGATCATCTTCAAAAAAAATTGTGGGCAAAAAAACTTAAAGTTAAAAAATTATTCAAATTTTAATATCACATTCCCCACCTCTTTTTCAAGGTTTGACTGACATTTAAAATGGCCACTACGGATCAACTTCAATTTTTTGGTGGGCGCAAAAACTCTAAAAAATAGTTTTGGTAATTTTAATTTTTAATTTTAACCTCACATTCTTAGCAACATGTGGGTGTGCAAGTGATTTTTTAAAGATGTTACCAAAATTCGAAATGGCCGCCAGAAGTCAACTCCAATTTTTTTGTGGGCGCAAAAACGTTAAAACTAAAGTCAGAAATTATTCAAATTTTACAATCACACAATATGCAAGTGATTTTATTAATGTTTTGCTGAAATTCAAAATGGCCGCCACGGATCAATTTTAATTTTATTGAGTTCCTAAAACTGAAAGTCGAAAATTAGTCAAATTTTACAATCACATTTCCCACGATATGGAGATGTGCATGTGATTTTTTCGAGGTTTTACGGAAAGTCAAAATCGCCGCCATGCATGAACTTCATAATTATTTGTGGGCGCAAAAACTCAGAAATTGATTTCAGAAATAATGTGCAGGTGATTTTACTGAAATTTAAAATGGCCACCACATGTCGACTTTTGAAATATTTGTGACTGCAAAAACTCTAACCTAATTTGTTTTACTATCACATTCCCCATGATATGGAGATGTGCAAGTGACTTTTTCAAGGTTTTACAGATATTCAAAATGGCCGCCACAGATCAACTTTAATTTTTTGTGGGCGCAAAAACTCTGAAACTTAGTCAGAAATTATTCAAATTTTACTATCACATTTCCCACGATATGGCGATGTGCAAGTGATTTTTTTAGGGTTTTACTGAAATTCAAAATGGCCGCCATGGATAAACTTCATATTTTTTTGTGGGCGCAAAAACTGAAAAATTGCAATCAGTAATAATTCACATTGTACAATCACATCACGCACCATCTGGAAATGTGCATGTGATTTTACTGAAATTTAAAATGGCCACCACAAACTTTTTAAATATTTGTGACCGCAAAATGTCAAACCTGATTTATGGCGGGGGATGATATAGGACTTCAGTCCTCTTGTTTCTAATTAATGGAGCAATAACACACTATGTTTAATCTTTGAATAGAAAGCTTTTGAACAGTCAATAAAAAGTGTGTCGGTTTGTGCTCTTGCGTCTATAATCATGATAATATAATGGATAATGGATTATTATTATTTACGTTTCTTCTATAGCGCTGAATCCCATTAAATGGATCTTAGCACTTTACAGCTAACGAGCTTTTGAAATATGTAAAAAAAACTGTAGGCCTAAGACGCTGGACACATTTTATCAGGTACATCCTTATCCTTCATTATTCACTGTGTCACTGTGTCTGCTACATAATTATTTACTCTTCAATTTAAATGTTTCGTACCAACATTTACACCAAGCTTCGCTTTTCATACACTGATACAGCTTAGATGTGTTCTCAGCCAGCACAATGAGACGCCGACACAGAATAAGCTGGAGTAATGGTGGAAATACAGGTCTAACAATACATCAGCACTGGGTCACATCAATCAGGGCCACTCACACTGGGTCACATCAATCAGGGTCAATCTCACTGGGTCACATCAATCAGGGTCAGTCACACTGGGTCACATCAATCAGGGTCAATCACACTGGGTCACATCAATCAGGGTCAGTCACACTGGGTCACATCAATCAGGGTCAATCACACTGGGTCACATCAATCAGGGCTAATCACACCGGGTCACATCAATCAGGGTCAATCACACTGGGTCACATCAATCAGGGCTACTCAAATCGGGTCACATCAATCAGGGTCAATCACACTGGGTCACATCAATCAGGGCTACTCACACCAGGTCACACCAATCAGGGCCAATCACACTGGATCATATCAATCAGGGCCAATCACACTGGGTCACATCAATCAGGGTCAATCACGCTGGATCAAATCAATCAGGGTCAATCACACTGGGTCATATCAATCAAGGCCACTCACACTGGGTCATATCAATCAGGGCCACTCATACTGGGTCATATCAATCAGAGCCACTCACACTGGGTCATATCAATCAGGGGCACTCATACTGGATCATATCAATCAGGGTCACTCACTCTGGGTCACATCAATCAGAGCCACTCACACTGGATCACATCAATCAGGGCCTGCCACAAAAAATAAAGTGTTTGACAACCCAATCTTGTATTAATGCTAGACATATTATTAGGCCTACATAAAACGTATTGAGATGATCAGATGGGCATTACATTTGAAAATAAGTATAACTTACTTGTTTCCTTAACCCTTTGAGTGCGGGCGACGCTTTTAAGCGCATTCATACTGTTTTTCCACAACTAAAATTTGACAGAAATTGAACAAATATGCATGTATAAATCTTGAGTAAAACCCCCATTGTGAAATTTAGGAGGTTTAATTTTTAAGTGAGGAGGTATTTTCCTTTCATTTGAAGTTGGCAATTGCGTGAGCAATGCCAACTTCAAATGAAAGGAAAATGTTAAGTAGTAATGAAGCACTTAAAGAGTTAATTGCTTCATTTTGTTATCTGTGTATAGCCAAAAACATTTTAGGACATTGTAATATAATATAATAGTCCCATAGTTTTCTCAATATTGCAGAAAACTCAACAATAATTTGCCTGATAAGTATAACACAACTAAGCTGACAACTGAACTGACAACCGGACAACAGAATGTGTTTAATTGCTTTAAAAAAACACCAAAATAAATTATAAAGTAATGTCGTAGTTTTATTTTAATAAATATTATGCCTACGTAAAGCTCTACATGGAAATGTTATTGATCATCCAAGTCATCTAAATACTATTCGGATTCGTCAGGTGCACATGCAAGATATGTGTTTATGCATAATGTTTGTAACTTAATTATTATAATGAATAAATCAGAATAAATGGATATTAATAACCTTTTCCCACCCCAAACATTGATCCATATATTTCAGACGCTTTACCCTGGAAATTGATGGTAACTTTGCTTTGCTTTTTTAAGCTTGTTGCAAATCTGTGCTAAAACGCCTGGTGTGAAAAAGTGTCACGCTGTAATGTTGAATGTTGTTTACCCCCGACCTGCTGATATTTCTTCAATATTCCAAATGTAAGTATAATTGAAAGATAGTTTCTATATAATTATTTTAAAAGCGAGGAGAAGCCAGTATCTGTGATCTGATAAAAGAGGTATCAAGTGTTTATATCGGGCACTTGGCTGCCTTTAGTGTTTGTGCGTACAAGCCGCTCCATAACAACGAAAATTCATTGCTCATTCGACATTGCAAATGGTTGAATAACATAAACAATATTCATCATTGCAATGTATTGTAAAATATAATGGGTACAACTGTAGAACAAAACTAGCCACTGTTCATCTATATATACCAACACAACTATCACTTCGGTGGTCCTACCCTTCGGATTTTGTATATTTACTTTACAACTGCTTTTTAATGTATGAAAAACAATGTCTGTAGTTTATAATTATGTCACTTTACATTATAATATATCGATAAGTATATATTTTATTGCTCCGTGTATATAAAGTCGTAAAAGTTCGTTTCACTGATCCATGAGTGCTTTTTATGTCGACCGCCAAAACGCGAGTGTTTGACGATCTAGGCCACAGTTACATGACCTTTGCATGAGGGTAGCTAAGATGTGTGGCCATTTGATGCCCCAATTTATCTGGAGAGACTTATTTGCGTTGGATGAGAAAATGACCAGTTTTCCACGATTTACGAATTGAAATCGAGAGCTAAACACAACTATCTCTATACTGTACACAACTATCCAACACTTCCGGTATATACCTCTTCACACCCGTTTATCACCGTCCTTAGTACGTGATAAAACATCTCCTGATACGTCCTGATACGTGAAACAATATCTGTCCTGATACGTGGAACCATCTCCGTCCGGATACGTGAACACATCTTCGTCCTGATACGTGAAACCATCTCCGTCCTGGCCGTAATTATGCCTAAGAACCATGAAACGACTTAATAATACATCGCCACGACCCTAGGCCGTGATAGGCGGGAGTCCTTAGAACATAATAGCTCTATAAATCATCCGAAGTCCGAGGGCTCATGAACAAACCCCCATTTTGGTCAAGTATTCCAACCAACCGTTTATTCAGTGGGTGCAGCTGTCACCCACGCTGAGTTGCCATGGACCCCAAACAAAACACAAGCTGGCGGAGATATTTACCCCTCACTGTCCACCTGGGCAACTGATTTCAAACTCTACTCAACTCGCCTGATGCGTACTCCCCCGTACTAGTGTGCACAACTAGTCAGAAAAATTGAGCAATTTTTTAACAAAACCTAAAACAAATTCTTTACCAATAAAGTATTTTACCATTTCATAGTATAGGGTCTTAGTTAACTTCTGACAATATGCTTACGTCCAACTGTCATAGGAGGTTTTTTTACAGAGCAAAATGTAAGATGGCCGAAATCGGTAATGAAAAAAAATCGAAACCAGACATATTTTAAAATACTAATTTACCCTACATTTTATCAGAGTTGAGTAGACAGTTACGTTAAATGTAGTATTATTTATAAAAGAAAATGCTATCAACAGGAGAAAACCAATATGGCCGCCAAAAACAGCAAAGCACGATAGTGATCAGTAAATTTTCACGCTTGACTTTTTGGTTTCAGAAGTGCAACATGGAAATCTTATGTTATCGATATTACTATTGTTATTTGTGAGCAGGTCTGCTTTTTGTAATTAGGAACAATATTTAATTTAGACTCTATTAGATGTATGTGTAATACATATAGTGTATGTATAGTGCATGTAAAAACGTAGATTGGAATAAGTTAGGCGCTTTGTTGAGTGGTAAAATGCTCCAGACAGTCGAATGTACTAATAACATAAATGTGCATACATTTTGATTTGGTCTGGGAATGTTGGCTCTAGTGCTAAGATGATGTAAGAAGACCAAATGTGCCCCCAGAAATTTAACCACCTTGGTATGAATCTTCCAAAAGAAGCAAGCTTGGACAAAAGCCAAGAAGTTTAATAAAGGTAATCAATGGAATAAATTTAGAAAAGTAAGAAATTAATTACATAAATTATTGCAGTTCAAGCACAACCATTGCTGATTCGCCTGAAACACTAAAGGAAAATCCTAAAAGAATCTGGACTTATTGTAGATCAAAACAAAAATGTATACATAGAACAAATTGTCATGAAGATCTAACCGCCACCAATCCAAATGATATGGCTTGTATTTTCAATAAATATTATGAATTAGCTTCTAATACAGCACTGGTGAGTCATTAGCTCTTGTAGTGGCTGAGATAGCTTTTAACGTGGCTGTGATGACTTGTTTAGTGGCCAGTTATTTTGTGGCTGAGATCACCTTTAAAGTGCTTGTGGTCACGTCTGCAGTGGTTAAGATCACTTTCGTAGAGACCGAGATCACTTTTGAAGTGGCTGACATCAGTGTGCTAGTGGCCAAGATCACCCTTGTAGTGGTTGAGATAATTTTCAAGGTGGATGTGATCACTTCTTCAGTGGCTAAAATCACTTATATAGTGGACGCTGTGGTCACTTCTTCAGTGACCAAGATCACTTTTGTAGTGAGACAACCTTTAAAGTGGCTGTGATCACTTCTTCAGTGGTAAATATAATTTTTGATCACTTTTTTGTTGGCTGACATCAGTTTCTTAGTGACCAAGATAACCTTGGTTGTGGCTGAGATGTGGTAAAATTACTATAAATGTCACAAGTAAATGTAAAGTAAATTCTGAACGGGCTGAGAAATTTTGCTGTCGTTATGCATATTTTAACATAAACAGTCACATCTGATAAGGAAGATTTTTTAGGTAAATATTAGTTTATAGTAAACATCAGGAGGCAGAGAAGCCAGTGAATATAATTGTAACATTACTTGAACAAAGTTCACCAACTTATATATATGGAATTGTAGCTGCTCTGGACAGATATGCCCATCTGTATGCTCATGTGACTAGGAACACTGTCTGTTGGTGTCATATTATATCCCATAATTATTATGCGTGTTCAAAGCTAAGAAGTCTACCTTACGAAAATACCCATAAATCAGGTTTTATTGATGTTTTTTGCAGGGGAAGATGTGTTCAATCAGAATCTGAACAATTTTTACGGGGGTCTAGATAGATTCGGTGAGCAGCAAACTAGTTGAAAGGGTCTATTACAAAAAATGAGCTCAATTAACCAGCTCGCAAGCTATTCTAAATCTGACTGTATGCCGGCAGCCACCTTGGACGCCATCTTGAATAACTAAAACAAAAAAATGGTCGATAAGCGTTTCATTACCATCATTATTGCACTGATGATAATTAATCACCATTGATATTGAATTAGTTACTATGTACATAATTATTCTGCCCAAATTTTCATTAACGATCTATTCGCTAAAAAGCTTCCTGCGCTAAATAGGTTAAATATTGCCCTAAATTGCATGGGAGTGGTCTAAGTGGATTCACTGCCCACTAAGCTAGTTGAAATGGTGTATTACGAAGAAAACAGTGAGCTAAAATAACGAAATAACACTACTTCAAAAGCAATACTATAATCCGGCGTCCATTTTGGACGCCATCTTGAAAAAAAATGGTGTTGAAACTGAAAAGTGCGACTGACATCCACCCTGGTGATGAAAGTGGTCCTATTGTACAGTGATTGGTGGTGGATGTCAGCTTGTAACATGAAATGCCATGTGAAGTCAAACTATTTTATTGTGGCTGGCCGCCTATCAGGTACTTTTTCAACATGAGTCATACCCTTCTTTTGATTAGAAATACTATTAGATTAAATTAGACAGTGGTACTGGCTCATCCAGTAATTAATTAAAGGAGGGGTAGGGTCCCAATTTGTATAACTAAATATCACGCCGTCCTAAATTGCTGTGCTAGGGATAGTATATAATATTGGCCTAGAGGTCTCTCTGCTTTCACCGTGAATATGCTGGAAAACGCTATCATATTGATACAATTTCATAGAACATAGGACAATATCATTACAATGGCAACTCTGCAAATCAAGGGTACTAGCAAGAACTTTATATATAAAGTTCTTGGTACTAGAAAACACTGAATCCACCCCTGGATGCACCCTGCATTTGATTTAGTTAGATAGATAGATATTGAGTCCTACATTGACACGCAATAATCGTAATAATTACACTC
Source organism: Flabesymbios commensalis (assembly GCA_964017125.1). Taxonomy (NCBI): domain Eukaryota; kingdom Metazoa; phylum Annelida; class Polychaeta; order Terebellida; family Flabelligeridae; genus Flabesymbios; species Flabesymbios commensalis. The sequence goes on along the minus strand of OZ024909.1, from coordinate 53,342,819 downwards.
TTTCGCTTATTATAGGTAGGACAGGTGGGTACCTCGTTTAAAATTAATTAAAAATGACCTTTCCTATCAGATATGGATTTCGCCACTATGACCCCCTCCCTTCACTCGGAATCAGAAACAAATGTGTTACATTGATCATTTTCTATATTGATCTTTTTATAGTCGTCGGTAAATCATGTAGCATGATCTTAGTAAAACAAGCCGCTGGTACAAGTTAATCGTCACTCGTGCTTCTTTATCTTACCGATAACAATGGATGGTAAGAACGCAAGCATTTACGTCTTCGCACCTCTAAAATTTTGGATTTCTCCACTGTGCTTCAGACGAGGTTTCACCGATGATTGGATGCCAATAAAAGTCAATCCTGATTATTATGGCTAATTTGAGATTAGTTTATGATTAGTTTGTTTCACATTCACCGTTGTTAAACTGTCAATGGGCTTCTGTTTTATGTTGCAGCTCCAACAATAGCCCCGATGACGACGTTGTCGGTCCCCGACTACGCGGTGTTTCTGTCCAGCGTGGTCATCTCCCTGGCAGTGGGTGTGTTTTTTGGTGTCAGGCGCAGAGGGAGAACCCAGGATGATGGGTCTCCAGCAGCCGGGTTCTACTCTTCACAAAGGCTGCAGGTACTGCCCACAGCCCTTTCACTCACGGTCAGTAATTTCTCTTCGATCGCTCTGCTGGGGGTGCCGGTGGAAGTTTACTTTCACGGCGCGTCCGTGGTGGTTTTGACTCTGGTACCCATGCTGTCATCTCTGTTTGGATTTGAGCTTTTTTCCAAGCCCATCTACGCCATGAAGCTAAATACATCCAACAAGGTCAGTTCAATTATGTATATTGATGATAAAAGGTGATTATTCAACCAACCATAATCATTTAACACTTCATAGCATGACAAAATAAGTAAAAATGAGAAATGTGCCAGCTATAAACAATTCAATTAAAAAGCTTCTGAAATCAAGATGACACCTAGGCCCATGTATTATCATGCTTGTCTGGAGGGCTGCAGTGAAATTGAAATTCAGTCAATGTCACCTCATTATGATATATCCGTCCTCAGGAGGCTTGCCGGGATCAGGTTATAGAAATAAAGGTCCAATCATTGTTTTTTTTAAATTGGATGCTGGTAAGAATACATAAGACATGTCTAATGTAATTGAATAGATGAGATATGTCATGTGTAAGTGAATATATAAGTCTTGTCTTAATTTTTATTGATGCTGCAAATGCGCCGCCGTTTGAAGGTGATCTATCACCCCTTATATGGTATGAATAATTATGTTCTTATATGGAGTGATTGGCTATCATGTGACCCTCCCAGAGGGTCACATGATAGCCCATCACCCCTTACAAGGAAACACTTGTGCCCCATCTTGTGGCAACTTTGATTTATTTGTCACAAATTGAATCATACTACATAAGGGGTGATAGATCACCTTTAATTCATGCCGTAAACTGGGCAGACTTTGGCCCTGTGGGGTGACTTTGGTCCAAATGCAAAATGAGATATTGTATAACGTCAACATATAAATATCTAGGACATTTGTATTGTTTTTTTATGTTAGAATATACACACTAGGTTTGTGTTTGTACCATGTCCTTTTCTTTCTGATGAATTGTATTGTACAGAGGTAGGCACCAATTTAAAACACTTGTTTTCTAGACCTGCCAAAATAACATTGGTTTAGGTAATTCTGTGGACACAATGATCTACATATTATTCTATAATGGAATCTCAGTCATGCTCACAATTTTTCTAAATCAACAAATATTTCAGTAAATTATCTGAACACACAAAAACATATGGTTAGGCGTAATTTGGTCCAATATTTTAAAAATAATTGGAAAGCTTTGGCTTGAAATGCTTTAAAAACATTTAAATTTCCAGAGATTAACGTTTTTAAATTTAAAAGCCGTTACGTCAGATAGTTCTAAGTTCTTTTTTAACATTATATCTGTTTAAAATCACCGTGTAATATTTTTGGGCCAAGGGCACCACCAGCTTGGGATCACAAACTCCATTATCAATTTTATTGGTTCCGAACATTTACATTTCCCGAAATTACGTTATTTAACATTTTAAAACAATTAAGTCAGAGTGTCAAGTGTTTTTTAGAATTATATCAATGTTTAAAATCACTGTTTAAAGTTATCGTAAGCTCTAACTTATTTTCTTGGGACGTGCGTCTTGCTCTCCCCGTCCAGAGATCGCATGGCGGCGCCCTGGAGACTGCTGTGGACGTGCGTCCAGCCCTCCCCGCCCAGAGATCGCATCGAGGCGCCATGAGGACTGCTGTGGACGTGCGTCTTGCTCTCCCCGTCCAGAGATCGCGTGGAGGCGCCCTGGGGACTACTGTGCACGTGCGTCTTGCCCTGCCCCACCCAGAGATCACATGGATGCGCCCTGGGGACTGCTCTGGACGTGCGTCCTGCCCTCCCCGCCCAGAGATCGCATCGAGGCGCCCTGGGGACTGCTGTGGACGTGCGTCTTGCCATGCCCGTCCAGAGATGGCATCGAGGCGCCCTGGGGACTGCTGTTATTATTGATTAAAAACGACCCATAATAATTAATACATATATATGTAATATCACATTTATATGATATTAGGCAGATAAATATCATTTCAGAGTAATATTCCGATAGTTATATATATGGAATGATAACGATCCATCATAATTAATACATATATGTGCAATATCACATTGATATGATATTAGGTAGATGCATATCATTCCAGAGTGATATTCCGTTACTTATATATTGAATAATAACGATCCATCATAATTATTATATATATATGTCGTTATAGTAAATTCATTGTTTTTTATAAAGAAATATATGTATATAATGCGATCTAGCTAATGTTATCTACACCCTGGTGTATTATTATAACAATTTATGATTGCCTTGATGTTGATCTATTGCCTTATAAAATCGACTACATACATCTCAATCACTCCTCAGTATATATATATTAGCGGAACTTCATGTCGGCATGATGTTCTTAATCATTACGGCTGTAAGTGTAAATAATATACATTTTTCACTGGTCATAACTTAATATATTTTGAAGATACAAAAAAAATGAAACTATCTGAATACTCCCTTTTATCCACTCAACATACTGATTGATAGTTTTGTATTTTTTTATGGATTCTAAGCCGTATATCAGGCCTCATATTTCAAATCCTGTGTCTGGAGGACAGTGTCATCTCAATCATCTCACCATCCTCAGGAGGTTCTCCTGGCCCAGTTTAGCCTATATGTGCACAGAGGTGGCCTAAAGCCCGATTCATCTCATTTATATCAGGCCTAAAGCCGCCACTGCCGATACAAACCGCTTATTTGTTACATAATTGCACTTTTCAACCGTCTTAAACCGTCTTAACTGCACCTGTGAAAAAGTCCAAACATGCAAATACATCCATCAACTGTTTGATTAATCTCCATCCAAAGGAACTCTGTCTTTTTAGATATGCATGTGGATATGAAGTTCAAATTTGAACTTCATATTCCCGTTATTGGAATTTCGGTATAGAGAACATCATATCGGATTTCTTGGGGTTAAATTGAATTTCATATTCACAGACATCCTAATTCTTAAAATGTCATTTTTTTTAATAAATATTTTTTTTTCTTCAAACCACCTCAATTCACCTCGGGTAGTGCCCAGACAGGGTGTGGGTGTGTGTTTGGGTGGGTTGTGCCCTCGTAAAGGGGGTTTGACCCTTTCAACCCACACCAACAGTGACCCCAAGTGGGTGTGACTTTGGCTCAGCCCTAAAAATAAAAAAAAGTGTGAAAGAATCGTCACCTCAAATTATAATTTATTTTTTTATGATTAGTTTTCTTTATCTATATGGCTACATTCACTAGAAACGTAAATTAATATAATTATAAGCTCTCTTGATTTAAAACAATAACAAAGTGGGCCAAAGTCACCTCAGTTCACGGTATTGCGGATTACCATGACTACGTCATGGAGGGTGACATAGTTATAAGTGGTGCCTAATTATGATCTACGTATGCAGTTATGCAAATTTAGCCGCCCCTTAGAAACATTTTTTATGGAAAAGTATGTTTTCAAGTATAAAATGATGCATTGTAAAACAAATAGCCCTTATTTAAATGAACGTAAAATTGGTCATATGTGAAAATACAATCAGATACATGTGTGTGATAGTCAAAAATATATATTCACTGTTACAATTACATTTAAAAATATTTCTCCAAATATTTGCTTTCGTGAAACTATGGTACATGTATGTTAAGATTTCGTGACTGTACGTTAGCCTATTTTTTTTAATCGTAAAATATCCAATATATGATAAATTACGTAATGATTTATCATCATCTTGGTATTTCTATCCCGCATTTCTAATAATTGTTTTCCTAATATATTGAAAATCAACAAAAGCGACTTATAAGGTGATTATAGTACTACCTACATCTCTACAATTGATTCAATATGTTCCACCATTATATGTATATAACAAGTAAAATGTTGTTTTTTTGTTTTATATGGTGATTCACTAAAAAGGACACAGATTCAAGGCATAATTAAGTCTTAAAAACTGTTTTTATCAGTTTATAGACCATTGAACTTAAGAAAACAATACTATAGTCGACAGCAGCGTATTAGGGGTTAATTATCTATCACTCCCTATCCCAGCAAACACGAGGCGTTGACCCAATGTTGTTTTAATGCTGGTTCAACGTCGGAGACGGCGGGTCAACATTAAAACAACATTTGGGAAATGTCTCGTGTTTGGTGGGATGAGTCTTAACATTGTATGCGTTCCTCACAGGAGTAGCACACATAGCACCTTCCCTGCTAGGGCGGCGATACATGTTCACTTACAGAACATCAGATAACAACAACTACACAAACAAACTTATTGTATTTATAGCTGTAACACAAAGACAGCTTAGTAGAGAGGCTTCAAAATCACCCTGATTTGAGCATGTTTATAAAGAATACACTTTGTGAGACTTGACTATTCACAATTTACAGAATCATGTTCAGATTCACTATAAGAGCCTGCGAGTTATTATTGTAAGCTGTATATTTGACGTTTATCTTCTAACTATAACACAGCACGAAAGCCCGAGAGTTATTATTGCATGTTGTATATTTGAAGTTATTTTCTAACTATAACACAACACTAAATCCCGGGAGTTCTTATTGCATGTTTTATATTTGAAGTTTATTTACTTGCGGCTGAAGTCCCGTATATGTTCATCTATTGGAGTCATCAGTCAGATATTCGTCTTGGTTTCATACAATGGCATGGTACTGTACGCAACTTCACTACTTTTCCACAACCGTGAGTAGACTTTCATAATTTAACAGTTTTTGTTCATTTTCACTTATCCATTTATTTACGTTTTTTCGTCACAGACAGCCAGACAGGTACGTAGATATGTTATTGACATGAGTCTGTATTTATACGTGCACGTAGGCCTATACTTATACGTGAAAATCGCATGTTTTAGCAGTGTTTTGAAATTATGCAATATTCGAATAAAAGTGCATGCGCTTATATTCAAAAACTAAGTACATCTTTAAATATCAGTACATGCACCTTTATGCGCGGGGATACGGTATACTTAAAATAAAGCACAATTTTGCCAAGTATAACGCAGTATAACCATTGCAATACTGTCATGTAATACGCACTGGTGAGAGATACATAAAATTATATACCAGAGTCTGGTTTATGGTACATAATATTTTCCAATGGCTTGCGTCACACCATTATTATTTAATTTGACTAGTGCAGCTTACATAAAACCATCTTACTATGTTTTAGTACTGGGATTGAACGCTATAGGAGGCATGGTTCTGATGACAGTTATTACGACAATTTATGTGACTATGGTAAAACATAATTTAGTTTTTATTTGTATATAGCAATAATCACTATAATATCCCTGTCACATTTACACGCAAAGTTAATATATTTTCAACTTTCAATCACGCAGTTAATATCTTCTCCATATTTCACACTATGTCCTTATAGTGCATTACAATTATGTATGCAATCACATGCAGAGTTTTTTCTTTAATACATCATCAAGCTGTGCAATTTTGTTTTAGTAATAGGCCTAATGCTGAAAAGTATTGTCTTGGCATGTCAATAGATCGAAATATACAGACAGAAAGACAGACATAGAGCCAGACAGACGCAAATAATTATTAACATATTTATAACACACTTTTTCTCGGCTACTGTTTGATGATTGAGCGATGGCGGCAAAATCATCTTTGCCTCTCCCACTAGGGAAGTGGCAAAGATGATTTAGCCGTCGCTCAATCATCAAACAGTAGCCGAGATAAAGCACCACCTAAAAAAATGGACAATAATTTGAAAAAGAAAAATAATTAAAAAAAACTGTTCTAAATATTACATTACTGAATGCCAGGAGTATGAAGTCTACAGCAAAGTGAACAAACTAGCAGAAATCTAGACATTAACCGAACTTAACATGTGTGACATCTTATGTGTATCAGAGACATGGTTGGATAATAAGATTGCTGACACTGCGCTATTAAGTGACAATTTTAATATATTTAGATGTGATCGTCCCACAGGACAAAAGGGCGGTGGCTTACTAATGGCCTGTAAATGCGAACATTCCTGTAACTGTGGTGAATGATCTATATACTGGTGATCACGAAATATTAACCGTTGAAGTTAAACCAAGTAGTAAGATACTTTTTATTTTGTGTTATAGACCACCTTCCTCATCTATCATATAATTTATAATTGATCTGGACAATATTATTAAAAAAACAACTAAAATACACAGCAAATTATGTAGATTAGGTGATTTTAATCTTCCCGGTATTAAGTGGGGTAATCAGTATTGCGGGGAGCCTCCGTGACCGAGAGGTAGCGTGCTCTGCCTCAGACCGCCAGGGCTCGAATTTCGAATCCTGTGTCTGGAGGAAAGTGTCATTTTCATTCATCTCACCATCCTGAGGAGGTTCTCCTCGCCCAGTTTAGCCTATATGTGCACAAAGGTGGCCTAAAGCCCGATTCATTTCATTTGCATTAAGTGGGGTGATATTCCATTATCATCAAAACAAGAGGAAACACATTTCTGCGAGCTTGTAGATACCTACAGGTTGAAACAAATTGATAAAATTCCCTAGACAATACATGGAAATATATTAGATTTAGTCTCAACAAACACGCCTTATATTTACTCAGATATATTAGAGAGTGACTGTTCTCTCAGTTCAGATCATGCTGCTATAACATTTTAAATTAACGATAGAGTTAATTTACCTAATAAACCCTCGTTTTATATATGACTCCAAACGTACTGATGTAAACGGCTAAATTAAAGACATGTGACACTGAGTTGTTGGCTTTAGTTGAACACGCCCCCAGTGTAAATGACGCGTGAACAGAGTGGTTAGAAGCTGTGAACAGCTGTATTGACAGAATTAAAGACATGTGACACTGAGTTGTTGGCTTTAGTTGAACACGCCCCCAGTGTAAATGACGCGTGGACAGAGTGGTTAGAAGCTGTGAACAGCTGTATTGACAGAAATGCTCTGAAACGAGTAATAAAACATTTCAAGGAACCACCACTGGACAACCAAGTATTAAGATCATTACAGAAAGCCAAATTGAAAGCTAACAGATGTGCAAAGCGCTCAGAAAAAGTGTCTGACTGGACGACTTATCGAAAGCTAAGGAATTTGGTACAGTCAACATGCCACAAAAATCACAAGTCTTTTATTCAAGAGCTTGGCTTGCCAATTAAAACAAATCCCCCGAAAATTTGGTCATATGTGAAATCTAAGACGGGTAGTGGGGCCATGTTTCAAGATATGTTTTTAAAAGGAGAAATGTTGTCAACCCCTGAGAGCCAAGATGACTCATTTAGGAAATATTTTCAGTCAAATCTCTCAAACTATGATAAACCGAGTGATTCACTTGACTGCGAAAGAAAACGATTCACACCTAGAATCAATTACAGTGACTGAAAAAGAAGTTGTTAATTTGTTGCAGCATTTAGATTAAAAAAAACACTGGCCCTGTCAATTTTTCTCCAGCTTTTGTGAAACGTTTCTCCAGTTATATTGCATCATTAATTTGTGGTATCATAAACAGATCTTTGAATGAATGTATCTTTCCAACAGATTGGGGTAGGGCGAACATCTGCCCAATATATAAAGGGAAGGGAAGTAAAACTGATGTGTGTAACTACAGACCTATATCACTGCTCTCTATTGTAAGCAAAGTTGCACAAAGGTGTGTATATAACCACAATATTCCCGTTCGTGGTTATGACATTTATGCATTGTAGCATGGCTTCTGGAAGGGAAAATCTACTGCTACTCAGTTAACTCGATTTTTCCTTGAGAGCATTATCGACGCCCAGGGGCAAGTCGACCTTCTATACCTAGATTTTTCAAAAACTTTCGACAGTGTGCCGCATGATTTATTAATTCTGAGATTAAAGCAATTCGGTTTCACTGGTAAACTTCTGAAATCGTTTGAGTCGTATTTATATGGTCGACAACAGAGAGCTGTTATATCAGGATGTAAGTCATGTTGACTAAATGTGACTTCGGGCGTTCCACAAGGCTCAATATTGGGTCCGTTATTATTTTTACTGTACAGTAATGATTTGCCCAAGTATAAAAAACAGCATAGTTGCATTGTTTTCAGACGATTGTAAAGCATTTAAAAAGATTAGAAGTCAAAACGATTGTTGTAATTTTCAAGAAGATATTGATAACCTATATTATTGGTCTAAAAAGTGGCTGATGAACTTTAATGCATTAAAATGTCATGTTATTACTATTACTAATAATAAATCCCCTGTACTTTTCTGTTATAAGATGAATGGTGTGTCACTTGAACGTGTGACATAACTATTAGACCTTGGAATTAATGTTGACTCGACGTTATTTTGGAGTCCTCATATAAACAAAATTCTCAGCAAAGCTAATAGAGTATGTGGTCTGATAAAACGTACACTGGGACGTACACGCTCCCCAGCAATCAATGTTATATTGTGCTTTAGCACGTCCAATACTAGAATATTGTACACCACTATGTAGCGGAACTAGGTTTACTAGCGTGCACCTGGTGGAACGGGTACAACGGTTAATGACTAAATACATATGCAATTTTCAGCTGATTGCTACAAGGAACGGCTCTTGAAAATTACCATGTTACCTTTATTAATGAGACGAGAGCAAAATGACATAATATTTTTTTGGAAGTGCTTTAATGAAAAATACGAAGTCGATATTTCAAAATATGTATTTTTTTCAAACAGCATTGACCGTTGTACCCGCAGCTCGACCGGTGAAGGATTTCTCATGAAAATGCCCTTTTGTAGGACCGAGCGTTTTAGAAAGCACTATTTTAACCGTATTGCTTACTAATGAAACTCTCTGCCACAAAATGTCAGAGAAAATGTAAGACACAGATCAAATTCTGCATGTTTATTTAAATAATTGTTTTCAGGAAACAACGCTATGTTCTTCTATGTTTTTATGTTGTGTTTTCTCTGATTGTAGGCTACTTTTAAACTGAGTTGCGACATTTTACAACGTGCTTTTAAATATATTTACAAAAGATTTTTTTTATTAGGTAGATGGCTACCAGAAAAGGTATATTTAATACCTGTTTAGCTTTTCTCCTAGATACCGTATATGCATATTGTATATTTTATAATTATATTCAATTGAATATATCATCAACATGAAGATTTAATTATTATATCTATGTACAAAATATGTATATGCATATTTAATGAATAAATTCATTACTTTCAGTTGACCAAAATTGATTGTTTACGCTGAACTAGCATCTGTTAGATGTTGTTCAAACACTTACCCAGCATTGTGTACATGTGTGAGGTACACCCCAGTAAACACGAGATGCTGATCTAATGCTGGTTTAATGGTAAAATCATACGGAACTGATAACTTTCATACTTAATTTATTTGATGTTTAGGGTGGATTTAAGGCAGTGATTTGGTCGGATGTCATACAGTTCGTGATTATGATGGGCGGCATTGTCATCATCTCGATACAGGTGAGTTCTAAACATCCCGGGAAAACGTTAAATTATCGTTGCTTTAATGCTCGCCCACCGCCACAATTTTTTGCAAAAGCAGCTCCTATAAAATCTTAGGAGCATTTTTGAAAAAGAGTTGGGATCTTGACGTTTTAGCATAATTAAGGTGTGCAGAACACGATTAGCCCGGTTCCCAAGCAGAATTTTAATTTTTATGTTGTCTAATTAGCATATACAAAATACATCAACATACTACGTAAACTATATACTGTTATTGGGTAAGTATACCAAAACTGTTGAGAAAGTGAGTTTTAACACTATTGAGGTATGTGAAATTAACTTAGCATTCCTCAATTTTACTATTAAAGCAGGTCCTTGGGATGACATAAATTTTAGTTTTTAGTTTTTGTAATGAAGTAGTGTATCCCCCAGATCATAATTTCATTTTTTTCAGAGTTTTTAGATGTTTTAAAATATTTTTTATCAACATTTCTATGAATCCGCTTAAAAGCCAAACAAATTTTTTGTATATCTAAACACTTGCTAAAGGACGGTTGAATGTTCCTACCACATGTTGGTGCCGTCGGCCCAGCGTTGGGCAGACAACGTGTTGCAGGTGTATCCCCCATGTCTTGACTATAAGACACTAATTAGCGGCGATTGCTTTGATATCACCGTTCAAGACGTGGGAATATGTGGTGTAAAGTGCTGTATATTGCTGACTTGTTTTGCTGACATGGCAATATACGACTTGGAAATACAACTATTTCACTGTTTTCCGGTGCTTTAAAATCGTTTTTGAACTTTTTTGTATTTCTAGTTAAGACCAGTAGGCTATAGAGCTTTATATAAATTAAATTTTCAAAATTGAAAATGTCTTTTCCAAGGAGTTCCAAGTTGTCTAATTAGCATAAATAAAATGGCAAACGTTGACAATTTTTGTAATTTCCTTCATACAGGTGATGCATGTTTTGTCTTATGCAGATTAACAATATGTTCATCTATTTTTTTTCAATGAGAACAGACACAAATCACAGATAATTATAATTTGTAAAACAAAATACCAAATAATATTATTGATATATATAATATATAAAATTTGTGCTAAAATGTATGCTAATTAGCAATCGTCATCATTATGATCACAAGAACGCACATTAATATTACAAACAAGATGTCTAACTGTATACAAGTATAGGTTTAGAGTAAAAAAAACGATTATTAATCTGTATTTGAAACACTTTATCAATTACGGCTTATAAAAGCAAGATAATCTGTCGCTCACCATGCTCTCTTTAGAGGTATTTTGCCGTATGCCTTACGTGAAAATTATCACAACTACCCGTATCATACTATTACAACAGAGAAGATTTGTTAAACGTATTCAGTGGAAATAAATTAGGTTAATTAGGAAAACAAAATTACATAAAATTTAAATACCTAATATTTCATCATACATAATGGTGGAGTTTGGGTGAAAACGCCTCCCTGACCCCCTTTAACGCCTCCCTATCGCCCTTTACCAGTGTGCCTGTGAAAGTTACTACCTTTTCTTCGTTCCCGGTATTTTTTAACGTTACTTGTCGCTTTTTAACATCTCCCGCTGTCATCTAATGTCACCCTGTCGCCTATTGAACATACGCATTTAACGCTTCTCCGTTGCCATTTAATGCCTCACCGTCACCCATTAATGAATCCTTGTCGACTTTAGGTCCTCTAGCTCTGTCGCTTTTCAACAGTTTTCTGTGCCACATACCTAGCAAGCACAAGATATGGGCTCAATGTTGGCTTAATGTTGGGTCATCGTCTCAGACGCTGGCCCAACATTAACCCAGCATTGGGTTAACGTGTTGTGTTTACTGTTCACCGACTCTCCGTCGCATTTTAACGCCTCTTCATCGCCATTTCACGTTTCTCTGTCGCCCTATATTGCTTATTCGATGTCATTTAGTGTATCTATGTCGCCCTTTATGGTAATCTTTGTTGACTTGACTATAACTTCTTTCTGTCGCTTTTTAGCAGTTCTCCGTGCCACATAACGACTCTCCATCGTTAACGACCATTTATCACCATTTCACTTTTCTGTCGCCTTTTAGCGCCTATATCTGTCGGCCTTTAACGTTCCTCTGTCGTTCTTTATCCTTTCCCCGTCACCCATTAATGGCTCTCCACCAGCTTTAAACAGTATCCATTTAACGCAGCTCTGTCGGTGTTCAACGCCCCTCAGTCACCAAAAGTATTCAAGTTGCTCTTTAATATTCTCCTGTTTTCCTGTGACATTTATCGTCTCTTTGTAACCCTTCAACGCATCTTATTTGCATTTTAGCATACCCTATCGCTTTTCAATATTTCCTCGTCGCTTTTTAATTCCTACCTGTGGAACTGTTTGGCCTTTCCGTCTTACTTTGACAGTTCCCCCTGACTTTTAACGCCTCTCCGTCACCCTCTAACAATACCCCGTATCCATAAACTTGTTTTTATCGCCTTTTGATGCAGGTATCTCTGCCAAAAAGTGGTAGATGTCACATTCAAGTTTACACAGGACAAGGATGAGGAGGCGTTAAACGCGATGGAGAGGCATTAAACGGCGCAAGAGAAACGTTAACGAAACGAGCTAAAATGAAACAGAAAGATGCTAAAGGGAGACGGTGAGGCGTCAGAGTGCAATGGAAAACATACAAGCTGCCAAGCTCATTGTGAATTACTAAAGTGCGACAAATAATCGTTAAAGATCGATGGGAATGTGTTAGATGGCGACGGAGAAACGTTGAAATGCGACAAAAATCGTTAAATTAAGAGAGAGAGGCGGTGAAGGGTGACATAAATACATTAAAGGTTGGCGGACAGACGTTATAAAGCCACGGAAATGCGACGTAAATGACGATGAAGAATCATTAAAAGGCAATGGAGAAATGTTACATAGAACGGGGAAGAGCGACAGGGAGGCATTAAAGGGAGACAAACATGCATTAATTGGCATAGTATATATAGGGGAAGCGTTAGTGATTGAGTGAATATTACTTTATGTCGCTTTCTGCACAATCATGGCAATATTGCGACAGACGGAAACCCGAAGTCTATGCCCTACTCTTATCGAATGACTTTAAGCTCGGGTTCTTTATAGTGCACAGTACCATAGACAGCACAGACACACCAGGCCGTTGAACAGTTTTGAGCACTGTAGACTACTCCATTAATAGGCGACGGAGCATCGTTAAACAACACCAGAGAGGAGACTTTTTTATCTCCACTCAATTAAAATGGGTTGGATAATCGTGTTTTAGGTTTACAGGCCAGGATAATTTGCAATCTAAAATTACCTATTCTACTGATTTTTTATGCTAAAAGGTTTGAATGCAACATTTAGCTTTTTAGTTTCTTTAGTTTATGATAATTTCATGTTTTTGAAAATGGTGATGACAGCCGACTTATATTTAGATTATTGTCAAATCTAACACATAACTATTTCATGATTTGTCATGCTAAAAATAATAGTAGTATTAGAATATTGCTTAAAGATATAGACCACTAGATGCATGTTTCTGGTCTTAGTTGTACCCCAGCTGTCTCTGTAATTTGCCTGGTGCTTTCTGGGTACAGATATGTCCCACAGTTCGTACACAGTGGACTACTCCTTTCTGTAGTAATGGTCATTTAAGTGACATTGTAATATGATAAAACAGTGCAGTCCATTGATGAGACGAATGATGTAAAGATGATGACGTGAGGGTGGGGTGATAGGGAATGATGTATTATTGAGAGTGATTTCCTCCTTCACTCGCCAATACTCTTAATAAGGGGGTTTGGAGATTTACCCCCAGGCATGCCCAGATGGTCGGAGACTCGGGTTTCGCTATACAAAACACAGATCTGCTATCCTCGGGTCGGATAGTCCCCAGAGTAACAATAGCTGAATGTTACTCCATTCATCCTACGTGAGAGACCTAATGTATAACACTATTGCTGGTAGTTTAAAAGTGATCTATCACCCCTTATATGATATAAATAATTATGTCCTTATATGGGGTGATTGGCTATCATGTGACCCTCTCAGAGGGTCACATGATAGCCGACCACCCCATATATGGGGGTGATTGGCTATCATGTGACCCTCTCAGAGGGTCACTTGGTAGCCAATCACCCCATATAAGGAAACACTTGTGCCCCATCTTGTGGCAACTTTGATTTATTTGTCAAAAAATTATTCATACTATATAAGGGGTGATAGATCACCTTTAAGACATTACCACGGCCAACACCTGAACTGATACTCAACATGCTTAAGCTGTTGAGCGGAGGAATCAGGGTAGTCCGCTGGCAATCCGCCCGAACATAATAGCCAGACACGCGGAGGCTGAAGCTCCCCTTAGATGCCAAAAATAGTGGAATTAAATATATTACGTTATTTTATTTCAGTATTTTCAAAATGATTGACGGCCATATTGGCCCAATTCTAAAAACAGCTATTTCAATGGATTTGTCATCCCCAAAATAGTAGAATTTGGTATATTATGCATCGTCATAACTTGTTTAGTTTCAAAGTTATCATATTTTATGTTTTTCAAAATGGGGATGGGCGGCCTTCTTGGAGGTCAAGATGTTTCCAAATGGAAAAAATAACCATTTCATTTCATTGGTTTTGTCACGCCAAAATAGTGGAATTTAGTATATTATATCTGCATCATTAGTATCTTTCAACCTTACTCACAGCGTTATAGTTGAAAGCGTACTTACGAGAGCTCTCGATCAGAGACTCCATTCTTGGTCACTCTGACGTCACTAGTCGAGGCTGGTGCCGCCTGGTGGGAACTGGAGAGTTGGTCGTGGCGGCTGTGATTTCAGAAGGTGGTTGTTAATCCCTGCCAAGTTGTAGCGTCCGCCATCGCGATTGAGGCTGCTCTTCCTGATGCTTATCTGAATAGCCTCTCTCACTTCTCGCTCGAACCAATTGTCAAATTTATCCAGAATTTGGACACTGTTCCAGTCCACAGTTTGGTGTGTGGACTGTGCATGAAATACCAATGGAGATGTGGTGCAGCTGCATCTGTATGCGTATGTTTTGCTTAGTTCTAAAGTTATCGTATTTTATGTTTTTCAAAATGGAGATGGGCGGTCATCTTGAATTAAGAGCTCAAGATGTTTCAAAATCTAAAAAACCCTTTTCATTGGGTTTGCCACGCCAAAAATAGTGGGATTTTGTATTATATTATCTGCATCTTCATGCGTATATCTTGCTTAGGTCCGAATAAATTATCGTATTTTTTTTCAAAATTGCGATGGCGGCCATATTGGATTTAGAGGTCTAGGTTATCTCAAATTTGAAAAATAACAATTTCTTTGGATTTGTCTTCGCAAAAATAGTAGAATTAGACATATTATGCATCTAAATAGCAAGTTTTTCAAAATGGGGATTGGTAGCCATTTTGTTATGCTAATTAGATAATCAAAGACGGGTTAATCGTGTTCACCATACCTTAATTATCGTCTAAAGTCAAGTTTCCAACTTTTTCTCAAAAAAGCCTCTAGGATTCACATTTTCTGAAAATTCGTCTTGTCTAATACTGTAATCAGTCTCTCATCGCAGATAACTAAACCTGCCAGCCCCCCCCCCCCCCCCTGAAAAACTATATCATGTCTGCCATGTAATGTCTGATATTTTAGCTGCCAATAACAGACTGGTTTAAATCTATATCCCTATATATATATATATATATATTGTTATATATGCCTAGCAAACTCATGTTATCAACCTGTGCTGTATTATTGTTAGCCTATACATACAACGTTGGCCCATCAGTAACCCAGCATTAGATCTGTGTTATTGTAGGTTTGGTTGTTAGCATTATAATATAACAAGGCTGGTCGGGGACGGACTTCTGTGGTCAGATATAAAGCCTCCCACACACCACAAAGACTCCCCGCAATTGCTTCAAACTCGACCGTCATGGCAGGTTTTAGAAAATCGCAGACTGGTTCTACGTCACCCCAGAAAAGACTGTTACCGACTTGGCGTCATAAGGTTTAGCAGCGATCCTAGTGATGACCGTGTAGCCCCCCTAGTGTTCCGAAAGAAATATTGAGATATTACAATCGCGTCGCAGGACATGCCACACCGCAATGACTGTCTACGACGAAATCGTAGTACTGGGAGTGGCCACACCACACTGATTGTTGAGGTTTATTGTTGCATCTTAAGCAATAGGGGAAGTCTTTGTGGTGAGTGGGAGCCTTAAGGGGTCTACCATTCAATCGCCAAGTGGGGGGGGGGTTCTATGCTAACTATGCTAACTATGCTAACCATGGCTCCGAATAATTTACAAAGTTAGATGTTTATACTTATAATTGTTATATTCATACTTTCAGGGTGTTTTATTCGTTGAAGGATTTGATCACATTTGGGAGGCAAATTTATCATGGGGTCGACTTAAAACAGAGTAAGTATCGCATATTCTTACATAATTATTGTGGCTCTGCCACACATGAGATAATATAAGAGAAAGTTGGGCGCTCGGAAACGAGCGAGAAGCTGTACTTCTCATTCGATCTACTTTTATTCATGTTACACAAAATATAGGGGTAGAAAAAAATTAACAACCTATGTAACCATTAACGTTATGATGGTAGTTTCAGATATTTATACGAAATGCAAAATATTACATGAATAATATAGGTTTATCTCGCAATGCAAAATTGACTATGATCTATACCAAGCTGGATGTACACGTCAGAATTATAACGAAATTGGTGCAACACACCTGTCATTACTATACTTATCATAATAATTAGTATTATATTGTTATTTATTATCATAATTATTATAATAATGATAATTATAATTTTGATATTATTATATTATAGTTATATATTAATCTTTATTTAAAAGGAGTAAATCCAATGAGCATTTGCCCATCTTCCTGGTCCTGGGGGCCCTCAAACATTCAAATATACAGAAAACATGGATTAGCCTAGTTAAGCTCAACACACTGGACAGAACTGGCTGTGGCTCTTTTCATTAAATGTGCGACGTTTTATAGCTTTATACTAACCGAACTTGAGACATAGAAATCAACGTCAAAAATACGGCGGTAATGCTTGATGTGAACAAAGTGACGTTACAATTAGAGTCAATATATTTGGCAGAAAGAGTCGTAAGTCACATAACAGTTTAACAAACGATGACATGGCAAAATGACACACATTTTACATTTTATTTTATTTTTTATATATAACTTTTTATGTTCATATGATCACTTTTGGATCCTAAAATGGCGTGGCATAGACATTTATAAACATGATATAAACAAATATTTTACATATATCTATTAATAAAATGTTGGTCTCATATATTTCAATGTGTGATATATGTTCCTATTAACATGCTACTATGTTATTTTTTATATAATTATTAAATTTGTTAATATCTCCAATATTTAAATCAACGACTTAGGACTAATTTTGACAGATCACGTCAATGTTGTGATATAAAAACGACGTCAAAACAACGTCATTTGATTCGATAAAAAACATAGAAATATTAATGTTGTTGAACTGAGGTGATGTGACGTGGACACTTGATATCAATAAATACACATGACATCACATCAAAATGACATCACATGCTGGCTTGATTCATCTTTTTACCACGTGTTATGCTTTAGTACTGGTATTTGCTATCGTATATCAGGCTAGATGCCAAGGAATAGATACCTTGTAACGTAAGTTGGAAGTCAATGTGGTTCGTTATAATATAATTATTTGGTTTCAGTTGGTCTTTCAATTTGAGTAGTAAGAGGTCCATACCACTGGCGCTCCTGGCGGTACCTATGCATTGTGTCAGTCAATTATCACAGCCCTGCACTCAGCGATATCAAGCCTTGGCCACAGAGACAGATGCTAGACAGTAAGTAAAAAACGTACAGATGGACCAGTCATACCAGCAAATACCAGATAATGAATCAATGTTGATTTAATGTTAGATCAGAGGCAGTGAAGATTGAATGTACGTTGAGGACAAAACACATAAAGATAACATGCCCCTAGAGATAATATTCAAAATGTTTCCTTTCTGCTTTACTGTTGAACTTTTTCCTTCATCAGCTAATTTACACAGGACACCACCTCTCTCATTCAATTCATACACTGGAGTCTTTAGTGTGGCCTTTGGATAATGGCAGTGTGCCAGCTCCAAATGTTGGCAGGTTGCCAGGTCCACTCAGCGTCCAGCTTTGGCTGCAGTAAAACAATTCTAAAACTCCTCCATGATATTGGTAGAAGGGGAATTGCCACTGACCTGGTTTTTGACATTATTATCCACGCCACAGACAAAGGCTAGCAGTATCCACACATGAGCAGGTGATACTGCTTGAGAAGTCAATGTATAGCTACTTTGGAAACCCTTAACCCTTTAACTCTTTATTAGCACATTAAGTACCACATTTTAAAGATGTTAGAGAAAAAATGTGACCTCAATCAGCAATATTTGAAAACGGTTGACCTCCATTTTGTCAAATCTGAATAATTTTTACTCACTTTATGGTGTGGATCGCGTCAATTGAATAATTTAGCGGTTAAAGTGTTAAATAGATAGGTACGGTAAGTGTTTTTAATCTGAGGTTAACATCTCAAAGGAAATTGTTCTACCTCAGTTTTGCCCCAAATTATTTTGGAAGCCAAATTATGAACCAACGAGCACACTCTACAAAGAAAATATTCCTAAAAGTTGTTTTGTGAAAATGTTCGTAAAAGTTGTGAACTGCCCTATGGGCAGTATATCAGCAGGATTCGAAATCCGATGGCTTTAATTATCCCGACGGCTTAAACTACTTTTAGTGCTCACATGAGACATCATGATTGTGATACACAGTTATCTTGGGCTCCGTCTCGTACTGTGGAAAGAGTTTGCACGAGGTATATCGGAAGTTAAATGTTTTCAATAATGTGATCTTTTGTGGACCATGTTAACCATATTGACGTGATATCAGGCGACTTGGCTACCTCATCCCTATAGAGGCCACTGACTCAGAATCCACAATGATCTGTGTTTCAGCTGCACTATTATTAAGGCGTTGAGCCTCGTTTTCACCGATGTCATATTGGGTTTCTGCGGGATGATCATTTTCTCATATTTTGTACGTGTTGGCTGTGACCCGTTCAGCCAGGGGACAATAAATAACCCCAACGAGGTAAGTAGTAATATGCTTTAAACATTATTTACGTAGCTTCAATGACTTCAGGGCTGTAAAAAAATATGTGAATCTGTCTGTGCATAATAAAGAGGAAATTATACCAAAATCACACTCTACCAAATCGACTGACGTATATTGACTGTATAGGCCTATATATATATTCTGCTTGTATATGTATACAATCATGTATATTCTGTATATATTATGGCTTTTCTCAGGGATGCATAACTGCAATTGCCTCTTAACCCGTTTGTGACGAGGCCCGGAGATCTCCGTGATTCAGGGAGACCATTCAGATACGAGCCCCGGAGATCTCCGGGACTGATTGCATGAGATAACTATGACGTCATAAAATAATCTCGTTTCAGAAACAGAGCAGTAGCATAAAAATCTCGTGTTCAATGGGTTAATACTTGATACTCTTAACTATAATACTTGAGACTGTAGACGATGTTAATCATAAATTATTTTTGATTGTCTCGTTCAGCATATATGTTATTACATGTAATACTTATATTTTGGAGTGACTATTAAGCCCAAAAGTCACATGCCGTTTTATTTGACGACAGTATGTAGCCTACTATAAATAGATTATTTCGAATTTACATCTACAACGATGTAAGACAAGTAATCTAATCTAATAAATTTAAATTTGATAAGCAAATGCAGATAATTTTTGCTATGCGATACTAAACAATGTTTTCCTTTGATACGTATTAGAGATGTTTCGTTATGTTTGCATTTTACAGTTTTTTTCTTACTTCTATTTATTTTCTTGTTTCAGCTATTTGCATATTTTGTACAAATATCTATGATGTTCCAAGGTATCACTGGCCTATTTGCTGCGTGTATAATTTGTGGAGCTCTGAGGTAAGATTCAAAAGAACGGGATTAATTGTTTTTGAGATGTGATTTAAAATAAATGAATATTTACTTTTCTGACGCATCGCATTTTCACGTTTTCGCTTCATCGTCTATTCAACAACATTTCTTATTCATTTTACTGAGTATATGTCTGGTCACTATTTACTAATAAGGTACATGCAGGATGCGTTATACCCGATTAGGTATGTAGGTATTAAAAAAAAACGTATCGTAGATCCGCGCAAAATATGAAGATTTGAAGAAAGTAGTAATGAACTGTAGCTGATCTACGGCGGAATTACCCTCGTTCATTTCTTAAACCTTATCACACACATTTAAACAAACTTTTGCAAAATTGATTGAGAAAATCACCACAAAGACAGATAATGAATGGGTGACAAAGGGTGGGCCTGTACAATATAAGGAAATATCTTTTGTGTATACCGTGATAATGTATTCACGAAGCCACACTTGCACTAAAATAAAAATTATATTTAAAAGTATATGCAGGGCCCGGACCCTACGTCTGTGTACATGTGTGTTTCATCGTTGCTCGCTAAAAGCCTGTAGGGCAATACTGTTTAAGTAGACACATTGTTTAAAATTGTCCGAGACTAATCGGGCTTAATAAATATTCGCTGACCAGCATTCTGTTCAAAATGGTTTATAATGAGCTAAAAATGAGCTAAAAACTGACCAACTTCCCCGAGTGTGAATAGACGACGGTGGGTGTCTTGGGCGCCATCTTGAATGAAAAAAATACTCAATGATGCCAGCTTGACATCATTCAGATTCTGATTCTCCACTGCTTGGGCGGGGGCCATGGTGCAGTGGTTAAAGCTGCCTGCTTGAGAAGTCGGAGATCGCGGGTTCGAGCCCCACTCTGGCCTTCAAGTTTCAAAGAAAAAAATCTTCCCCGCTCACTTGTGAACATTCAATATTGTGGGAAGTCTCCGTGACCGAGAGGTTGCGTACTCGACCTCAGACCGCCAGGGCTCGATTTTCGAATCGTGCGTCTGGAGGGAAGTGTCATCTCTTTCATTTCACCATCCTCCGGAGGTTCTCCTGGCCCGGTTTGGCCCATATGCGCACGAAGGTGGGCTAAAACCCCATTCATTTCATTTCTCTACTTCTTCTTCTATCAAATACCCTCGTTAAAGGGTGTATTTACAAGGTTGACCCTATGGCTGCTGAACTATTAAAGGAAATATGATATTCAGGGACATTCAAGAGTATGATTGATTTGGCTGTTCATTTCAGTCTATTTTAGCACCCCGAATATAATATAAAATTTGCCCATATATGACGCAAGTACCCCAAAATTAGGAAGGGGGCAATTACAAAGCTTGACTTTGCTAAGGCACGTATTGTAATTTTCACGGAAAAAAAATATTATTGAAAATGTTCCATAGTATATAGGAGCCTACATCTTGTCACTAATCAATACAGGGAGAAAAATATGTGCACTTGTTTTCAAACACTAAGTGTTTTTTTTTAATAATATAAGTGCATGCACGTTTATGTGCGGGGATAAAGTAGATAACATTCATTTTTAAAATGATGGGATGGATACATAACCTAATGATGGTGAACCATACATTTCGATGTAGCATAGACATTTAAAAAAAAATAGCCAAAACACATATGATTGTGTATTGTTGTTATTCAAGCTTCTATTAAAATTGAAGGAATTGCCCGGGATTATTTATAGCCATGATAAAATGTAGAGGTACATGTCGAGGCTCAATAAAATGATTAATTTACAAAAACTGCCATGGTGGGGCATACTTTCTGATTTACAATCTTGTCTCTGGTAGACAATATTATCAGGCGTAACAAAATCAATTGTCAATAGTAATCACATCACCTACCTTAATTTTTCATTAAGATTATATGTGCATGTGGGTGACAATTTTCTTATAGGCCTATATATAATACGGAACAGTGGAGGATAAAAGTATATATACTATCCCATGAAAAATATGTATGATATTCTGAGCTAAAAAACCACACCAATCAACTGATTCAGGTACACCAATCAATTATCAATCAATGATGGGCCTTCTAACGCGACTAACTCCTCTGAAGAACCGAGCCCAGAGGCGCACACCAATTCATAACCAATGTTATGTCCAGGCTCATATAATATACTAGTAGTCGTCAACACGTCACCGGTTCATCTATGAGCTGGGGCGGAAACCTCAGACCGAACAGATGCGTTTGTAATAGTTTCCAGAAAGATGTCAGGGTTTTAGTAGTCTGAATTACAGAAGGAAGCGAATTCCATAGTGTGGGTGTAGCCACAGAGAAGGCCCTTGATCTGTTCCTCGTTTTAGCACGTGGAATAAAACGTTGATTGGAGCCAGTGGAACGAAGCTGCCTAGAACTGATAATCGCCGGCAATAATATATTAATAAGTTACGAGGGTTCGTGAATAGTGAGTGAAGTACACGGAAGGTTATGGTACATAACTTAAACTTCATCCTGTAGGACACTGGGAGCCAGTGTAATTATTTAAAAAGAGGGACTGATATACTAAAACTAGGGTAATTACTGACCACCTAGCCAGATCATTCTGCACACGCTGTAATTTTTAAATGTTCTTGCCAGCAATATTATAGAAGATCTCGAGAAAGATGTCAGCGAACGCAGATCACGGATATGGTAGAAGCAGGATCTGTAAATCTGTGAGATATGCTGACGAAGGTTTAAATCATAATCAAATATGACACCTACATTCTGGCAGAGTTGTTTGATGACAGCAACTGTTCACGATCCAGCAATAAATTAGGCCACAATGTAAAGAATGTGTCCCGTTGCTTCTTGGATCTAATGATAAAAAAGTATGCTTTATCAAGGTTTAATTTCAGTTTAGATTTGTTAATCCACATGGAAAAACTTTGTAAACACGCTAGAAGTTTTTTTAAAGAAAGCAGATAATTCGGGCTAAATAATGATATATTATATAAATCTGAGTGTCGTCAGCGTAGAGATGGTGACTGACGTCATGATGTGCTATATTTCGACCAAGAGGTGTGGTGTAAAGTGTGAAAAACGCAGTCCCGTGAGATAACAAATGGGTCAGAAGAAGCATTTTAAAAATAAACGCTTTGTCAGTTAGGCCTACGTAAAATGAAAACCATTTCAGGGCATATCCAGAGATTTCATACCAAGATGAGAGGAAATTTAGAAAAAGGCACCGAAATGTCTGGAAGAGTCAATACAGTTACTTCGCCTCTGGCAATATTTAGAGTTATGTCACTTTGTATTCAAATAAGTACAGATTCGGAGTGAATTGCAACTTTTGAATGGCAACTCGGTAAAAACAATGTTATATAAGACCCCCCCCCCCATACATTTCTTCATGTGTAGCAGGAGCAAATGCAGTGAATGTTGATTTTATTTCAGAAGGGTATTTTGTCCAATATATACAACAAATATTTACAGTAAAATTATACATGTTGAACAAAGGAATATTATGCTAAAAATCAGCTAATGTTTAAATTGTCAAAATAAAAGTACGACAATCAATTATTTATTTAAATCATTATAGTTATATGACACTCTACATCAATATAATATAATTCATACTTTTCATAAACAAATGATTCATTTTCTTAAGTACGACCATGGGTTCTTGTTGCTCACCTTGAGACTGCTTACTTAGAAAGTAAGAAGTTAATGCCTTTTGGTTGTACAGGACAGTAAAGTACCCCCTTTTTTATTATAACGTGGCGTGACTAAAATTGACCTATGTGATCCATCTGATACTAGTAGAGTGGGCCTACTATACTTTGCCCCACACGACGCGCCTATCGAATAGGCTAACTATGATTACGTCAGTAACGCTGTGTATGCTATGAAGTACATGTACATTCATTTATGTTTTCAGTAATTTATCAACGGCCATCAACTCCTGTTCGGTGTTACTTTGGGAGGATATTGTAATGGAGAGCAGTTATCTCTCAGGGGTACTGTGCAAACATGAACGCCTGGCGCTGGCATCCTCAAGTAGGTCTCAACCATTCATTTTACTAACGTTGGTGTCTTCAAATACTATTATACAAATTGTACAGAAAAACGTAATGTTTTATTAACCAAAAGCAAATACATCGCCTGGCAGGCATACGTCAAAACAAAACAGTTAGACCTGGTTTGTTTGTTAACTTGTTTGTATATAATGTGAATAATTGAAAGTGATTGTTTTACCTCGGTAAATTTGCACACCACCCCTAAGGCGAGAAAACGGCGGGCTGTAAAATTGCACATTACTACAGTTGAAATGTGTAGAGCGCGTTCAAAAGTGTATATTCATTTTTTTAAGTCTTCGGAAACAAGGGGTGGTATGAATGTTATGTCCATGCGTCCGGTCTCAATACATCCTTTTCAATAACAAAACGCCACCCTGTGACCAAAGCTGAACTATTTAGTTCAGACTCCTATTACACATTTTGCAATAACAACACGCCACACAGTGACCAAGCTGAACTACTGAAATTTGGACAATTTTTGCCAGTCATTTTGACTTTATACCCGTCCAAAAGACGGGTTCAAAAGACGGGTGCACGGGTCGCTGGTTAACACAGTGCCTAGAAGTATGTATCCGCAGATAAAACGAAGTTTGAAATTCCAGATAAGGATAATAATGAAACATATAACATAAAGGACGGGGTAAACACTTGATTGAATCTGGTAGTGACAGTAGGATTTTCCATATCGTCATTTTCGCATCTTCCCTACAGCAAGGTTATTATAAGGCTTCTCGTAAAACCTAGTCTTACTGTAGGGAAGATGCATTTTCGTCACGTGATGGTAAGTTATCGATCAACAGCAGTCATTCGGTTTTTGTGACCCAGCAAACACAAAACGTTGTACCAATGCTGGTACAACTTTGATATTGCTGGGTCAGCGTCGATGGCAGTGGCCCAACATTCAACCAGCATAGGTACAATGTCTTGTGTTTGCTGGGACCACACCAGTTCAGACATTTACAATGGGCCTGTATGGCCACATAGTCAGTGTGGGTCTCTAGTGTAGTAGTTAACACTTCCGTCTGTCACACTGAAGCTTGTGGGTTCGTCACCTACTCTCGGTATAAAGGTTTTAAGCAACTCAATTTCTTCTCGGCTCACTCGTAAACAATTAGTATTTCTAGGGAGCCTTGCCAAAGCTCGAAGACTTGAATCCTGTGTCCGGGGACAGTCTCCATTCAATACAGTGTATGTCCGCTAAGTGTTCTTTATAAAGAGAGTGAATGCGTGACGAGCCAATATGTGTCTTGTTTACTGACGTTGAATAATATCTGAAAATATGTTTTACAGCTACATATATTAACACTAGCCAGGCAAACAAATCGCATAATAACGTCTGAATAAATTTAATGACACTAAGTATTTAGAATTCGAAAAGCGAACGAACATTATCTCATCAACTACATGCACACCTTCACGCATTATAACCAGCCAGGCATCATCACAACAATTTCTGTCCAATATTTTTGGAAATGTTCAATTATTATGGCGGTACCTGCGCCCATTTAAGTCATGAAAAAATATATTTTAAGGAGGGTCGAACACTGTCCTTAAATTGAACCCAAATAGGCTATGGTAAATCGTGCATGTGTTTTATGAAACCAACTCTTATGCACAACCTTGTTTGCGGAATGACGTATTCCAATATACAGCTATTGTTACTCAAAAACTACAGCTTTGCGAATAGACACTCTCAAATACTGTCAACGAGCTTATGATACCGAGAGCAAAGCAGTATCTATAATGTTCACAGCAATTAAAAATAAAACTTGTAGAAATATATCTAAATGCAGCTGTAAACACATACACCATAACAGAAGGTAATTATCTCATTTAAATAAATAGAAGATTATACATTATGTTACAGCCTCTTGTATCCGTGTGTACATTACAATTACTAATATTATCGATCTAACACTTCGGTTTCTTGATCATTGTAGTTTTGATGCATTCATTTATTTGCAGATGTTGTCAGTGCCACCCTGACGCTAGTGTTTGCTGTGGCCATATCTTATGTCGAAGGAACAGTTTTTGTGGTATGTGACCCGCATTAATTGAATAAATACATGTATAATACTGTTTTATGAACAAAAATATATGTATATTGCGTAGCAAAATAGTTTAATTTATTTATGTTAAAATACTTAATTATGTTATTTGTTATTACATAGGTGCTTATCATAGCTAGTGCTACAGGGTTTGCAGCTATGGCCTTACTGTTTTATATTCCAATGACTCTGCCTCACGCTAACTGGAAGGTAATATTTAATATATGATACCCCATGTATAAACTTAAGGGAGCTCCAAATAAAATCCTATAAGTGATAATAATATTCATATAAAGGTCTGAGTAAACGTTTTCTAAAGCTCAAAGTAAAAATAGTCCTCATATCTACATGCAAACGTGTGCTGAAGATTGATGAAATGTAGGCCTAATAACAAACAGATGATAGGCCTTGCTGCATGTGACCATCCGTGACAAACGTTATCAGCGTAAGCGTTCTGAATGAATGCTAACAATTATGATTGAAATTGCAAAAAAATATGTTCTCGGTTGACATTTCAGCTGGCGTTTGCATTCCGAGTAAGTTGAATATCAAATTATTTTCAAAAAATGTAGTCCTACCATCCCTTCAATAAGCAGTAAACATGTTGTCGCTTTTAATACAACACTGTCATGTCTTCAAAACGTCCTTTAGTTTTAGGAAGTAAGAATGACTCGAAGGCATACTTCTCTG
The DNA here is from genome assembly GCA_964017125.1 of Flabesymbios commensalis. NCBI lineage: Eukaryota > Metazoa > Annelida > Polychaeta > Terebellida > Flabelligeridae > Flabesymbios > Flabesymbios commensalis. Next base: position 53,315,944 of record OZ024909.1, on the reverse strand, counting down.
CTGCAGGTCATGAGTACATGTAACCCCCTAGAATTCATTGTAGCCACAAAAACAGCAAAATCCATATTAGTTTCAGAAAATGAATAAAGACCCATTTGTTTTTGTTTGATATTTAATTATAGTTTACTTCACATGGTACTATGACTGGTTGGTTTGCTAGTTTGACATTTAATTATAGTTTACATAAGAGTAACGTTCCTATTACCAATACTGTTTGCCTCTTTGGTGTGACATTTAATTATGGATTACGTTACAGAGTACTCTGACCGGTTGGCTTGTTGGTGTGACATTTACATTATGGGTCTCTCTGGGATCGCTGATGATATCTACAGAATCAGATGCGCTCTCTGTCCCTACACACAACTGTCAAAATGCGACATCTAGCGAATGGTAAAGTATCCCGTCTGTATTTTATCAGACACGCGAAGTGTTGCACACGAATTGTTTAGTTATAAGTATATCTTCCTATGTTGGGATTGATTTGTTTTAAGCCTACTTTTTCGATGTAATTGTACACAAAGAAAATGAAATAGCTAATCTAAACAACACCGTTATTTCAGGTTTAGCACTGGGAATGTTTCACGTGGCTATGACGATGTATTATATACATTAGAAACTACTTCAATAAATTTCTCAAATATGACGTCAACGACTGGTACGGGAAGGTTAGTAATCAACAATATTAATTATCATCACCCAAATTCACTGATCGCGTCACCTAGTGACCAAAACCTAAATCTGTTTACTATTAATCGTTTATGTCACTGTGGAGTTAAAAAAATACCTAATATTGGTTTAGACCAACTTTGTACAGTCTTAGGCTTAGCTGAGCCAATACACACTCAATTTCAAGATCCTATATTAATCAAGATGTGACTGAAGATTATAGTACAATGTCGGTACTTTCCATCCATAGAACTCTACCATCCCCTTATAAAGATGTGTGTATCTGTCACTTCATAAAGGCACATACAGCCACATTTTAATTCTGAACTAACGATTTGTCCATGAATCTGCGGTGTCACTGAATTTTTAAAAGTTCTAAAAGTTTCGTCATTCTAACTATTGGAACCTCAATATTGCCTGGGAACAGTCATGGGGTGTGGAAGGGGGTTCTAATTAACAGGCATTACTCAGTAAACATTGGAAACATTTAATGTCATAACACGTTAGCCTTACATATGACGTACACTATCTATAGCTGTATTTGCTTTTATGTTAAGTGATGACATCAGTGGATTACAGCTGTTATACCAGCTGAATCCTTTCTCAATCGGAGCTTTCGGGCTGTTACTAGGATTGATTGCGGCGCTGATATCAACTATAATACCAGGTAATCACTACATTCTCAAATCTAGCGATTTAATTGGCAACCAAAGTTATTACACTAAATCGCTTAATAACAGGTTTCGCAACAGGTGTAATGCATCTGTCTAGAAAAATCTCCATCTGATTGGTGGAAAATGTACATTGCAGCCAGCCTTGATAATTACTTATTCGCTAAGGGAGATATGCCATTTTGTATAATATTTAATTTACACAGATATATGAATATATTTTAGTTTTTTTCACAATCAAGTAAATAAGCGTATTTTTTACAAAAATGTATATCATGTGATTTACACGTATAAATAAAGAACTTAATTGTTTTACTTACCTAAATGTGCAATTAAGGAATAGTTTAACATGTTTGATGAAAATATATTTTGAGATAAATATACACTAATTTAAATGCGAAATCACACCAATCTTCAGATTTCTTGCAGAGATTAAAATAATGTGCAGCGTTGATCTACAATCCTACTACACACTTAACGGGTATATACACGCAAATAACGTAACATGTACATTTAATGTCTGCATTATAGGGCCTTTCACTCGACTGTTATTACCATCAATAAAGTTGCATTGCATTGGCGTTCAACACGTCACATAATGTCAATATGATTCCTTTATCATGTATATTTAACAAATGAAACATCTTTTTTAACACTTAGATTGACAATTTAGTATATTTTAACAAATTGTTCTGAGGAGCCCCACACGGCTCTGAGCGTCTAATATGGAACTTCTAAAATAATTTTATAATATTGAAATCCAAGAGAGAAAAAACAATACTATGTAGTGTATATTTGCAAAATGTGGTTACCATGGTTAACCCTGTCATTATCTGCATACATGTAGCTCATGTAAACTCATATTAATTGTGATATTAGTATTTTTAAATCTCACGTGAGTGCATCGATTTATATTACAGGTTTTCGTAACAAAGAGCTAGAGCTAAAGATGGTGTTCCCTTGCATAGCATGGCTGATAATGAGATACAGTGGCAGGAGATATTCTGATATTCCGTTGAAAGAGGAGACCGAGTGTCAAAGGAACTCTGAGCAGAATCCACAAATTTAATGCGACATTGTGCCGTCTGGACCGTTGGCTGGCATAGCAGGCTGATGGCGCAGCATACTCGTCTGTCACGCCGATGTTTAGGTTCATTCCCACAGGTCCTTGGTTCTGAGGATCGCGTAAATGGCGGTATAAGATGTCACGCGTTTTAAAGCATCGTGATATGTCCAACATAGTTTAAATACTGCAAAGCAAAAAGGCAGTATCTGCTTACTTTACAAGTAAGTATAAACATACCGCCTTTTTGCTTTGCAGAGCAAACTAGTTACACTTTTTAATCGCCAAGTTATTTATTTAAAACTGTCACCCACTTCACAATTCACATTGTATCTCGCTGATCCAGATGAACCTCGCGAGAATGGTGAGACGAGTCAGATATACAGCCCTCCAGGTCTCAGGATTCGAAATTTAAGCGTTGGTGGTCTGAGGCCGAGGACGCTACTTATCGGTCACAGAGGCTCCCCATAATACAAGATAGCGAGTGAACGGCTCACACGTCCGAAAACCTTTTGTTCCGTGTTGATAATCTTAACATGTTAACGTATCAAACCTTTTAGAGTCACTAATATGCTGTGACCTTATCACACAAAGACAGCTGTTACCCAGTAGCCATTGCAATGACGTTGGTTCTGTGCTGATTGAATGTTCGCCCAGGCATGTTTCCAACTTTCAAATCATAACTGTGGACTGCATCACATCAACTACGAGGACTTGACCCTATCCGAGGTTAATGTAATATTATCAGGGTACCGTAGTAGACAGAGGGCCAACATAAAGCTGATATTAGGCCATTTTTTTTGTTTGCTGGAACAAGTGAACTGTGTATACTTATAGATCAAAAAGTTATCCTATAAATCCGACAAAAATTGTAATAAAATAAGCCTACAAAATTGCAAAACTCAGTAACAATCGTAGGCATTTCACACCCTGTCCATATATGTACAAAAATACATGTTAAAAATAAGGGAGGGTGTGTAATTTATATTCAAATAGAAATTCGGATATTTTTATTGGTCCTATTTATTGGTAAGCCTATTTATATTATAATATGGCATTGCATTGCATTGCATTGCATTGCATTACAGTGCATTGCATTGTATTTGTATTAATGGTGTTGTACTCAAATGGTGTTGTACTCAAATGTCGTATCTGATTAGACAGACATCAATGTATTTCTATTAATATAATAGTATCCAATCACCACCTGTTGAAGTCGAAGTATTGGGTGTTCCAGGGCTCTGTACTGGGCTCCAAACTGTACACCATTCTGTGAAACCCAATAGCCTTGACCCTAAATGTTTTCACCGAGCTAGCTGATAAAATGAAGTATGGGGTTTCTGGTGACATCAAGTATGCGTTTCACAGAATATATACCTCGTCAATTGCTGACATCGTTCGCCGCTATGGCTTAGATATACATTTGTACTCCGATGACACCCAAATTTATTTTGAGACGTCTTCGAGCACAGGTCGTTATATAGAAACCACACAGGCATGCATTTCAAAAATCAAATTTTGGATGCTGCTCAACAAACTTCTACTTAATTTCTACTCACTTCCACTCCGCATTTTTGAAAGCTACTAAACACTCAATACATCCACATTGGAGGTACAGATGTTCCACCTAGCCCAAGTGCACGGAATCTTGGAGCCGTATCACGTTTGATGAGCACATGAACTTGGAGAGCCACGTCAAAATATGCGATGCTCTTGTTTCCAACATCTGAAGTGGATAAGTGTTATACGCAAGTATATAACAAACTGCTTGTCCACTCGTTCGTGACATCCAAGGTGGACAATGGTAATTCCCTAATATATGGTCTGCCATCATATGTGATCAACAAGTTGCAGATGGTTCAACATGCAGCTGCAAGAGTTACATGTATCGCACATACCCGAAAATTTGATTCTATCACGCCTGCTCTGCGAGAGTTGCACTGGTTACCTGTGCATAGACGAATAATTTTTAAGCTTTTGGTACGAACTATCGGTCCATTCCATGTAGGCCTACTGCACCTCGCTATATGTCAACTCTACAGCACAGTCATTAACCATCCTAGGCGTTGAACTGTAGATAGGAATAGACTAGACACATGTGGAAGACATTATCGGTGGCTGGTCCGACCCTGTGGAATGAACTGCCGCATTGGCAGTTCATTATACTGACATTGTACATTTCATATTTCACAGTTACATATTATCATGTTATACATTGTACCCAGCCCATGAGGCTTATTAGTCAGTCAAGAAAGAATACGTGAATAACGATATGTGAAAACGTAAATAACGAAACACGTTCTGCCTTTCTGTTCATGCTTGTTGTATAAACCACGCTAATTTTAAAATCATTTTTTCACTTCGCATAATAAAAACAAATGTATCTATATCTGCTAAATCATAGAAATTGGAATTTTCATATATATCATTAGTCAATCAGTGCAATTATTATCACTTGAGAGGCGCCAGCCTTCACAGATACCAGCAGCCCGCGGCTCCGCCTATCGCTCTCAAAAATCATGTTATTGTTATATTCATTTCAGTAACAGTTACAGTGACAAATGAAATCAAGCTCATCCTCTATAAGGCCCGAAATAAAAACCACACAAACATACAGCTACACACATCACTAAATTAACTGAATTCCCCTGTGTTTCTTATGTTTGTTATTTTTACATAATTATAATATTATCATATATTTAATATTACTGTTACGCACCCATGAAAGTCCTGAGATCGGATTCAAACGCTTTACAAATATGCTATATTATTGTTATTATATTATCAGCTAAATTTAGTCAACTTGAGACATCTACCATTGCCGATGTGCTGTTGTATTATTTATGTTTGGTTATGTAACGTTACTCTTTGTAATTTATATTTATATTTGTTTTGTTTACAAAGCAATTTAACACTCAACGTGAAAATATGTGACATTTATTTTCTATACAGATCAATGACGAAAACATCCCATTGTGAAGATCAGGGCACGTTGATAGCTATTGTCGACCATTGACACAGGTGTATTGTATTGTGTATAATATAATGTTACATTAATGCCTTGTGCGTCTGCGGGTCAGTTAGTTCAGATTGTTACTGATCCGGTCATAGATATATACCATGTTATTGATAGACGATATGGCCCTCCAAATATATATACTGCTGGGAATCATTGTCAATTTCGTGTTATTCCTAAATGCCTGTCGAAGTCAGTATCTGACAGCTCATTTAACTGTTAAATTCCTAAGCACGTCTATAGCCGTTTTTTAGCCTTTTTATTTTTCATTGAAACAACGGAATTTAAAGGAGCAATCGGGCCTAAATTTGCTACATTGAGATAATGATTCGACCGCAATTGTACTTTATATAAGTAATTTTAAACCACTTTAGGTTGTGGGTCGCGAAAGAGAGACAAATTAATATTGGTAAAAAAATAAATTATATAATTTAGCGATTTAAGGGTGAACAGGCTATGATCCATCTGAAATGTATCTGTTGAAGCAGAGAATGCTCAATTATGAGGGTTTTTATTTATTGCTTTACTTAGCTCCATGTAAAGCAAAAACATAAATATATACATACTAAATATGATCATAATAATTACTTTAACACTGTACTTTAGCTGCCAAGAAGAAGTCACAGCAGGCGACTTTTACTAGGCTTGACAGCGATAATTAAAAACACATTATAGTTGCAATGTGAACAATTGTATATATGTAGAAATAAAATATAAAATATATAACATATTGTATATTATACAAACAAGCATTGAAACTACTAGAATATATTAAACGACAAAAATACATAGCATAATATATATAACAGTAGTACAAAAAAAGAATATACCATTATATATAAACGGATAAAAAATATAAATATTATAAAAAAAAACTAATAGAATACTAGGGATGACAAAAACACATCAGTACAGTACAGTGGCGGGTCACATATTTATGAAATAACAATCAATCAATAATCTCTCTGCGAACATAAAGTGGTCAGATAAAAAGTTGTATACATCTTTCTGCATATGACAACTCGGAATAATCATTAATAATATACTTCGTAGCATTAATTTCTACACGCTCTAAGGCATTGTGTCTGGCAGGTATACTCAATTAACTTAAAGACAACGACATACTGATAATTGTAAGCATTTCTTAATAATAAAATCCCATGCAAATAGGGCATCTCAATTGTAAAGCGCATCATTGATTGTTTTAATACATCGATATAATTATACATCATCTACACAAAGACTAATAAAAGACGAACAGACCTAACAAACGTCATGTACATGTATATAGAACAAAAACAGTAGAGGTCCCAGAATAGACCTCTGTGGCACACCAGATTTGACAGGGAGCGGCGGAGAGTCAATAATGACAGACTGAGATCGGTCATGTAAAGCTTTTCAACAGTCAAGAAAAATTGTGTCGGTTTGTGTTCTTGCGTCTATGGTCATGATAATATGGATAATGTGACGTTGCAACTTGAAAATCGGCAGAGAGGGCCATATTTTACCTATTTTATTAAAACGTGAATCTCAAAACTGAGATTTTAAATACCATCATTGTATTTTTGACTTTCGATTCTTTATAATCATGATAATGTGTATTAAATGACTATACAATCTATTTTCATTATCAAAAATGTGTTTGAAAAATACCCCCCCCCCCCCTAAATGTGTTTTAATGAGAGCGTCACATCACCAGCCGATATATACCTTTGTAGGCTATTCCAATAAAAATGGAAAATATTGAACTCCTATGTTTTATTCAATGAGGAAACAATGTTTCTGTTTATGTAAATAGTACTTGTTATAATAATCGAATGATAAAATATATATTCGACGATGATCATAAAAGCGTAGTATTTGCGTAATTATGCATCAAATTTGAAAAGATACGCGTTGAAAAATATTTTGGGAATACAAGTACGCAGAGCGTGTTTGGATTTAAGCACATACGGTTGTCTTGTTGCGTAACGTTAAATGCCATGTTAGAGCTGTAAATTACTGTCTCACGTACTTTTCTGTGACATGTTTCGTCTATTTTGTCACTTCTAGTTCTCACCTGTTTTCATTAGGCTTTTATATTCTTAACCCTTACAACGCTGAAATATGTTTAGAAAAACCGTGGATGCCAAAGGGTTTTTCTCAATTTGAACTCTTCATAAATCATTTGAATACCTATGTTATGGGTCTACGCGGCCATTAGAAATATTTTAATTCTTTCAGTGCGGATACCACGTCTAACAGCCGTGAGATTCTGACGTATAAAGATGGTCCCCGTGCTGAAAGGGTTAACATTAGAACTTCCAGAACATTTAGATTGACGATTTAATGCTGCAAATGTGAATTGTTATTTTTAAGAGTAAAATCTTGAGAGATATATCAGTGTACTCGCAATAGAATGAGATTAAGCATCGATTCCAAGATGAGGACGGTAATCGGAGGTTATCTGGAACACTTACAAAATATATATATATTTTTATGTATAACATAATAAAGTAAATATACATTAAAAAGCGAAAGTTTATGACACGAATAATCATCTTTTTGTTATAATGTACACAGCCTTGCTATTTGTGTTACGTCTATATCATTGAATTGTGTGTTAAACATTGTTATTCATTCTCCTTAGTTTAGTTATCACCGCGTAGGTGGTTGTTCAGAAAATATGATTTTAGTTTTAGTCTTACTTTTAAAGCAGCTCCATATGCTGGCATGGCAATTTTGAAAGACACATTCACATAAAGTTATATAGCCTACTGAACTTGACTAAAAATGTAAAAAAAATCACCAAAAAATTCAAAGCACTGAAAAATACAACACTTTATACCACAAATACCCACCGTCTCATCTGAATATGTCGAAAAAATTAAAATCATGATCTGTGGGATTGACTACTTCATTGCAAAACTAAATAACAAAGTTGATGTCATCCCACGGAGCCCCTTTATTAATTGTGAAAAAGAGCATTGTGAATAATATAATTGTGTATCCTGAAGTCAGACCCGTATCGAAGGCCCAGTGTGATTGGCCCTGATTGATGTGACCTAGTGTGATTGGCCCTGATTGATGTAACCCAATCATTGGCCTTTATATAATATAATAAATATAATACTCATTTTCATTTTGGACACAAGCAATCTATACCCTGGACTATATATGCTAATTATTAGTACACTTATTTCTAATTGGTACACTCTATGTACTGGAATTACTGACAATCTATAACATGGAGTATACTAACCGATCGTTATCTGCGCATAAAACCCAAAAGCGAAAAAGCCAACACCTGATCGTGGTCAACAATGCCTAATTGGTGGCGTATCTCCACTCTGTTAGACCCTTCAGGGGGGCTTCAGTTAAACATAAGTGTTATTCAACAAGCGACACAGCGGTGGATCAATGCTGGTCCAACCTCAAAATCAGCGCAGGCCCACTCAGGTTGTGTTATTTTTCTAGTTGGCCATGGCGTGGAGAATGAGTCAACTCTTGCACAATCCATAGCCTTCACAGCAACACCTCGAAGCCAGCAGTGTACTTACAGTATCAAAGTTACCTCTTTAGGTGCTTCATTACTACTTAACATTTTCCTTTCATTTGAAGTTGGCATTGCTCACGCAATTGCCAACTTCAAATGAAAGGAAAATACCTCCTCACTTAAAAATTAAACCTGCTAAATTTCACAATGGGGGCTTTACCCAAGATTTATACATGCATATTCGTTCAATTTCTGTCAAATTTTAGTTGTGGAAAAACAGTATGAATGCGCTTAAAAGCGTCGCCCGCACTCAAAGGGTTATAAAACATAAAAAACATGCCACAAACCAAAGTTTAACATTTTATGAGTGGAGCAAAAAGCACGCAATTTGACAATTACTTATCCATTTATCTTATATACGTGGGGGCAAATTCAACTAAAGATGTGTCGGGACTGTTAATATTATATCTACAGCATAGTAAACAATAAAGATACCATTATCACATTGGAAACGTATCATAAATGATGTAGTAATATATTTAAAAGCTCACTTGGTATAGGACGTTGTATCAACGTCAAATACATTGATTTGACACAGATATTACGTCGTTTGCCCACCGGGCTGAAAATGTATCTGCAGATAATGTTAAATTGATCATGTTTGGAAAATCGTCATCACAACTCTTCATGTTGTTTGCTGCCACTCACTCTGGGTCGCATCAATCAGGGCTAATCACACTGGGTCACAGCAATCAGTGCCAATCACACTGGGTCACATTAATCAGGGCCAATCACACTGGGTCACATCAAAAAGGTCCGATCACACTGGGTCACATCAATCAGGGCCAATCACACTGGGTCACATCAAGCGGGGCCAATCCCACTGGGTCACATCAATCAGGGCCAATCAAACTGGATCACATCAATCAGGGACAATCACACTGGGTCACATCAATCAGGGCCAATCACACTGGGTCATATCAATCAGGGCCAATCACACTAGGTCACATCAATCAGGGCCAATCACAATGGGTCACAACAATCAGATCTACTCACACTGGGTCGCATCAATAAGGGCCAATCACACTGGGTCACATCAATCAGGGCCAATCACACTGGGTCACATCAATCAGGGCCAATCACACTGGGTCACATCAATCAGGGTCATCTCACTGGGTCACATCAATCAGGGCCAATCACACTGGGTCACATCAATCAGGGCCAATCACACTGGTTTACATCAATCAGGGTCTATCACACTGGGTCACATCAATCAAGACCAATCACACTGGTTTACATCAATCAGGGTCACTCATACTGGGTCACATCATTCAGGGCCAATCACACTGGATCACATCAATCAGGGCCAATCACACTGGTTTACATCAATCAGGGTCACTCACACTGGGTCACATCAATCAGGGCCAATCACACTGGGTCACAGCAATCACACTGGGTTACATCAATCAGGGACAATCACACTGGGTTACATCAATCAGGGCAAACCACACTGGGTCACATCAATCAGGGCCAATCACGCTGGGTCACATCAATCACACTGGATCACATCAATCAGGGCCAATCACACTGAGTGTCATCAATCAGGGCCAATCATACTGGGTCAAATCAATCAGGGCCAATCACATTGGGTCACATCAATCAGGGTCACTCACACTGGGTCACATCAATCAGTGCCTATCACACTTGGTCACATCAATCAGGGCCAATCACACTGGTTAACATCAATCAGGGCCAAGCACACTGGATCCCATCAATCAGGGCCAATCACACTGGGTCACATCAATCAGGGCCAATCACACTGGGTCACATCAATCAGGGCCACGCACACTGGGTCACATCAATCAGGGCCAATCACACTGGGTTACATCAATCAAGGCCAATCACACTGAGTCACATCAATCACACTGGATCATATCAATCAGGGCCAATCACACTGGGTCACATCAATCAGGGCCAATCACACTGGGTCACATCAATCATGGTCACTCACACTGGGTCACATCAATCAGGGCCGATCACACTGGGTTACATCAATCAGGGCCAATCACACTGGGTCACATCAATCATACTGGATCACATCAATCAGGGCCAATCACACTGGGTTACATCAATCAGGGCCAATCACACTGGGTCACATCAATCAGGGCCACTCACACTGGGTCACATCAATCACACTGGATCACATCAATTAGGACCAATCACACTGGGTCACATCAATCAGGGCCAATCACACTGGGTCACATCAATCAGGGTCAATCACACTGGGTCACATCAATGACACTGGATCACATCAATCGGGGTCAATCACACTGGATCACATCAACCAGTGCCAATCGCACTGGTGTACATCAATCAGAGTCACCCGCACTGGGTCACATCAATCAGGGTCAATCACACTGGGTCACATCAATCACACTGGGTCACATCAATCACACTGGGTCACATCAATCACTGCCAATCACACTGATCTACATCAATCAGTGCCAATCACACTGGGTCACATCAATCACACTGGGTCACATCAATCAGGGCCAATCACACTGGGTCACATCAATCAGGGCCAATCACACTGGGTCACATCAATCAGTGCCAATCACACCGGGTCACATCAATCAGGGCGAATCACACTGCTTTACATCAATCAGGGTCACTCACACTGGATCACATCTATCAGGGTCACTCACACCAGGTCACATCAATCAGGGTCACTCACACTGGGTCACATCAATCAGGGTCAATCACACTGGGTCACATCAATGACACTGGATCACATCAATCGGGGTCAATCACACTGGATCACATCAACCAGTGCCAATCGCACTGGTGTACATCAATCAGGGTCACCCGCACTGGGTCACATCAATCAGGGTCAATCACACTGGGTCACATCAATCACACTGGGTCACATCAATCACACTGGGTCACATCAATCACTGCCAATCACACTGATCTACATCAATCAGTGCCAATCACACTGGGTCACATCAATCACACTGGGTCACATCAATCAGGGCCAATCACACTGGGTCACATCAATCAGGGCCAATCACACTGGGTCACATCAATCAGTGCCAATCACACCGGGTCACATCAATCAGGGCGAATCACACTGCTTTACATCAATCAGGGTCACTCACACTGGATCACATCTATCAGGGTCACTCACACCAGGTCACATCAATCAGGGTCACTCACACTGGGTCACATCAATCAGGGCCAATCACACTGGGTCACATCAATCAGTGCCAATCACACTGGGTCACATCAATCAGGGCCAATCACACTGGGTCACATCAATCAGGGTCACTCACACTGGGTCATATCAATCAGGGTCAATCACACTGGATCACATCAATCAGGGCCAATCACACTGGGTCACATCAATCAGTGCCAATCACACTGGGTCACATCAATCAGGGCCAATCACACTGGTTTACATCAATCAGGGTCACTCATACTGGGTCACATAAATCAGGGTCACTCACACTGGGTCACATCACTCAGGGTCACTCACACTGGATCACATCAATCAGGGCCAATCACACCGGGTCACATCAATCAGTGCCAATCACACTGGGTCACATCAATTAGGGCCAATCACACTGGGTCACATCAATCAGGGCTACTCACACTGGGTCACATCAATCAGTGCCAATCACACTGGGTCACATCAATTAGGGTCACTCACACTGGGTCATATCAATCAGGGTCAATCACACTGGATCACATCAATCAGGGCCAATCACACTGGTTTACATCAATCAGGGTCAATCACACTGGGTCACATCAATCAGGGGCAATTACACTGGGTCACATCAATCAGGGCTACTCAATCTCAATAGAGAGGGACATGGCGCAATGGCTAGGGCGTGGCTCTCTGCCGATGTCGCTGCCTGTCGTGCGGTTGCGCAGGATTTTCAGAGAAATATAAAGTTTCTCCCCTCTCAATCTTGGGACATTTTTAAGATGGTGTTTCCTTGGGCAAGACACTTCACCCTCAAATGATTCACTTGAGTCAGGTGAAAATGAGTACCTGGTAGGACAGAGATGGCAATGTGTACGACAAGTTCAATGCGCCGAAACGGCTGCAGGACTGTATGCTCCCCGGGGCCACATCAAGCAATAAACGCCTGGTGTGAAAAAGTGTCACGCTTTAATGGTTGAATGTTGTTTAGGCCTACTAGTGTGAAAATAAATATCGCTATGTCTAAACAAACATCGTAGCCTATCTATCCATTTCAAGTTTTCTGCCCCAGAACTGCTGATATTTCTTCAATATTCTAAATATGAGTATAATTGATAAATAATTTCTGTATATTTTAAAAGCGAGGAGAAGCAAGTGTCTGTGCTCTGTCTGATAAAGAGGTAACAAGTGTTCATATCGGGCACTTGGCTGCCTTTAGACTTTGTGCGTACAAACCGCTCCATAACAACGACCCGGCGTGAGTGTAAGCCCAATGATAAATCGATCTGTGACCACCCCCCTTCTCCGCCACCCTCAGCTCGTCTGGGTAACGCCATACCGTAAAGACAACTAGTTTGGCGTCGCAGTATTTCGCTGATTTGCGCGAAAATAAACCCAATGTTTGTTGTAGTTCCATCACTTTCCATTAAGTTACGAATTCGTGTGAGCTTTATTTTTGTGAATTTCGCACAGCGAAAAATAAAGTTCACACGTTAAATTAAAGATTTACTGTACTGCTAATCTCCCTCGTCGCACAGCATGTCCACGCAAACAGATTCCTAGCGCGGACTTTTCGAGTCCGGCTAGTTTCGAGAGTGAATCGATACTTATTGGACATGGATTACAGCTGACCAGCGGGATTTCAAATCACGTCCGCCAGCACCGGACGGGCTCGGACTGAGACGGATTCGAACCTTCCGCGGCCGACCCCCCTGACCACTTAGCAGTGCTCAATCCGCGGTGTTGACATCCGCTGCTGTTCAAATATTTTGGCGTTAAAAGTACACAGGTCGATATTTAGCCAATATCAGCAGGTACTGGCGCTCTACACGGATCAGTCCCGCGCACGAAGTGATCGTATGTCAAGAATTATTCCTGTATTTTATTTTACTGGTGCGCTGTCACGAGCGTGCGCCACATGGCAGCCTGACGTGGAGAGTCCAGCCGCGAGGAGCGGTCAATCGCAGATCCCGGCACCGGATGATCCAGAACAAACACCTTGTCGCGGATCCAGACTCCTCGCTCTGTGATTTATGCTGAGGGAGCGGCCGGTCATTTGTCGATCTGCAGCGTTATTTATATTAGCTGAGTACACAGGAGAAATCTCCGTCATAAACGTGGACACGGACACATCCTTGGCATGCTAGATCCGAATAAGCATATTTACACAGCGTCCATGAGTACCAGTGTCTGAGACTAAACCACAGTATCCATGTCTGTGTAGGGACCCAGGCTCACAACTCTGCTCTCAGATAAGCATGGTAATACACAGAATATATTACTATAGATCCATAAGTATATAATATTAACGGAATTTATTACAGTGGTAAATATTTAAATTTGATTCCAATGGCGTTTGGAATTTAATTTGTGGTACCGTTCTTTGATGTCACACAGGAGGGGTGGTGTATTTGGTGGGGCAGCCAATGTGACTTATCACGGCAACACGTCACTATATCAGAGTGAGCTGACATGACTGGAGCAGCATAAGGATTATGACATTGAGATTGGATTGTAAATCACACGACGTGGTCCAGCCTAAACTATAGAACTAACTGCTATACAGACGCGATCGGAACGTGAATTCGATTGCACCTCGGGGTGGAGTGAGTGAGGCATTGGAATGGCGATACAAATCAAGCGCTGAATCATCACCTGGTTCTGAGATATTATCAGGGGGATATTCACATCAGGATGGGTGAGGTCCGTCTAGGGGACTCCCCTCAGGAGCAGGGAGTCGCCGGGATCACTCAGAGCGCGGGCTGTCACACCCTGTTCGTGGTCCTCCCCAGCAGGGAGACATTCACAGTCCGGGATCTACCGAGCAGTCTGCTCGTCAGGGATCTGTGCGCCCGCCTGGAGCTGGTGATAGGAGTCCCGTCCGAGTCCTGGAGCCTCCACTACGGCAAAACCCTGCTTCAGGATCTGGGCGCTCCCCCGGGGCGCTGGGCTAACGCCGGCCCAGCATTGACAGACGCTGGGCCGGCGTTTGCCCAGCGTCCCGAGTTGGTGGTGTTTGGGGAGACGGTGAGGGACTGTGCCCTGCTACGAATCACTTGGGAGGACGAGGATGCTCTCGTGTGCGAGGCTGTCCTTTCCAGGAAGAGCAACCTGGAAGAGCTGCTGCTGAGACAAGGTGGCAATGGAGATGGCTCTACCACAGGAGGTAATCTGTCGCGCCTGGCTTTTGTCGCGGCTTTCATCGCGGCACACAGAGGCATTAAAGACATTGTCCAGCTAATCGCTAGACGTGGTAAGATATTGCAAATAAACACTATTCTGACTATTATTTGTACATTGAAGGCATTGTCTTGGTTTAAGGATGGAATATTTTTGCGACGCGGCTATCCCGGCATTGAGCCAATGCCTCGTTTTTTTTGTTATCTGTTTGCAAAAATGATAATTCTTGTGATTTACTTGAAACGGTCATTTTTTTTCTAAAATGTACACAGCACATATTTATGATCAACACATTACACAGTGCATGCTATATCATTCACAGCAGATACAAGACGCTGAATCAATGTTGAGTTAACGTTGATCCACCGTCTACAACGCTGGACCAACGCTCAACTAACATTGAGTCAACGTCTTGTGTCTTCTGGGTTGTATGTTAGGGTCAGGTGTGGGTGAGTGAGATTTAAGCTTTTATTATTCAATGAGTAAGCAGTGCTAAGCAGCTTAACCTTCTGGTCACAAATATACTTGACATAATATTTAACGTTGTGGTCTACGAGCTCAAAACATGTCTTAATGTTTTAAAACAGAAAGTCCGCGCTGCGTTTGAAATCGTGTTTCCAATTTTAAAATTATCCTAATAATTTTGCTTAATTTGGGAGTCGTTGTAGCTGCACACGATCTAAGAGGGTGGAAATATATGTCCTATTTATGAGAGGTCTATCTGGAGATTTTATCTGTGCCATAATCAGAGTGTATTAGGCTAAAGCACGTGTTCAAAACATATAAAAAACCAACATACCAGATCGAACCTTTACCAATTTGATATTTTGTATTTTAAAATTAGAGATTATAATTATTATCATTTAACACATCTATAATATAATATAATATATATTTTTTCCCTCTCTAATGACTATCATACGGAATAAAACCTGAATGTTCAGATTCCTGGAAAATATTATAACCAAAATAATGATTTTTTTTACAATAATTTTATATTCAATTAATTTTAACTGTAAATCAAATAACGGAAGCATTCCTTTAATTGATTGTTTTGCTGAATCCGACTAAAAAATAATAATTATTGTTAACTTGATATTGGTTCAACTTCAACCCTTCCAAATTTAGCCTCATGTTTACCTTGAAATATCTGCTAATTATTGCTATTATACACAGATACAGTAATTAAAACCCCAGTCCCAGAACGAGCACAAATGTCCTGATTTTAGCAAATACACCGTATAATGCCTAAACTGAAAGCTTTCAGTTTAGGCATTATACGTGGTATTTGACAACACCAGGACATTTTTAGCTTTCAGTTTAGGCATTATACGTGGTATTTGACAACACCAGGACATTTTTGTCCTTCAGTTTAGGCATTATACGTGGTATTTGACAACACCAGGACATTTTTAGATTTCAGTTTAGGCATTATACGTGGTATTTGATAAAACCAGGACATTTTTACCCGTCCTGGGACTGGGGTTTTAACTACTGTATAGTAAGTGATGGATTATACAATTGTGATTGAGTGTACACTACAAGGTGCGACAAGGGTGCTAGGAAGGCCAGTAAATTCTACCTACTTGAAGATAGTGAGACACAACTTCTAGTAGGTGAGCATTTCAATTTAATACATACCAATAAAAAATGACCGTCATTATACAATCCTTTATGGAAGACCTGCTTATGAAATAATCTTAAAATTATTTGGAAGAGGGTCGTCGTAAGCCCTTCGACCTTCAGTGTTTAAATCGTAAACATTTATGATGGATGATCCTCCCCTCTGAATGTACGCGACCACACTACGTGGAAAGGCAAACAAGAGTAACTGTTTATTTTTCGAGTAAGCAGTTACTGTTGTCTGCCTCCGCCATACAGTCCAGATTAACGGAGTTGGGAATTTATTGATTTCACACTTCATTCACACGTTGTCATTTCAATGGTGTAACCTTTTTGATAAATATATCCAGTGTAACATAGCGGATATAGGGAATGAATTTGGCGACTTAATTAAATTTATGTTTCACTACCAAGGTGGTCGGGGGTGACAAATGCGTAGCATTCTCCTTGGGTCAAGTAGGAAATACAATTTAGTGAGCAACAACAGAATGAGGATCTGCAATAGACCAGATTATGTCAAGGGCTCAATTATTTTAGAAGCTCCGTGGTGATGTCATATACAGCATAAAGGCAACGAAACATAGATAAACTAACTCCCCAGTCAACCCATCATCTCACGGCATATTCACTATGATCTCACATTTACCTCACAGTGTGAGCCTCATCATTCGCTCATATTCATCATGTTCACCGTTAAACGTTAATCATCGCCAGTTATCATACGAGCTCAGTTGAGAGTGGAATCTCTATTATGATGTTATGTGAGTCTCATAACATGAGCTGACCGTGATCAGATCTGATCTGGGCTCTCAGTGATCTCATGAGATCTCATCTGGGTTCTCAGTGATCTCATGTGGTCTTATCTGGGCTCCTGGTGAGCCCGTGAGATCTCAAATGAGTTCTCATTGATCTCATTTGGGTTCCCAGTGATCTCATGCTATATCATATGGGTTCCCAGTGATCACATCTGGTTTCCCAGTGATCTCATGAGTAACTCACGATGTGATCACAGTGAGCCCACACATAATAACTGGTAATGTTCTCAATACTGTACGTGAGTGGCCGTGATATCACAACTAACTCGCAAAGTGAGTGAGCATCAAATGTTGAGATCAAAATGAACTCCCATGTAGCTGATAATGAGAGTTACAACCTCAGACTGAGATCACAGTGAGCTCACAGCTAATAATGTTTTTATCAGGTCAGCTCACAGTGATATCACAACTTACTTACAGTGTGAGTGAGCATCAAAACCTAGAATCAGAACCCTGATAAAATCAACGTTTTGACGCAGTATTTGAACAATACAACTTAATCAATAAGACCGGTCACATATTGCACATTGCTGCAGAATTGGCCAATATAACATACATTTTCTGTATTGGCCGTGTAGAGAGACAAGGCAGTAAAAGCAAACATTAGTTATAACGGCTGAATACCGGATTGTAACGGTCGTTATTGTCGGTATAAAAGTTAACAAGGGACCCCAAACTGTGCAATTATCCTAAATAAATTTAGTGAAAATCAAGTTGAAAATATGAAACTGCTTGAAAGAAAAACAAACAAGCAAACAAACAATAAACGTCCTCGCTATATAATGTGAGACTGGTATAATATTGTGGGTTACTAATGGCATCAGACCTATTTATAATGTAATAAACATGATAATTTGTGTATTAAATCAAGCTGAATGTTGTTGTTGAATTACGAGCAGCTGCATCGATATTATTGATATCTACTAGTCTGTCTGCTAGTTCTGCCATATTGGATAGGGGCCTATATTTAATATATATAATTATATAGGTCTAATTTCGTTATAGGTGTACATCATGTTTCAACATAATACTTATATAACACGGCTGAGCTCCAATACAAATTAGGTCAATCATAGTTTCTGTCAATGAAATCCAGCTGTGATAAGTGGATAGAGGTTATCTGCCATTATGAATCATTACGTTGTAAATACTGCCAGCTCCTCGTACATCGATGACACGCAGGGACGTCAATGACCCATGTAGGTGTGTCCGGTGATGCATTGGGCAATTGTTATATGAATGTTGGACAGTGCGCGACGTTCTGCCTAACAATTCGTGCTCGGTAGATTATCAAGATGGATTATGTTTAATGACCAATTATTTCAACATGTAAAAGCAGTGTATAATCAGCAATGTTTATTATCATGATTCTTTTAAATATTGTATCAGTCTGCAGGTTGTGTCGTACTGGCCGTATTCAGCTCTATCAACACCATTTGGTGTACAATTAAAATTGCGTAGTACTCAAACCAATCCATCAAAGTAAGGCGATCTAGAGTATATCACATTGTTTTGCTCAGTTTCTTGCTTTCTTTTTGAAATGAAAGCAGTCAATGAAATAATAATGCCACTGTAATCATGATACAAATTTTGGTACACCATATCGGTCAGCAACACCAAGAGGGTCAAAATACTTTATATTAATCTGAAAAATCAGTCGCTGTAATGTATTGATAATGTCTTGACCGGGGTCCTCAACTGTTTTGATGTTTTACTAAAAACAGTGACCAACAATATTAGGCCTATATATGCCCTATCATCAAAAATCATCATATCCATGAAAAAGATGAATCGTGGCGAATACGCGTGTGATGCAATGTATCACACCAAACTGCATAATAAACTGATATGGCAAATATGCATAGTAGCGTAGGAGTGCGCAGCGTGTGGCCCTGAGCGAAATTAATGTCGATACACTGGTATCAACATTACTTTAACTCGACGAGGCCGCCATTAACGTGATCGTCTAGTCACATTTAGAGGGGAAAAACAATAATATTTTTCTGAAAACAAAAACAATTAAGTAGTCTCTCATTCGTTGTGATTGGTCAGCTGTTTCGAAGCTTCTCTTATATTGGCCGATTGCAATTTAAGTAGATATATTTTTCACAAATTCGAGTCGGAAGTACGTAAAAGTTATCTAGAGGGAATTCCTACTTGTGAATGGAGACCAGTTTCTGGTCCTTTTCAGGTTTCACTTCTCATGACGCAAGTTTACAAATATGTTTATCTTTGATTAGGTACGTTTATCTTTGATTAATTACTTCAACATACACAAACAGTTACTAACGAGGAGATTAGAGGTTGCAAGGCAGTTGAATAATATTTACATGATAGCTCGAAGTTACATATTATTATGATTATAGTTTAACTAGAAAAAGTATAATATGAAAACCTAACATGGACAACATCTGAAACAAAAAATGGCTCACAACTAACCAAAGTACACGTTAATTATGTCAATCATTTTTTTTTTTTTGTGAAATAAATCTATAAATCCTAATATCTAGTAGTAATGTAAGATATTTAAATTCAAATATACATATTAAGTGGTCATAATCACAATTCACGAGTTTCATATAACGGAAGGGCTCGACACTACTATCAGATTGTGTACTATAAACATTACACCACAATGTTTGTGGATATGTACCACGTTTACCTCAGATGATGATTTGTACTTGTGGTGAGGGATTCACCATTCTAATCATGTTATGTGAGCCACAAATTGTAGGAAATATCCCAAGAGCTGACATCACAGCTTCACTATACATCGTGAATCAAGGTGTTATAGATTCCTATATCGAGTACTTGGAAGAACACTGTTTCAAGTGAATTATTATTATTATTTGAATTGACATGACCATCCCCTTGCTCAACTGGCCCAAGGTTCTTGGGCTTAACCTTTACAGCGCGGCGACCGACTTTAGTCGTCAGAATCTGACGTCTAAAGACATCAGATTTTGACGACTAAAGTCTATCCCCGCACTGCAAGAGTAAAAATATTTCTAATGGCCGTAGACCCCTAACATAGGTATTCAAATGAAGCAGAAAGAGCTACTAAGGCAGTTATGATGATTTCAAAAATGAAAAAATGAAAAAAAACTTTAGTCTCCACGGTTTTCATAAAATAATTCAGCGCTACTCTTCCTTTACCGACTTCCCTACCATAAAATTAGCCACAGAAACCCGACTGCTTTTTTAAGGACGACCCCTGAGATGGCCCCTGGGAACAGTACAGGTTATTGATATGCGCATGCGCACATCACACAAATTAAAATATAACCTTGCGTCCATGTCACTGACCATTCTGGTTGGCGATTTTCAACCACGCTTTTAATGAAATATCTCCATTGCAATTAATGCATGTACATATGTGGATTTCGCATAAATGCGAAATTGGTAAAGGAAGGTAGTTTTCGCATAAATGCGAAATTGGTAAAAGAAGAGTTAAGGGTTAAACTTGTGGTCCACTGTGTAAAACAGCTCCATAGAACAATGTAAATAGCTCTGATTTACTGACTGTAGTTTATGATGTCCATGACGCAATGCTTTGTGGGCCCGCCTTGTCCCGCCGCGTAATATGAACAGTGGACTTTTTTAACATTTGTGTGGATTGTCATAGAGCTGTTAACCTAGCTTTGTCCTGCCAGGTCGTATGGTTTCAAGCTTGCTTGTGATCAATGGAAAGCTAACTAAATTTGATAAAATATTTTTTGGTAGATGCTAAGTTAATCCGGTAATTCAATACTGGAGAGGACTATTTTTCATAAATATGAACATTTTTCGTCATTTGGAGCTGGAAATTGCGTTAGCAATTGCAGCTTCAAATGAATGAAAAATAGAAACAAACAATTCAGCAGCAGAAGGGTTAAATAGTCGACCAAACATACCCACAATTTTAAATGTTATTAGAGGGTCGTATCTGCGACTTTACGAAGTGGCAGATACGACCCTCTAATACCAAGGTGACGATACTTCCTCGTGATATTTATTTTGTGTTTACAGCACCTGTTGGCTTGTTGGGAAGAACACAGTTTGGACGCACGGTTGTGCACGCAGCGGCATCTAGTGACCAGACAATCATGCTGGAGGTACTAGCCGCCGCTAGATGTCCTATGAGAGAAGCAGATTTTATGGGGGACACACCTTTACAGGTAGCCCATCATGTCAAAGCTTTTTCTAGCGAAAGAACCTTGAAAAACTTACATGTAAAATCACGTACAACGTCATCAACAACGGATAATAGCACAAAACCCAAAGGCATATTAGTGAGCAATAACCCAAGAACTAATCAGTTTGTCATCCGATCTCGTGGTGGGCAACTTGGAATGCAAAATACAGTACAGAATCACTCCATGGAGTCTTCTTTATCGGTATACACCAGTAAAAAACTTAACTCGCCTGCTGCAACGCCCAGAGCAACGGAGAAGCGACGTGACCACAGCAACAGGCGAGTAGAGCGTTGTAGAACAGCTCCAAACCGTACACAAAAACACAAACATTGTCAAGAGAAACCAGATTTTGTTATTTTTCGGACAGTACCCTTTGATGAACTGAAGCCTGTCACGGTGGAATACGTGCCTGTTAAGAGCACAGACCCTTATGAGAATGGACAAGTCGGTAGAAAATCAACAGGGGTTGATTGTAGACCAGGGAAGTATTCCTGCCCTGCCGTGCCCTATACCTCCCCCTGTACCAGTCTGGAAAATATACCTCATAATTATATGTGCGATGAGAACAGTGGAAGACGTAGTACCCAGGATAAATCTGTCAGCTGGGTAGATGAGAGGTCTACTGACGATACATTAAAGACTCCTGAGGCTAGGCCTACCTCTGGTTTCCCCAGAGGTAAAATCATACCCAGCAAGCCACGCGTTCAGTCTGCTAGTTATTACAGAACCAAGTATCATATAGAAGCCTCAGAGGACAGAAGTATTCCCAAGCCAAGGTGAGAACAATTATTACGATCTAATAATCATGTAATCTTTAAAAATGTATTTTGAAGCTATTGCAAATACATTTTCTCAAATACATTTCCTCACATAAATAAATAGCGAAGATGTCTTTACAAAGATCAAATAATATCTACACCACATAGGGCATTTTGAAGTGTCCATGTCAGCAATTAGATATTGTTAATGACAACACAAACTTTTCTAGTAAATGGTTATCAAATCGTTTAAATACATATTGAATCATAGTCGACCTTCGTGTCTTTTTGGGGGGGAATTCACAACTTTGACGACAATTCAGACACTCTTATTTTAGTTTACCCATACCCATATACATACCATAGGTAGGCCTATAACGTTCTCCCCACTCACATATTTTCAATAATGATGTGAGCTACATATCACTTTTTACTTTCTTAAAATAAAGTATAATCGTAATTGTTTATATTAATCATTACAATATCATTACAGTATCATAAAATCATTATAGGGAAATAATGACCTACAGAAGCTTTATCCCGCTAATTTCTAAATGAGTATAGCTTTTGTTTTATAATTTACCAGTTATAAATTTGTAATTATTCTACCGATATTATTTTATTGTTTTGTATTGTCACCTAGCATACTTCAGGATGGATTCTGGATAATTTCTAAAGTTTCAATTGTCGTCATGTGTCATTGACGCCGTATTTTTACAATGTTAACCCTTCCAGCGCGGGGATCGACTTTAGACGTCAGAATCTGCCGTCTAAAGTCGATCCCCGCACCGTAAGCATGATAAGAGCCCAAATATTTATAAAGGCCGTAGACCAATAGGTATTCAAATGAAGCAGAAAAAGCTAACTAAGACATCTATGATGATTTCAAATTGAACACAACCATTTAGTATCTTGGTTTGTTATCAAATATTTCAGCGCTTTAAGGGTAATGTAACTAACAATAAAGAAGAATGACAATAGTAACGCGGGTTATACACACAGAGCTAAGCCTGTAAATAATTGACTGTTTGCAGGCCGTCCACGGCGGGAGCCCGTTACAGGGAGTGGAAGACATGGCTACTTGAAAAGTACAAACAAGACGCAGAGAAGGCAAAGACAGATGAGGAAAGACGAGAAAAAAGACGACAGGTACTCCACCGGCTCTACAAAAATAACTCACTATAATTCATAGCACCTGTGGTCGTGGCAAACTATGACGAATATCATCATTCGTCATTTGTATCGTTTTTACGTTTTTGCTTCACACTAACCATAATATTGTATAACCTGATAACGGTGACAGTTATTCAAAAGGACTTATCTAAGGAAAAAAGAAAATAATAAATAAACGTTGGTCAGTATTTAATATTACCCACTGGACGCACGACATTGAAGCCAAGTAAATGACGTTGCTTCAACGTCGCAACAACGTCGCGTGGAAAGCTTCCCAGATAACACAAAACATTTTGAAAATATTTAGAATGTCACATGGAAACGCTATGAAATGTTGTTTCGTATGTTTTTAAGACCATTTAAAAATAGTAAGTTCTTCACTGTATTATTTGCAATCTTTTTTGTTGGGGGGGGGGGGGGGGTAAAAATTATAAATATTTTAAAACTGTTTTCTATGCCATATAAAATAATGTTATAGAAATGCTTGATGATTCTCAATATTTGCTAAATATTTTTCTATTTGCAGGATTGTCATACTTTTGTGATCTTTAACTAGCTATATAATATATAACTATATAACTATATATAACTACATACAGAAAATTATGTTATACATATAACTACCGGGGATTCGTGGATATGAGTTAAATCAATGTCTTATTGTGTTTTCATAGAATTTGAAAGCATTTGAGAAGTGGATGATAAAGAAAAGAGAGAATGGGGAGCTCTACCCTCAGGAGGAAGAAAGTGACGATAGTGAAGAGGAGACAGGCAAATACCGTGTCAATGAGGACTCAGAGGCATATATACAATGGAAAGAAAAGAAGAAGGACACATTCGACAAGATGGACAAGAAGCGAAAAGACCGGTTACGTGACGGTGATCGTGCCAGCTCTGACTGGAACAGGAAGCGGGTGACAATCTTTGAAATGGGGGACACGAACCCGGGAGTGATGAAAGAGGATCACCCCGCCAGCTACATGAGAGCGTATCACAGGTGGCAGGATAAGAAAGAGAAGTACGAGAAGTATAAAGAGAGGAAAGGTCTCCTAGCTCCCGAAGACGATGAGGGTCAGCGTGACAAAGACATGACAGAGAAGACGAGAAAGACGCTGGTGCTGGACGGCATGACATACGAGGAGTGGCTGGGTCAAAAGATACGTGAGAAGCCCACACAGAAAACAACAAATCGCTCATGATATTATATTAACAATGGACGGTATGACGTCCGAGGAGTGGCTGGGTTAAAAAATACGTGAGAAGCCCACACAGAAAACAACAAATGATATTAGGCCTATATAAAAAATAAGAATAAAATATAGTATTTCAAATACGAGGCTTGTAGGGGAACGATCAATGACATTTTATAGGAAATGTAGTGTGTATATTCCAGTGCGCTTACATATAAACTATGCGTATTATCAGATCATGTGTATAATGTAATATCATACATACTCCTATTTTATCTATTAAATAAAATATTAAATATGTGTTTTTAGTTATAAAGCTATTCATACGGGCGTTATATGAATAAACAAAAGGTTCTAACCTTCTATATACTGGTAAATATAGTAAACAATTTGCTAATAATTGTGAGCATAAAAACACTTGTTATTATATTTGATAGGAAAATTCAGTGTATATTATGCAAAACATAAAATCGGAATACACTTGTAAATCCTAATATAAAACACTGGCACTTAAGTAAAAAGATCGCAAACTAAACAAAAACACGAAACGTTGACCCAACGCTGGTTTAGTGTTGGCTTACGACTCTGACCCAGCAGTAAACCAACGTTGGGCCAGCGTCTCATGTTTTTGACATCCCCGCAGAACGCCTTAGCGATAGGGGGGACTAAGTAAAAAAATGTATAGCCTACAAAGAAACTATGCTCACGTATTCCACATTACATTAGCCCACTTAAATTAGATTTTGGTTCAGCCTTATTTTTAATTTTACTTTCTGGCCAGGTTGAATTAAATCCAGGTCCCCCCCCATGTCTGGAAGCCTAAATTTGTCATCGATCTTCCCATGTGGCTATTGCGAAGACCCGGTCACATGGGAGCAGCGTGGAATTTGCTGTGATAGTTGTGATATGTGGTTTCACAAAGATTGCGTCGACATGGGATGTTTCACCTTCCTAGCGTATTCCACAACTAACGTCTCGTGGATATGCTGTCGATGCAATCATTCAAATTTTGAAAGAAATTTATTCCATTCGTTTGAAATCGAAACCACAAATAATTTTGACAATCTAAATTCTAGTGACTCTGAGAGCGTAGTCAATTCACCAAATTCATATTTTGCTCCCACACAGCACAGTAGTCCG
Organism: Flabesymbios commensalis; assembly: GCA_964017125.1. Classification (NCBI taxonomy): domain Eukaryota; kingdom Metazoa; phylum Annelida; class Polychaeta; order Terebellida; family Flabelligeridae; genus Flabesymbios; species Flabesymbios commensalis. The sequence continues at coordinate 53,289,794 of OZ024909.1, read as the reverse complement.
ATTCCCCCCTTTAGGCCTAAAAACCGCCAAAGAAACTGGCGTACTTTATTGATAAATTGTAGAAGCCTAAAGGGGAAAGTAGCAAATTTTTTAGCATCTCTTAATTATTACCAACCTGATTGCATCCTCGGCACTGAATCTTGGCTTGACAAGGATACCACTACCAGCGAAATTTTCCCTCCTGAATACCAAGTTTTACGTAGAGATAGAAATTCAAAAGCCCGTGGAGGAGGAGTCTTTATTGCTGTCAAAAAACATTATGACATGACCCTCCTCCCTGATTTACAAACTAACTGCGAAATTTTATGGGCTAAAGTTCAGATATCGGCATCAAAATCATTAACCCTCGGTTGTTTTTATAGACCTCCTGACTCCAAAATTAGTACTTCAGAAGAACTTGTGAAATCTTTAGACCTGATGCCAAAAAATTCAAATCAGACCATTGTCCTGGGAGGTGATTTCAACCTACCTGGAATTGACTGGGACAATGGGGTAGTAAATCCTAAAGCGGCAAACAAATCCCAATGCGAGCTGCTTCTGTCAAGCCTAGATACACATGCCCTGGCCCAAATTCACAAAGAACCTACTAGAGAAGAAAATATTTTGGACCTCCTGATCACAAATAAACCTGGTTTAATTAAATCTTCTCATAGTGTACCTGGAATCTCGGATCACTGTGCTGTGGTGACCGAACTGGATATTGACCCGCCCTACCGCCGTACAAAACCCCGCCCAGTGCGTCAGTTAAAAAATGCTAATTGGGAAGCTATCAGGCAACAAATTAGGAGCTGCTGGACCTCCTTTTCAAAAAAAGTCCTAGCCGTTCTGTCAATGAAAATTGGTTGAAACTAAAATCCATCCTAAATCAATGCCTGGACAAATTTATACCAACCAAAATGACTTCCCCTCGGGAAAATCTACCTTGGCTATCCAAATCACTTCTCGCATCTATTCGGAAAAAAAAGCCAAGCGTACGAGTAAAGCTGACCTTTGGGCAAAGTACAAATTATGTAAACGGCAGACCCAGCGTGCCATCAGGTCTGCCAGGTGGTCTTTTTTGAAAAACAAACTTTCTGAATCTTTAGAACAAAAAAATTCAAGACCACTCTGGCGTTATATCAAATCAAAACGTCAGGATGGAGATGGTGTCTCTCCTTTGAAGGAAAACGGCCAGCTGCATTCAGATAGCAGACGTAAGGCCGAAATATTAAACAACCAATTTTGCTCAGTTTTTACCTCGGAAGACACCACAAATATACCTAAACTACCCGGACCACCGAATACTGAAATGCCTAAATTTGAAATTACTTTTCAAGGTGTAACTAAATTACTCGAGGGTTTAAACGGCGGGAAGGCATCCGGACCAGACGAGCTCCCGAATCTGATTCTGAAGAATGCTGCCAACGAAATATCTCCCTTTCTTAAAATTATTTTTGATCAATCTCTACAGACGGGCAAATTACCAGATGACTGGGTAGAGGCTAATGTTGCCCCAGTCTTCAAAAAAGGGGATCGGCACTCTCCGGCAAACTACAGGCCGATATCCCTCACATGTGTTTGTGCCAAATCACTCGAACACATCATTTGTAAACAAATTATGTCCCATTTTTCGGAAAACAAAATTTTAACACCTGTAAAACATGGCTTTCGCTCAAAACACTCATGCGAAAGCCAGCTTTTGATTACAACTGATGAATTTATTCAAAATTTTGAAGGCAAGACACAAACAGATGTTGTTGTCTTAGATTTTAGTAAGGCCTTTGACGTTGTCCCCCATCAACGCCTCTTACACAAACTCGACCACTATGGAACTCGGGGAACAACTCTTAATTGGATTCAAAATTTCTTGACCAATAGAACCCAAAAAGTAGTAGTTGATGGCAGCTCTTCAGAATCAGCTCGTGTAAAGTCCGTTGTGCCCCAGGGTACTGTTCTCAGACCCCTACTTTTCTTGACCTACATTAATGACCTCCCTTCCACGGTCTCGTCGCAGGTTCGTCTCTTTGCAGATGACTGTCTCCTGTATCGCTCGGTAAAATGTCGGGCAGATCAGGAGAAACTGCAGAGAGACCTATATGCATTACAGGACTGGGCAGATCGATGGGGGATGTGCTTCAACCTCTCGAAATGCTCGGTCCTGAGGGTTTCCAGGCCGAAATAAAAAACCTGGAATTACAGTACACCCTGAAAGGTGAAACATTAGAAAATGTTTCATCAACACCATATCTTGGTGTTTGCCTTAGCGAGACTCTGGAATGGGAGGCCCACATTAACAAAATTACAAGTAAAGCGAATTCCACCCTGGGCTTCCTTCGGAGGAACCTGAAGGCATGTCCTCCTAAATTAAGGGAGACTGCCTATTTCTCCCTGGTCAGATCATCCTTAGAATATTCTTCAGCAGTTTGGGACCCCTTTAGACAGAAAAGACATTGATAAATTAGAAAAAATTCAAAGAGCAGCAGCAAGATTTGTCACCCAAAATTATAGACAAACAGCCAGTGTGACATCTCTCATTCAGAACTTGGGCTGGACAGACTTGAAAACAAGACGAAAAAATTCTAGGCTTTTATGTATGTTCAAAATTTTAAATGAGTTAGTTGAAATTCCTATCAATGACCGTTTAATCCCAGCAGATAGAAGAACACGTGGTGGGCACAATCAGGCTTGTAAACACATCAGAGCTAACACCACACTGGGACAAAAATCTTTTTGGCATCGAACTATCCCTGATTGGAATTCTCTTCCGGCAGCTGCCACAGAATCGAAAACTGTTGAATTCAGAGGTAATTTATAATTATTTTACAGGCAACATGTAAAGATACACACTCTCTCATGGCAATCATGGCAAGTAGCAAACAAATGAGACTGGTCTAATTGATTTAAATGTTATTTAATGTACACTGTGAAATAGTGTGTCAGAACTGGTAGAACTGGTCTGCAACCAGTAACTGAATTAAAGGCGCTTCACCGATTGTTTGTTCACTGTTTCTTCAATACCTTGATCAATGTCTGAAATGTACAAACAACTTACTGGCCATGTAATATATTTTACCCTGATCACCTTAAATGAGACGCATTGATTATATGCAAATATCTTGTTACCTCATACAATGTGTTGAAAGTTGGTTTAATTTATTTGCATGTTTAAAGTGATTTTGCATAATTTGACAACCCATTTTTAATTACCTTTCTCTGTGACCAACGTGCCTCTTCGACTTATTTGGTTTACTATTCTCTGATATCTCAGTTGAGTTGTCCAACATTGGAATAGAGATGGTGTAGTGACTGCTTTCAATGGCAGATAATTTGGGGATAGAGCTTTTTGTGCTTCTAATGTCTGGTAGCGGCCTCACTCGAATTTAGTTGTGTGATAATCAATGTTACTGGCCAGTAATTTTAGGAAAAACCTATTTAATCGGCACTAAATTCAAGCTTTACCTTGACAGCCAACAAATGAATGAATGAATGAATGAATGAAATCTTATATAGCGCATGTATCCAGCAAATACATCATGACCTGAACGCCAATCCAGCAAGCGTTAGCATGTTGACCTAAAATTGTTTTGATATTGGGACAGCGTTGTGGATGGCAGGCCTTCAATGTTATTGGCTTGCGTTATTTGAAATTTCTAATTAGAACGTTGCTGTTCATAGGGGTATATAACATTATCTTAAATCATCAAATATTCCAAATCCCGTAAAAATGCGAAATTATGACGGTTTTGTAGAAATTATGCCGAGTTTACTTATATTACCAATACTGAATAAGAAGTTGTAATTCCCAGGGGTGCTGAAATTTGATCAGGGACCATGTTATGCCACATCTTGACCTCTTGTGACCTTATCCAAGCTAAAAAAAATCCACCTTATCACAGGGTCTACACGCGTCATTTTGAGGATTTAAATGATGGTCATCATTAAATGTGAAATATTCCAACAGTCCCGAAAAAATGAAATTATGTCGGTTTTCTAGAGTTTACTAATATTACTAATATTGAACGTGGCTCTGATGGTCTCAATAAAATATTTAATCACGCAAAATATTTCTATAAAAAAAAATTATATGATATACTTCACTAGAAGAAAAACTAAATTAGTAAATTTTGATTCTTAGGGTCGTTAATTTTGGGCAGGGCTCATATTATTCTATAACGTGACCTCTGGTGACCTTCAACTTTATTCAACTTTATACGGGAATTTCGTCGTTATATCTCGTTTAATAACTGGTCCATGGACATGTTAGTCCATGGACATGCTCACATCATATGGCCATGTTAAGAAGCCAAAGTAAAATTACCGATTTATTTATGATTTTAGCCTGATTGTGTCGCTTTAACACATCAAAAAACTTTAATCATTTGACACATGAGTCAAAAGAAAGCAATAAACCGAGGAATGTCACAACACCTGATATATTGTCTTTTCAGTTATGTTATCCACATTGTGATAAAGACACAAAAAAATAACGGAAAGACCCGAATTCAGGCGGACTGTGGAGTACAAGAGATAAAGAGTGGTTTATTTGAAAAAATGACAAGGTTTATTTTTGTATCCTTGGAAAGGTTATCCATCTGAAAGGACGGAAAATGAGAGCTGGGGTGCCAGTAGAGGTGTAAAAGGACACCAGAGGTCAGAATTATAAGGTCTTCACCTAAGGTCATTTTTAGGGATAAGGGGTAGAGATAAGGCTGATTTACCCATATAGTTAAAAAATAATTGGTATATAGGCCTACTATGTAAAAAAATGTCATCCTTTCTCCATTCCATTTTAACCTCAAAAACGGTTGTGACAATTAGTTGGTGACGTGTGACAAATACTATAAACAGAAGAGCACCCCAACGTCTATGACGCTGGGCCAACATTATCCCACGTTCCGTGTTTGCTGGGATCGTGCTCAAATATTATAACAGCCAATATGTCAGACAATAAATATCCATGACACAATTTAAGAAGCATCACCTGGTGATTACTTCGGGTATTGACTACTTCTGGCAAGACATTATAAATAGGTTACTTGTGTTATTTTATTGACAAACAATTTACTAAAGGATGTATCTTAAAGAAAATATTATAGGCACGGGTTTTATGAATCATCCATATTATATATATATGTTATTAAGAGACACGTATGTGTATTAGTTCAATGTATGCAAATTTGGGAGTAAACTTAGATATGTGACTGTTTGTAGCGCATAAACATTGAAAGCATCCCGTTAGATAATTCTAGGTCCATCAAAATATTGCCCCCCCCCCTCCCCCTAAATAACAAGATGTCTGTCCTCAGTTTTTAGATACTCCTAAGTTAATCACAACAATTTCCCACAAAAAGCTAAATTTGGACAAGACTACCACAATAATAAACTAAATTTAGAGAAACTACTACAATTATTAAAGATATTAGATCGTTTAATAAGATGGTTGTCGTTAAACAACTGTATTTTTAATCCTAGAAGTTAACCAGATGATAAGAAGAGCATCCACATAAAATGTAATGCGATCCAAACAACGGTTCAAAAGATATAATCGTTCACAAGCTTTTTAGGCCATCTTGAAAAATGCCCTTTTAGGGCCAATGCAAGAAAATATGAGAAGAATTTCCCAGCTACATGGGTGCTAACTGAAAAAAATGATGTCTAAACGAGGCCGGGGCGCATTTAATGATTTACACTATAAGCATCCCGATAGTAATCAAGGATGCCTCAAGTCATTTCTAGCTTTCAACACATTTTCTACATGCATAATACTTATTATGGTATTTCACCATATCATGTGAACGAAACATTCCTAAATTGGAAGTATACAGAGTTCGTTATAAAAATGCGTTATTAAGATGAGCTTTTGTTAGTATGGTCACACACTCATTTGATTGCATGAAGAAAATGTAATACACTCAATGCCAATTGATGAAGTCGTGGCTCGTCTGTCACCAGGTGAGACTGAACAACCAGGTATGCAATACCCCCAAAATGTTTATAGTGGCTCCGTGGGATGACATCGATTTTGATATTTAGTTTTGCAATGTAGTAGTGTATCCTGCAAATCACGACTTCAATTTTTTTCAGACTTTAATCAACATTTCTAAGAATCCAGACAAGACCCAAACCAACTATTTGTGGTTGAATGGTGGCACAGCATTGGGCCACAAGATGATGCCGTCGGCCCAGCGTTGGGCAGACAATCGGTGCTGCAGGGGAACCCTCCACTTCCTCACACACATTAACGTCGGTATATTTTGATTCCAAGGTCTGAGACGATGAGTATTAATCTTCCGGTGGAAATTAAACTAGTTAAATCAGGCTTTTTATATCTTTTTTTTATATTTTTCTAGTTGAGATCAGTAGGCTATAAAACTTCATATACATTTATTTTTCAAATTACCATGTCAACATATACAATCATTTAACTTTACATATAATTGTGTGAACTGTACGGGTAAGATGTTCCAAAATATTCAGAGACAAATATATTTTTTAGGAAATGATGAAGACAACCTATCAGATTCCCAAAATATTTTATTATCATCGATCATAACAATACATTTCTACAAGACTACACACAAATATTATGTACACACACAAATTAAATATAATACAGCATAAGCCAATGACGCTTGCAAACGAGGCACATAGAACTGCACCAATAGTTTATAAACTGTATCAAACATATAATACAACATACTGAAACCAGAAGTAGTGTAACAATAATAACAAGAAGTTGTTTTCTATAAAATAATTCGTATTGCTGCTTCTACGTGTCACATTATATTATCTCATGAATATATTATATTACATCGGGATATTTAATAAATATATCTTAATATTATATTTTGCATTGCGCATAATTTTTAACTATTTTTAAATAGACATAGTGATCGCAATTACCAGAAAAATGCAATCTACATTTGTTCTAAAAATGTACTTCAGTGATATGTCTGGATGACATTTAACTTTTCATCTTCCCTATAAGTGCAAATCGGGAAATATTTGATTATTAACGTGATGCTTATGAAGGAGATTACGTTGCGGAATCAGTCCGTAAACTCTTATTTGTCATTGCTCTACGGTATAATAGGAAGAAGATAATTGTAGAATCATTCCTACTCTACCATACAGTAAATACATCTCACGATGATTTTATATTGCTGTGTCAGAGAGTCTGCTTGTTCGATTGAAACATAGGAAAGTGTCTCCATGGCAACGTGATAGATTTGGCCTAAAAACCCTTTGACCCTTACAACGCTGAATACTTTTTATATAAACCATGGAGACCAAAGGGTTTATTCAATTCGAAATTATTATAAATGTCTTAATAAGCTCTTTCTAATTTATTTGAATATCTATGTTATTGGTCTACGTTAATTTTAAATATTTTACACTCACAGTGCGGGGATCGACTTTAGTCGTCAGAATCTGACGTCTGTAGACGTCAGATTCTGACGATTAAAGTCGACCCCTGCGCTGTAAGGGTTAACCCCTCACGATGCATCATTTTACATCCCTGAAAACAGACTTAATTTTCCTACAACTGGGGTTTTTAGATGGAAAATGTCCATGAAACTATTTTATCAATACAGGACATTTTTCATTAATTTTTCACCCACTTCAAGTCATCTTTATCCACTACTAGTCGAGAACTGCGAGAGCAATTCGCGGCTTGTAGTGGATGAAGCTCACAATGGTAAATTCAGGCTTGAAAGGGCTAAACGTGTTTGATATCATAAACTTGGTATCCTATCAACGGAAACATGTACATCATTTTGTAGATCAAATGATCTTATGGCACGTACCTATTAGATTACGAGACATAGTGCAAATATTCAAAGTGTTTTATGTGTGTGGTGAGCCTTACTCATGAAGTCCGGAGTATTTCATACATTGCAAACAACAGGACAAGTTATTGTTTATGATTGTTTGAAAGATGCAACGAGATGACTAAAGTGTCACAACTTTGGAACTAAATGGTTTAATCTGCGATTTCATATAATCGCATACTACATCTTAATCCCATGGTAGCAAAGTGTGGAATGAGAAAGTGTATTAACAGAAGAAAATCAAAACTGCCGGGCGAACATTAGGCCTACCAGCAAAAAAAGTTCTGCCGCATAATATTCAATGCAATCTAGCTTTTGTGTTTAGTTGAGGCATTTCTATACACGCACACTATGTTATGAGTTTAACAAAATGGACGGCATACGGAGAAAAAATCTGACCGACAAACCTTTAACGTATTAAATGAGCAGTGATGATTGTGATAAATACAATGATTAGCCCATCACCTTCCATTCATCGCTGTAAACGTGACACGCTAACCTTTGTACCGCTAAACGCCACTATCGTCGTTTTGCATCTGTTTTATCAAATGATTGTTATTGAGAATAAAATGAGTGTTTGAACATCACTCAATTTAAACAAATATGACTAATTTTCAACAAATTGAAGTTGGTTAGGTCTACTTCCTTCCATTTCAAGAGAACACAAATTATGTACAATGTTTTGCATGGTAACGACAGTGCATTGGAACACTTACAACGTAGTATAAACGGATAATAATCAAACTTGTTATACAAATGATTTTAAACAAATTACTGTCTTGAATAATTTCAATTACACTTTCTAATTATCATTTTTTTTCCCAATGAACAATTAAACTACATATGTTATGGCAGATACTTCAAATACATACACCCGTTTGTTAAGAAATATTACATCTCTTGTATCATGTGTATCATTAGCCATCACTTGTCAGTTACACTTTCTTTTATCAAGTTGCTGCCTTTCATTGTACACATCGACAGTTATCGTGAAGGTTTAACAAACAAAGCAAACACATTTTGATCCTATGTTGGAATAATATTGGCCCACCGTCTGCGACATTGGCCCAATAATAGTCCAGCATAACAAACCATTAAAACCATACACTATACGGGCAAAGTCCCTAAAAATCGAGGAATATTTTTGTGTTGTTCAGATATCGACCAGTAAATAATAAAGTGTGTTTAATTCAGAAAAATCGCATGTAAATATTTGAGAAGCACATATTTTAAGAATGTATTTACTACAATTCAGCAAACCATATTTCCGCAAATCATTCAAGCACTACAAAGAATGGAAAAAGACCCTGACAAATCTAGTGGAATGTTTGTGTGTGCTACATTAATCTGTGTATAAACATCGCCGCTTTTGTATTATTTCTTGGTACTAATACATGCCTTAATACATGCCTTTCTCAGCGCTACCCTTTTTCATCGTCTGTATCGTCTGTCATTATCAAGTGAAGTTGAAACAAACACACGTAAACATAACAAGCGGATGATTGCACCCATTCAACTGGACAATGACATAACATTCACACCATAATGATATAATATATAGAGATAGATCTATAGTGTTATATGTATATCACAGTACAATCGCGACGATTGACATATTGGTCTACTTTTCCATCACTTCACCAAACAATTGTTTCGAAAATGAGCCACTTGTCGAAGATATCGGCCCACCATTGAAACACCGGCACTGTCGTGCAAAGCCAAAACGCAGCAACTGCTTACTTTCAAAGTAACCAGTTACTGCCTTTTGGGCTTCGCAATCAGAGCAGTTCACATTTATCCGGCAAGCCAGTCATAAACATATAACATACAAATGTTACAATATATCGTATATTTTGTTATGTCTGTGCCTAATATGACGAGTATAGACAGAGTGTGTGCAGTGTAGGCATTTCCCACCAAACACGAGACGTTGAACCAATGTTGGCTTAATGTTGGTCCACCGTCTACGACGCTGGACCGACATTAAGCCAACATTAGTCTCGTGTTTGCTGGGATAACAGTACTAATATGGCGGTGATAATGTGTGTTATGTGTGCAGTGTGTTGAAGACGGTGGGTATGATACCTAGCAAACACGAGACATTGAACTAATGTTGGCTAAACGTTGGTCCAGCATCGTGGACGGTGAACCAACAATAAACCAACATTGGGTAAATATGTCGTGTTAGCTGGGGAGACATAAATTACAACATAGCCTTAATGTTATTATATAAAACCATAATTATTAAATAACTTGAAACATGCATACCGATAAAAATCGGAATATTACGTGGGTATACTAATAGCTTTGATGTGATCACAATTCGTAATCACATCCAGAGGTAAATACGTCAAGGGCAGTATTTATTTACTTGAGAAAACTGTAAATTTGTGGCGTCTTGATTCATTAACCACCACACCCCTGCTGTCGACTACAGTAGACATTCTGTGTTTTATTAGAACATGTATACCCAGATACTAAAAGGAAAAATGAAATATGTCACCAATCTGTGATGTTGAGAAATTATGTGATGTCATTTTTACAAATCCAAGCAATTTTCAGTCACTTGAAGCTGTAGATAGCGGGAGCGAGACACAGCTTCAAGTGACTGAAAATTTAATTGAAGATAGTGTAAATGGATTACTTTTTAAAATCGTACATAACCTCGACAGGCAAACATCAGGCTTTCGTGAGAAGAATACGATTGCTGTAACTTCACAAAATGTGCATAACTCAGTATCACAACACATTTCTAGCTGACTTGTGTTTTACAATATACATTACATCTCTGTTTATAAGTGTCTAATTTGTATATTATCAGTGTGGATAGCAAATGGGAAATTACCTTTAAAAAGCGTCATTTCAAAGTACACAATATAATAATAACAGCTCGAGAACAGAGCTCTATTTTCTATGAATCATTGCTCACTTTAACTTCCTGGTAACATTTCAGTGAAATTTTCGAAGAATTATATTGCTGGTCTGAATACTGAGATGAAACGTAGACTATATGAAGGAGAAAATCAGACGCCCTGTCCCATACAAAAATACATTATTATACTCAGAATGTACACTTGCCTACATAATACATAACTTTAAAAATAGTAATAAAATCCAAAACCCTTGGATATGAAAGAGTGTTTCTGCCACTTTGTAAAGTGGCAGATACACCCTTTCATATCCAAGGACGAATCCGAAGATGTACACAGCTATGTAACAGAACATAAGGGCATCTACTAAGTGCAGTGATATTATTACAATACTGGATAAATTAATCGTTAATATGGCCATTGTCTAAACTGTAGACAACGACCATAGCGTCTCCTTGAAACTGAAAGGGTATGAAGTGGTAGAATGTTAAATACACCATTTCAGTACCAAAGGAACCATTTGATAATCTTTAATGTTATTTTACAAGACCCGAACTTCCATTCCTTGCCCATCAATTGTCTTCTTGCCATAGCATGGGCATGCAAAAATGAAATGGAATTTTAGACATATTTCACAGCATTCTAACTATGAAGGCTTGAGACAATCTCAATACGGTAAGCCTAAACAAAAGAATACCACGCTTTGAAATCAAGCTACAGGTCTCTCATTCCTGATGTTATAAGCACGTCATCTGCTAGCATCTAGAGTGTCGTATAGAGTACATACGACACTCTAGCTGCTAGCGGTCGATGCAACAGAAAAAACGCCTGCTATGTCTTGGTGGGGTGGGCGATATAATTATGACGCGCTCTGCAAATGCGAGACATTGATCCAGTGTTGGCACGACGTTGGACCAGCGTCGTAGACGCTGGCCCAACTTCAGAACAACACTGGATTAAGGTCTCCTATTTCCTGCCTGTGGTGGGTGTATGATTCTCATAGGTGGCATTTATGGCAATAACTACCAGATGAGCGAACACACTTGTCAAGTTCTCATGATTGTCACAGACAAGTACAGAATATTATTACGAGAGAATGAACCAGACCACTCCACCATAGGCCTACACGTCATACAGGTGCTTATTGTGTACATAGAGGCCTACACACATTATGTACAATTGTGAACCACAGGCACACACACATTCATGCATACATCTATCCGTACATGTGAACATCGAGGTACGTCAGCACGTTCCCAGTAAACGAAAAATATTGGTGTAACATTTGTACAGCGCTGGACCAAGGTTGAGTCGACGTTGTATAAATGTTATACAAATGTTTTGTGGTTGCTGGGTTATGGCAAAACGGCGTTTGTACACCACGACTGACCACACCCTACATTGGCCCCATGCCGCATCAAAGCTGTGCAAGCGGCACAGCCATCGTGGAGAACATTCATGCAACGTTGGGCTAATGTATGGTGATATGGCATCGCGTAATTGTGGATGAGAGGTGATGATTGGTGGGACAAATAATGTGATATGGTGCCAGCAAACTAAAGATTCTGTCTCCACCTACATCTCACTGTCTCAAATACATGTAGGCTGGACGTTGAATCAATGTCGGTTCAGAGTTGGCCCTCCCGTCCCAGACGCTGGAACAATAATTGACCTAAGACTTTCAAGTATGAATTTATCATTGGAAATTTCTTCAACTACAAGCCACGAACTTCTCTCGCAATTCTGGACTTGTAGTTGGCGATGATGACTTTGGAGTGGGTGACAAATGAACGAATTTGCCATAATTCTATTGTTAGAAACAGTTAGGGGCCTAGATAAAAAAAAATTCTGAAACCGGTGTAAGGTGTAAGAAATTGCCTTAGTTTGCTGCAGAATGCTGATTTGAGACATCATGAGGTTAAAAGCGTTAAATCAATATTGGATCAGCGTCTTGTGGGGGGGGGGGGGGAGGGTTATCTCCATGAACTTGCTGGGGTGAGTTAAACATGAGACGTTCACCCAATGGTGGTTTAATGTTGGTCCAGCGTCTACGACGCTGAACCAACATTAAACCACCATTGGGTCATCATCTGCTGTTTGCTGGGGAGGGAGGGGGGCGTGATAAGCTCAGGATGTGGTCTTCTCCCAGGCGTTCATCCAGATGGGCGCAGTCCAGATACACCAGACGACGGCGAACACGAGGAACACATAGAGCAGCCCCCTGACGCCCCTCTTTGACGTGGCGGCCACCGGGTATGTTAGTATGGCCACCAGTTTGTTTTTACTATTGTCCTGTATGGCTGAGAGCATGGTGAGGCAGACCACACAGACCAGCAGTATGAGAGGCACCACGTACATGGCATTCATGTCCACAACGTACACCTATAACAGAAAAAAATACAATAATGAAAATATTAGTAGACAACGCCACCTTGGCAATCAAAGGGTGCAACTCACACTCTACAAAGCGGTAGGATTTCTTTTAATGTGATTAAAGCAGAGTCAAACACCATTAGCAGTTTATTTTCAAGTGAACAGTAACTCCTGTTTATCTTTGTTTTCTTTGTTTATTTAACACGCATTTCATTTAAAAAACTAACCGTTTGATAGGACAACAAAAAGGTTGAAAAAACGACCATGCTGTCGTTCAAAACCAAAAGGCAGTATCTGCATACTTTACGAGTAAGCAGATACTACCTTTTGGTTTTGCAGTGCGGCATAGTCGTGATTGGAGCTCAAAAAATGCAAAAATGCTAAATTGTAAAAACGTGTTATAATTTTTTTTATAAATTATATCTATCCTAAATAGAGACACAATTCATTCTCAGAAATATAAGGAGTCAAAAAAGTTACAACACTGTTAAAGAATCGAAAATTATCCTTAATTACTGACCGTGTTGCGCTCCCCTGTGGCCTGGTCGTATTTATAGGCCTTCTGTTTAGGCCAGGCGTCGTACGGTCCCTTCTCCGGCCACACCGCCGCCGATGACGTGCCGCCACTACTCGCCAGGGGCCGCTTGCGTTTGTCAGGATTACTGCAGTGGCCAGGTCCGCTGAGCACTCCTACACGAAGTCCACGTCTGTGGGAATACCACACGATCATTACAGAGATATACAACGTCATAACCCAGCAAACACAAAATATTTGTATGACATTTATACAAAGTTGGACCAACGTCGAAGACGTTGGCCCGGCGTTGGATAAATGTTATACAAATGTTTTGTGTTTGCTGGGAATGCGTTTATTCAGCATCACTTTTGCACACCCACCATGTTCACATTATACAATAATTATTTGAATTTTCACCCACTTGCAGTTGTGTCTGGCTACAACTTCCAATGGGTGAAAATAACATATAATTGTACAACGGATCGTGATTAATAAATGCCAATTTTAGCAGATTAATGAACATTCCACTTGCAAATTTTCATTTTTAAACGTCAAACAGAGAGACTAAAACAGTTCAAACCCCTGAACACATATTCTTTCTTATTTTGATTCAGCTTCATTTTGATTTGTCCTCAGGTGTGAATTGCTGTCGCAATTCTCACCTGAGGACAAATCAAAATGACAGATTTTCTTTAATACCAAAGTGCAGCATACAATAATACTATCAAATAAATAAGCACAGTAGACTAGTCCTGATTTTGATAAATTGATTCATTTACTCTACAATTAAATTATGTTTACACTGACTGCAATAATCCAATTTAGGCACATGTCATGTATTGAAGCTAGTAAATATATATATCATTAGTTTGTACTTCCTCATCGACATATGTCAAGATGTGATCCAGATAGAAGTGATCAACTACCTGTTGTCTCCAGTATTCACATAGATCATGTCATTAAATGACATTTCAATATAAGGTCATTTAATATTATTGACTGGTCCTTGAAAATGAAGTCATTAATATCAAATGGAGATCACTAGTGTACATTAATGTATACTAATGGAGATTACCAGTGTACATTAATATATGTACATTAATTATTGTACAAATTACATGTACATTACTGTAAAAACGTTATCAGATTGAAATAATGCGTCTCAGATGCTAAGAATAGTCATGCATTTGGCGGCGGACAACCAATGGAAACACAGTAATCATACCCCCATTAGGTACATTATTTTGTACAGAGACCAGCGGCGACGAGGTAATCGTCCCCCCCCCCCCCCAGCACACAAAAAACATTTGTATAACATTTGTACAACGTCGTCCCGAAGTCTGCGACGTTGGTCCAACGTTGTACAAATGTGATACAAATGTTTTGTGTTTACTAGGCCCACCCATGTACTAACTTGATCATACGGCAGCGGTGTTCTTCTATTCTGGGGGCGGCCTCCTGTATGTCATTCACCTTACGACTACTCCACAGTCTCTCGGCGGCACCAGACGCCCGCGGCCTGAAACATTAAATACAATATAAATAGTCCTCTTGAGACAAAAGAGTCATATCTGCTACTCCGTTAAGTGCCTGTAATCGCAGAGCGAGATATGATAAAAAAATTTATTCCGAATTGCTGTTAAAACTTGTCCTGCTACAATATTTTAATCTACAATATTTCTTGTCCTTTGAAACTGGAAACTTCGTTACGCAATTTCCAGATTCAAATACGAAAATATTTCCATTGCTGAAAAATACACATCTCCTCCATTTTATATTAAACTTTCGGTAACTGAGCATCTACCACATTGTCATACTACTTTACCATGTTTACAATATCGGTGATGCTAAGTTTTCTATGGTTTGAACCTTGCTTATATTGCTATAATATTGTCATCAAGGTATTAAAGGGTCATTTAACCCTTATCCTGTTAAATGAATCTATTTAAATTTTCAACCACTTGAGGCTGTGTCTCGCTACCGCGATCCACAACCTCAAGTGGTTGAAAATTACTCATATTTGTTTAATTTGAAACCGAACATTTACAAATCTTGCTGTTTAAACAGTTATTTCATTCTCGAAAACAGTGGAATAATCGGCTAATAAAACGGATTAAAAACGAGAATTCGTCGTGATTAGCAGGCAAAGGGTTATTACTAAAGTGACAATATACGGGCTAGCAGGACAAAGGTTAATACTCTTTACAAAAAACAACATTTGTATACCAAGAAGATAATAGGAAATCTCTACTTCTGATTCTATCCCTAATGACCCGATGACGTCAGAAATCCCTAATGGCACCTATCAATATCTGGCTGATCGTATTCTAATGGAGAAAGATCAGGTAGAAATAAGACAGTAAAGCACTCGTGCATTGATTGCGAGTACTATCATCAGAAATGAATGATCGCATTATTAGCTCTTCTGGATATCAATAATTCACAGCGGTGAATCACACTGGGAATGATGGTATGTAGGCCCCTATAAAGGCAAGATGACAGGTAAAAGTGACTGGGTTACCATATCCAAAGCCAATGTCATGTATATTCTTGTCACTGAATGCAATTATACAATCAAAACCAAAAATTTAAAAAGTGGTCCATAAGTTATGTCTTTACAAAAATATTCACTGGTGAAATTTCACCGCAAAGGGCAAAGACAAGCAACTGCTTACTGCTTACTGCTTACTAAACAGTTGCTGCTGTTTGTCTTTATAAAAGTAATCTAAGTGATACTGAGACGAACCAGAGTCTTGGCATGACGCTGTCATCATCAGCGTACTCTGTCCACACACAAGCCTCTCCTCCCAGCAACAACGACTCGTTCTTCATCCCAAACTCATCCATCTGGGTGCCTGCCAAATACAATCAGTACATTAGAAATGTATACTACACTGTATAAAATAGGTACTCGTTACATACACACTGGTGGATAGATATTCTATTTTATTGATGCTAAACAGACAAACATTTCATTTCAATCAAATATGTGTATTGGGTAGAATATAATAAATGTAGTGCAAACATTTACAACAATAGTTGAGCAACATTTTAATTATAAATAGGAAAGTATTAACTAGCACGGTCATGCGTACCTTAAATTAAGCTGTGTTCGTGATTATTGTGTATTAAATAGTAATATGAGGAGGGTTTATTGCCTGCCTAGTAAACACAAAGCATTTGTATAACATTTGTACAACGACGGCCCAACGTCTTCGACGTTGGCCCAACATTGTACACATGTTTTGTGTTTACTGGGTGATCCGTGTTCTAAAAATTCAAAATGATGACATCTACACGGAATAATTGCTTCTTTTCTCAGCACACGGCTCTGCACGGATTGACATTATTTTTTCAGTAATCAAAGATTGCAACTAATGACAATCACTCCCCATTGCGACGCCGGAACGTGTCGTACACTAATTAACACACTAGATGACGTGGGACGGAGCCGGTATTAGCCGAAATCAAACAGGACGAGATCTCCCCAAATCTGTCTTGTTTGTTACTCTCTTACTGGCTCTGCTGCACGACCACTAAAGGTCAAATCTAAACGACTGACACGATTGGCACATCGCTGGATCAACCCTGTAACCCTAAGCGCTGAAATATTTTTATAAAACCATAGAAACCAAAGGGTTTTATTCAATTTGAAATCATCATCATTGCCTTATTTGGCTCCTTCCGCTTCATTTGAATATAATTATATGTTATGGGTCTACGACTATTATAAATATTTCATTCTTTCAGTGCGGGGACCGTCTTTAGATGTAAGAATCTGACGTCCATAGACGTCAGATTCTGAGGTCTAGAGACGGTCCCCCGCTCTGAACGGGTTAACTACCAATATTTAATTTGAATTTTCACCCACTTCCGAGTTGTGTCTCGCTAACGCGATTCACAACTTCAAGTCAGTGACAAATATTCCGATTTGACAAAATGAAGGTCAGCGATTTTGAAATCTGGGTGATTGATGTCACGTTTTTATCTCAATGTTTAAGAGCTGGTATTTAATGTCACGTTATGTGCTAATAAAACGCGATTATAGAGTGCTAACCCTGGACAGACGTGCGAGCGCTGGGCCAGCATCAAACTAATAGTTTCGCCAATGTCTCTCGGTGGATTAGTGATGTTATATCGTCGAAGAAGCTCAATTATTTTAATTATCGATCGGGTGGTCCTCGGGACGGGCAGATGGTCATGCGTGGCGGTGTGTGTGGACTGCAGGAATGCAGGCCGGGTGGACTGCAATGTAAGACAGAGCAGCGGCGGCTAAGCAGATTCACGTCTGCAGGGACCAGAAAAAAAACCAGCCAGACAGTTTCCAACATAATAAGACCTGTTAGAAAGAGGCAGATAATGGGAGGAAAATAAGATAAAAAAACAGGTCCCGCGGAATTCGTCTCAACGCACCCAGACTGATCCCTTCTCGGCTCTGAGATACCTACAAATTACGGCTCACAATTTCTGACCAAGTCTGGCTACTTTGAGCTGCTGGCAGCTCAAAGTAGCCAGGTATGGCCAGAAATTCATCAAAATCGCGTCAATTTTCAGATCTTCAAGCCTCTCCGTATAAGTATTTGCCGCCCAGCAACGTGCGATTAAACCGAGTATTTTACGACGTGGACTCCCTCAATTGAAAGGGTGCGGGGAGATTTTCTGCGGCTCGTTGCTCGACTTCCGTCTCCAGAGGAAACGGGACTTTTGTGGTCAGACATGGGCTTCCACATGAAAAGAGCACCGGTCTCTGGCGGCATTGTTTGATGTCTTCTCCTCTGAGGTTGTCTGGAGAGCTCTTCTAAGAGCGGAGACGCGCGCAGTGCATAACCTATAATTCTGTTTCTCCTTATCAATCAATCAGCTGCATGTATCAGAGATACTAAAGACACATTGGTCTGGCCAAAGTGAAAGCGTCCCCTTGGAAAAGATAGCGTGCATCTTCAACTGTAGGCTACAAAGTGGGAGATGCAGTTTATCAATTCCATAATGATAATATACTACAATTACGATGCGACAAAGCCTTTATATAAGTACTTGTACTTGAAGGGGATACTAGTTAACATTACTTTCAGTATGAATTTTCGTATGAGTCTAAAAACAGTATAGTATTTCTGCAATTTATTGGCGAGTGCACTCAACTAGCGAGATGCAGCATATTATATTTTTGCTGAGTCCTTCATAGCTATACTTTTTAATGCAATTATTATTCATGCAGTATGAACTCTTTAAGAACTAAGCACGACTATACTCCTTTTAATCAATTTTATTAGCAAACTAAATTACAGTTATTGGGGAGAAAATGTGTCTTTCCATATAATATAATATAATTGACAGAGGTGTGAGCTGTACTACTACTACGAAGAAGAAAACATTTACATTTTTGGCTTCAAATTAATAGAATATGAGTTAAAGTTGCATTCACTTGAAATTGTGGGTCGCGGTAACGAAAATTAAAAAGTAAGCGAAAATTTAAAATGATTACTTAGCGGGCAAAGGGTTAATATTTTGTATATCAAACAATAATTGACTGAACATGAGTCGTTATACAGGATAATATTATTGTATCACCAATATCAAGAACAACGCCACGTACAATACGGGCTATGTAATGTGGACTGTGGTGGTTATAGTCGCGATCGGAGAAACGTATTAATACCGCTGTAACCATAAACTGCCATTTTGGTTAGCAGTTGCTGCTAATCAAATTCGTCGCCTCGGAGCTAAAGGATCCTATCTGCCACTCTAACGAGTGTCAGATAGGATCCTTTAGCTCCGAGGCGACGAATTGGCCGCTTATGTTTAGAGTACTACGTGATGTTATCAGAGATAGCCTTGAGAATGCCAAGCACGATCGAGCAGCGGCTATTCTATGACTGTGGCTCAGACTGAGTTTCCGAGTCAAGGTCAGGCCAAGGTTCATCATGGTCATTACTGATATAAACAACAGAATATATGTGAGGTGGTAATATTTATTGTGTAGAATGACGGAAATGGATCACTAAGAACCGAAAAGAACGAACACGAAACATGGAAAGCAGCCATTTATTATGGTCAATCCGTCATTTTAGATTTCATATCTGCAAAAATTGTAGCAGAGAATCCTTATATGACACCATGAACATGATAAAGCTATCATAATGGCTCGTTCGTTTCAGATGTGGCTCGTACCATAGTGAATTAGGGATACTGGATTCGAATCACGAGTGGCAGGAATGTTCATCAGCGTGGCTATGCCTAAAATAGAAGTGTTCCAAACTGTTCCAGATAGTGTACAAGTGGTGTCTATGATACTGTGCACTATAGAAAACCATTGAGTCATTCGAAAAAGTGCATAGAAAATAGTCCCGATTTCGGGCTTCATTCTCACACGATAATTGACACAATGTGTGAAAGGGGACATAAAACAATATTGACATAATATTTAGAAACTATGTGTAAAAATTAGCGATATTCAAAGACGTACATTTTAAAATTATTTGATCACATAAGTAAAATATCATCATTGCCTTACATTGCTACATTGGGATACCTACCAAATTAAACTTTGTTCAGCAAACAGGCATGCAATGAGCGTATGTTTATAGTCATACACTATGGGAATCACACTGTAAGGCAGGGTAATGATATCCCTTTTACTATTTACAGGACTCTTTTATTGATTCAATTAAATGAATATGACCTATTCTGAGTAGTTCGTTTTTTCAACGGAAATCAATTCTCCATTAAGTGACAGACAGATGTGTTTCGATCACGCAACGACATTACGCAGTATAGTCAATAACTCCCAAGTCATTTATATTTAATGCCGCAGTTATACTGTATCGATATCTACATAGAAAATGCACCTGTGTGTTTAGAAAAAACGAATGAATATAATTATGTTGTATGTCAATAGTACAGATTGCTTAACGCATGCATGTGATCATTGATATTCATGAATCAATTTAAAAATACTTTAATACATTCTGGCATCATTTTCATTACTGTATACAGATTTAATTTTCCAACAACTAGGGGTTTTATGATGAAAATTTCCTTGAAACTGTTTTACCAATTTTCTTTAATTTTTCACCTACTTCTAGTCATCTTCATCCACTACAAGTCGAGAATTGCGGCAGCAATTCGCGGCTTGTAGTGGATGAAGATAACAATGGTAAATTCAGGCTGAGATGACAATGGTAAATTCAGGCTCGAAACCCTGCAATTTTTTTATATAAACCAAGAGAACAAATGATTTCTTTCAATTTGAAATCATCATAAATGTCTTAGCCAGCTCTTTCCGCTTTATTTGAATACCTATGTTATAGGTCTACGGCCGCTATAAATATTTTACTCTTTCAGTGCTAGGATCGACTTTAGACGATTCTGAGGTCTTAAGTCGGTTACTTTGATATCTTAGTAATTCAGTTCTGGCGACGACGTAGCCAGAACTGAATTACCAAGGTATCAAATAAACTGATGGTGTTACAAATGTCGTTTTGAACTCGTTGGATTCGAAATTTGAAGGCTAAACAATCTAGTGTAAAATATAACTATTTCTTGATGTGATATATCGTTGTGCGCAAACATGCGTCACTAGGATATAAAGGGTTGAGTCTTCTATTTTCAACCTCCTGATCACACCTGTGTCTCTCTGGATGTCGTCACAAATACATAATTGAGTATGATGTACTTCTGATGTCATGTATGAATAGCTGCATGTCATGTGTAATCTCCCTGGAGGATACTAGGGTGTGTTTTCCATGTCCATCCTTTTTAATATTAGACAAAACGTTATCTTGAAAAATGGGCAGGTGAAATATTCAGAAAGCCAGATAATGATTGCAGTTAACTGACAAAGTACCGCCGGGTACATATGATGTACACGTGGCTGACTAAATATAGAAACAATAACGATAATAATCACACACTCAGAATGGTAATTCTCAACTGGATAAGCTAGCCAGGTCGCCGAATAGAGTGGGTCAATGTTGAACCAGTGTTGGGACGACATCTACGACGTGGCCCCACTACTCGCTGAAATTGCGCATGTCAGGCAGCATGGAGAGAATAAATTCGACGATTGCGTCATCATGGTCATTGGGTACTAATGCCTCGCTACTGAAAAAAACCTGACGAATAAAACATACACAATTTAATTAGGCCTAATGAAATTTAATTTTTTACATCAACATGATCAAGGACATGGATTTGTTCGCCTAGAGCTGATATTTCATAGTGACCAGTATCTCTCATTGCTGCTTTAAAAACGCCCGTAATCTCTACAATAACCGCTTCCTGGTGACGGATTGGTCAATTTGACTGCCACCAAGTGGATATTCCGGGAAACACAACACGTTAAACCTATCCCAGCGAACACGAGGCGTTGGCCAAATGTTGGGCTGATGTTGGGCCAGCGTCGTAGACGATGACCCAACATCAGCTCAGCATTGGACCAACGCCTTGTGTGTTGGGTTGTTATTGTCGGATCAACGTCGCAGATGGTGGGCCAACATTAAACAAACAAAGGGTCAACGTTTGATGTTTGCATGGATTACACCACCGCGCTTACAGCTACAGTAACGGGAATTGTTTTCTCATTTTAGTATTTGAAAATTCGGAGAAAGAAAAATTAAAATCCCCATTCATTTTATTCAGATTGAGCATTTCCATAAACCGGCGGTTCTGTAAGCCAGCTAAATTCTGAGAATGCGGTGTGAAAAAAATATGCCAGAGAAGATTAGATTATGTCCCTGCGTCATCGTGGTTGTGATAGTGAGGGAAAACGCTACTCATGTAGCTCCATAACACTAGATGGGCCACCATCCTATTGCCGCTAATGCAGAGAGTACTGCCCAGGGGATACTTACCTATCTGATCGCACTTGTAGTACTTGTCCCAGTCCTGGCCGTAGTTAATGTAGTCCAGGTACCAGCATGTGGAGTATAGAGCCTGGTAGCCCGCGCTGGTCACCCGGTCTATGTCCCACGTGTCCCCCATCCAGATCTGGACGATCGATCCCGGCTTAAGCTGAAATACACAGACAACACCATGTCATACAACACTAGAATTAGAGTATGTTATCAATCATTGGTGACTCATAATCATGATCATGTTCGAATTCACTATGATTGGCAACTCATAATTATTATGTTCACTATGCTATGAATTGGCGAACAATCTACATGATATATGTTCAATATGCTGGCAAATTGGTGACTTATATGGTCACTATACTGTGTTTTTTTATCATAGGCCTACATGTATTATGCTTAGGTATCATTTGTGAATGATTGCTGCCTCCGATGACCGGGTAACTCATATTATGTGGCGCATATGTTCACTATGCTGTGAATTCGTGACTTGGAATGGGTCATATGTTCAAAAGAATTCACCATTTCACAGCAACGTAACATCATTGACGCAGGCATGCAAGCTCACAAAAACATTCTTCTTTTTAGATTGTCTAGCATTCTCCGGAGACGCCACTGTACCACCTTATGAAAAGCATCACCAATCTTAACGTATCGCAGCTTCTTAATTTGGCAGATCTATCTGCAGTGATTTGATTGTAAGTGAACATTGCGAATTAACTGTCAGAGATAAATTGGTTCCACATAATCAGGGCTACATTATTGCGTCTCTTTAGCATTGATTGTTTGGCGGAGTAGATCCACGTTGCATTGAGCAGCTATGTAGAAAGATTCAGTTTGACGGGAACATTCCCCAGGTGGCCTATAGCTAGATATTGTACCGTGTCTGATGAATACCCAAGAGATAAACAATAATAAACAAAGATAAACATGGACGTCCACCGTCGGTTTAATGTTGTGACATCGTCCAAGATGGTAGACCTACATTAACCCTTTCAGGCCTGAATTTACCATTGCCATCCCCATCCACCACAAGCCGCGAATTGCTGTCGCAATTCTCGACTTGTAGTGGATGAAGATGACTTGAGGTGGATGGAAAATTAAAGAAAATTGCCACATATTGGTAAACTAGTTTCATGGAAATTTTCGTTCTAAAACCTATGTTTGTAGGAAAATTAGGTCTGTTTTCAGGGATGTAAAAGATGCTTTATTGCACCGTGAGGGCTCAAAGGGTTAAATAATTTGGTAATTATTTTGTTGGCTGTCATCTACTTGGCATGCTTGACGGGAGTGTAGGTATATACTGCTGTGCAAAGCCAAAGAATAGTATCTGCTTAGTTGACAAGAGAGCAGATAGACCTCCTACTGCATTTTGGTCTTGTAGTATATAGCGTATACAACGCAGTGGCATAATTCGTCGACTGCCAGTGACAACTAAAAATAATATTTTAAAATAATTTTAGCATAGTTGTGGCGAGAGCGAGTGAGTAAAAAATAAAAACACTTAAGTTTGCCCATTAAGGACAATATTATTGTACCAATGTTCCATCTAGTTGGGCGAGCATAATCAAGTCATCATTAGGCTTATATCAGCTACAGTAATATTCTTCGAAAGCATTATGAACATCTGCCGCAGTCTAATATTTCTACAAATATAATTAAAAACACAAAACCCATTTCTCTCATTTCACTAAGAAGTGATTAGAGATGAGCAATAATCAATCATATCTCAATGCCACATTTCTAGTGATATCAAAAAAAATTATATTAATAAATCCTTGCATTATTTAAAATTGGCAATAACTCTTGTTATTTTGTCAGCTGGTGGTGATTTTACCTTAACGCCATTGTCAAACACTTCTTGCCAGACGATAGAACCGCTGCCTATGGGCCTGTGGGCTCCTATTTCATCTATGATGTCTAGCAATCTGAAAGAGAAGATGAACAGATGAACAAAAGGAATCCTTAATATTAATGAATAGAGTTCTCATCTTAATAACATATGTGTTTGTCCTTCAGGGTGTCATTACTATTTTTCATTCATCAAATGTCGAAAATATTTCTATGCAGTAATTCAATGCATTCCACAGATCAAATTAATTGAATAACCTTTTCACTGCGGGGACCGATTATAGACGTCTGATTCTGACGTCTATAGTCGATCCCGCACTGAAATAATTGAAAAAAAATATAATGGCTGTAGACCCATAAAATAGGAACTCAAATGAAACGGAAACAGTTAACTAAGACATTTATGAGGATTTCAAATAGAAAAAACCCTCTGGTCCCTATGGTTCATACAAAAATATTTGAGAGTTGTAAGGGTTATTTGGCAATCTATTATAAAGGTTTTCTTGATAACTAATACACAGGTCTATAGTGACCAGGATCAAGGAAGATATGGGATTCAAGGGTTCAACAAATGGACAAATATCGATGTATTTTAGCCCATCCACAAAATGAGTTATAAAGGAGGCTTTAATATGCCGTCCATTGTGCCCCCTAACTAATCTAGGTGACGATCAGGCGGTGTTAGTTACAGCAGAGGGCCAGGGGATGAAGGCCTAAATGCCCCAATTATAAGCTATTGCGTGATTTTTTCTGACAACGTCATGCATTATTGATGACACACTGTCTCTGCTGCCTTGACAAGGACGGTGGTACCCCCCCCCCCCCCCCCCCCGCTCCACATGAGGAGGTGGACACAGTCACCACAGTACATATCTCAACTCTTACAACGCTGGCAAATTGTTGTACAAACCATGGAGACCAGCCCAGCAAACACGAGTCCTTCACCCAATGCTGTTTCAATGTTGGGCCAGCGTCGAAGACGGTGGGCCAACATTGAAACAGCATTGGATGAAGGCCCGTGTTGGCTGGGAAAGGATTATTTCAATTTGAAATCATCATAAATGTCTTAAGTCAGCTCTTTTCGCGAGGACCGTCTTTAGACATCAGAATCTGACGTCTAGAGACCTCACATTCTGAAGTATAAAGACGATCCCCGCGCTGAGAGGGTCAACAAGACGTGTACCCAATGTTATTTATTGTGTGGCCAGCGTCATAGACGGTGAGCCAACATTAAGTCACCATTGGTTAAAGTATTGTGCTTGTCATGACTATGCCTGATAAGCAAGGGGTTGGGGCCGTCATTCGCACTTGCAATACATGATCTTCCTAGAATAAGGGGTCACATGTCTATTTTTTTGCAACTACCATCATCCTATAAACTGATGAATGGGCCAGAGGGGGGATTTTGAAAAAAAAACTTCGCAGCAATAATGGCGTCTCGAAGAGTTTAGTCCGAATAGTAAGTGGTGGATATTGGGGGTTTGTAAAAATCGACACATATTTGATGCAGTGATGGTGATGATTTAACTCTTTCAGCACGGGGGCCGTCTTTAGACGTCAGGATCGTCTGTAGACGTCTGATTCTGAAGTCTAAAGCACTGAAAGAATTATGAAAATTATAATGGTCATAGACCTATAACATAGGTAGTCAAACATTTCAAATGAAGCGGAAAGAGCTAACTAAGGCATTTATGATTCAAATTGAAAACCACTTAGATCTTCATGGCTTATTCAAAAATAGTTCAGAGTTTAAAGGTTAACAAACAGTGATGAAGTTCACCTTGACATGATTAGATTACAGACACTTACTTGCGCTCGTACAGGCTGAGTAAATCTCTCACATCTGTCAAGTTATTTCTCTTCATAAAGTGATTGATGAATGGATTAGATGTCCTGTAATTAAAAAAAAAGTCCAGTACATGAATGTGAACATCAGACGATTGAAAACAACCATACATTTTGATGTAAATGGATTTTTTGTCATTATGAGAATAAATTGCTTGCAAAAAATACCTAAATGAAATAAATGTTTTATATAGACCCCATATCCACACCGATTCCTTTCCATCCACATACTTATGTAGGGGTGAGTGAGTACTTCAGAAAACACAAAACATTTGTATAACATTTGTACAAAGTCGGCCTAACGTCTTCGACGTTGGTCCAACATCATACAAATGTTGTACAAATGGTTTGTGTTTACTGGGACATGACTGCATGGTTTCAGCAAAATGTCAGTAATTGGCTTAAGTTTTATTGCGAATTGCAGCGTGCTGTGATTCACAATAAAACAACAGACGGCAAACATCAATTCGTCTTTAGAAACTAACGAGTCTCCTCCCTTAATATATGGATCAGTCTGGAGCAGGTGTCCTTGTGTACATCCCGTTGAGATTTATCGTGGACTTCAAAGCAAGCAATCAGATGCGGCTCTGAAAAATCAAACGACTAAGTAAACCAGGTAGCAACGCGAGATATACACAGTCTGCACATCACATAAATAGTCAACCCACCCATCGCATGATAACATTGATCGATGCCACATCGTCGGCTCGGAGCTAAAGGATCCTATCTGACACTCGTTAGAGTGGCAGATAGGATCCTTTAGCTCCGAGGCGACGACATGATGTTGGTGTACCTGTGTAAAAGATCAGTGTTCATATTGCGGAGGCACTTAACGCCAACAACACAGGTGTGTTATATGTGGGTGGGTTTTCTCTTGTAAAAAAGAATGCATAAAACAGCTGCATTTGGATACAAGTAACTAATATCATAGCCTGTAGATATGATTTATTTCTAATCATATGGCTGATATGACGCCCACAACAAATATGAGAAATGAGCGGTGACTACGTGATTTTCTGATAAATATAGTCGACAACAAAAAGTAAAAACAAAATTCACTATGTAAATATAGGAAATCGTCCTTTCCCACGCCATGTCTCCCCCCTACAGCATGAATATCTTTATGCAGATGAACCTCCCATGGTAAATCTCCAACAGAGTGTTTTACAAGACTGGAAAGACTGTCCGGGCAAAGCATCTGTCTCGGTTTCCCGAGACACATGCTTTGCCCGGACAGTCTTTTCATAAAAAACCTGGGGACGCCAGACCGGTGTGCCAAGTCCCTGCCTGTATAGGGCTCCTCAATCAAACCTGACGACATGCCCATCCCCTCAAGACAGCCCCCATGTACATTTTACAGAAGAATAATGGCCAGTCAGTCAAAAACACTCCCGTGGGATGTAGTTTCGTGTATTATCACCCTTTGTGATCTATGTTATAAAATGCAAGCGGTTAACATGGTTATTAATGTACATAGGTTTTTCCACGTGGCGCTCAAAGTCACATGTAGTCTGGTGACGCTTATGTAAATACATTGATTTTGGTAATCACCTAATTTATGACTTTCTTAATTAAATTAAAGATTCAGCAATCGGTAGTTAGTATATTAATATTCAGTGATACCATCAGCATAATCTTTTCGTCGTTCCTGTTATCTTTATTTTCAAATCGCTTAGAAGTTTATATTTTCAACCAGTAAATTAGCATTGGGATTTGAAAGGTTATTAAGAGAATCGGGATGCAGAATTAATTTGTGTTTTCTGATGGATCACTTCCTGGTGTGTGACGCATGGCCAATTTTCAATAAGGTTCATGCCAACAACATTATCTTTAAAATTATGTCCGGTCGGTTCCCAGTACTGTGCATAAATGTAATCAGGTCCGGGTCCAGCCGTTTTTAAATGGCCGCCTATTTAAAAACCACCGTGCGTGTATAAGCACTCGCAACGCACTTCCGGCGAGTGTTTATAAACACCCGGGCATTTATAAACGGTCGGCCAATATGACTGGTTAACTGTACATTTTATTCCATAAAATCAGCTGTTTTCTCTTAATTATACCAGATTTGGTATAATGTATAAATTGACACAGCACATCACTACTTAGTAATGAACTTGAGAAGTAGTAGTAGTAGTAAATCATTTCTTTACGCCACTTTTCGGCACAAAAGGTCTTTTAAGTGACATTGTAATACGATAAAAACGTTGTAGTCGATTGATGAGATGAAATGATGTACAGATGATGATGTGAGGGTGGGGGTGATAGGGCATGGTGGGTTATTGACAGCGTTTTCCTTCGCTCGTCCGATAAGGGGTTCTGGGCATGTCTAGGGGATCTACCCCTGGACATGCCCAGACGGCCAAAGACTTGGGTTTCGCTGTGCAATTTAATGCTGACACATCGTGGCGCAGCTCCGCTATCCTCGGGCCGGATAGTCCCCAGAGTAACAATAGGAAGGATAACTCCCTCTGGGTAACTCCATTCATCCCACGTGAGAGACCCAATGTCAAACACGCCATTGCCGGTTATTTAAGGCTACCACAGCCTACACCGGCGCCAACACTGATGCGAGAGCTGCAATACCACCGCAATGAACTTGAGAAGCTAAATCTGTGAAATACGATGCTTTAATTGGTAAATATCGTGAAAAAAAGATTTTCTGACCACTGACCCCCCACCTCCTTAAAGTGTCATTGCTAAAAAATGTATACGTTGGGGGTACACTCAGCTAATACCATGAGGTAGTGGATATAGTGATGGTCAAATTCATTCTCCACACATAGATGTCGCTCAGGTCAACCCCGCTCTCTCTCTCTGTAACCACACGCCATGTTTCGACAGAAACTGCTCATTTTGAGCAGATTTGTTGATATAACAACTGTAGGCTTATAAACACGCTTGAGTGTCCTGAATAAATAGGGCAAATATAAAACACCACTACTCCGCCACATATGAGTTTCTATTCACATAGAAATAGAAAACATTCAATGGATTACCTTTTCTGCCTACGCGCTGCTGTGAGAAGGTTCATGTTTACGTTTTTCTGACAGAATTTACAATCGGCTTCAAAACACTGGCAAATATAAATTACTGAATGACATGCGAATTGTGCTGGTTCAATTTATCCACTACTAAACAGAATAAATAGCCCTTACCTGTAGCAAACTCTTAAGATCAAATTAAATAGTGAAAAAATGATAAGTAATGAGTTTAAGTGAACACCAAATTAGTTCCGTGGTTATAGGTATGGTTATAAAATCACGTGGTAACGCTCACTAACGGCTGATAAATCTAGTCAATCGCCATGCGTGCATACGGCGAAATGAGCGTGTGGTATCAGAGATATAATCTCTGAGGTCAGAATGGGTCAAATTGTATGCGGCATTTGTATATTGTATGTGGCATAATATTTGTACACACGATTTAGTGCACAAAACCTATATACAATCCAGGAGCGCTGTCATTTATCCCACTTCTAAGTTCTGCGGAAATTCACCTTACAAAAACGACCAAAATGTAGATTATTATATACTTAACTAAACTGCGTCGTCATATTGCCAATCCATAGGAAGTTATGCACTGTAATTCGCAGTTTTATGGTGCTTGTCCCTTTGCTATTCTGCCGTGAAAAGCCAAAAGGCAGCATCTGCTTACTTAACAACTAAGCTGATACTGCATTTTGGCTTTGCACGGCAGTATAGAAGTGAGCGAGGCCTACCGTTTATGAACGCCTGGTTGTTTATAAACACTCGCCGGAAGTGTGTTGCGGGTGCTTATAAACGCACGGTGGTTTTTAACTGGGCGGCCATTTAAAAACGGCTGGACCAGTACCTCGTAATATAGACCATGCGATATATTTATACATGCGTTAAGTCACGCTATTGAACTATACAAATATATATCTTGTCTCGATTAGATCTCTAAAAAAACTATAGAGGACAGAAGTAGAAACTTGTAAAAACTGTAAAGTGAAATAATACATGAAGTGTCACCACGAAAAATGTATGTATGACAACAATAAAATATAAAAAGAGAAGCTGATCCAGTGACGGTCTAGCTCCTCGACGCTCGCCCGGCATTATATCAGCATTGCATCAATATATCAAGATAACATCTTTCCGGGTAGTCATAATCTACAAATTCTAAATGACATACACATTTGATGAAGGCCACGTGTACCAAAATCAGTGAAGTAGTAACTTTGGTCCTGGAGCTACGGTGCACAGGCAAAAGGCAGTATATGCTTACTTTACATGTAAGCAGATACTGCCTTTTGCTTTTGCAGAGCTGCTGTCATGTCGAAGGGCTTGGATGCCTTGTTTTATGGTGATTGGCTTTCTACATACAGGCATCAGCATCCCATGTCAAACACAAAACTGCTCGTTCCGTTAAATTAAACTAGACAAGCACCAGAAGAGATTTCCCTCTAACATCTTAGTACTTTAACAATCAAGATATTATTAGATCATTGAACCTGTTTAGTCGACTTAGT
Organism: Flabesymbios commensalis; assembly: GCA_964017125.1. Taxonomy (NCBI): domain Eukaryota; kingdom Metazoa; phylum Annelida; class Polychaeta; order Terebellida; family Flabelligeridae; genus Flabesymbios; species Flabesymbios commensalis. The sequence continues at coordinate 53,259,183 of OZ024909.1, read as the reverse complement.
TCAAAGTCTAGCCAAGGCAAACGACAACAAAATCTTAAAATCGGTAATTAGAATGTTGTTGTATTACAAAAACCCTGTGGGTCTTCTAATTTTCTAGTTCCACCTCCCAACCTCTTACTTCCGATGTTTTTCTAAAATGCTAATAAAATAGCCTAACATGGATTTCCGTTTTCCAACTTATGAGTTCAGACTTTCAACGTCTACTTCCAACTTCCTCTCTTGGATGAGACACAAAAACTGTGAGTACCGCAGAGATGATTAATTACAAAAAACACATTGAACACGGGGCCATTCAATTACGATCGATTAGGTTGTAAATCCAGTCGCGTTATTTAATGCTGGAATTGTGCTATGTTTAGTTAATGCTGGAATTGTGTTATGCTTAGCTAATCCTGGAATGGCGTTATGTTTAGTTACTCCTGGAATGGCGTTATGCTTAGTTAATCCTGGAATTGCGTTGCGTTTAGTTAATCCTGGAATTGTGTTATGTTTAGTTAATCCTGGAATTGTGTTATGTTAAGTTAATGCTGGAATTACGTTATGTTTAGTTAATCCTGGAATTGTGTTATGTTTAGTGAATCCTGGAATTACGCTATGTTTATTTAATCCTGGAATTGCGTTATGCTTAGTTAATCCTGGAATTGCGTTATGCTTAGTTAATCCTGGAATTGCGTTATGTTTAGTTAATCCTGGAATTGCGTTATGTTTAGTTAATCCTGGAATGGCGTTATGTTTAGTTAATCCTGGAATTGTGTTATGTTTAGTTAATCCTGGAAATGCGCTATGTTTAGTTAATCCTGGAATTGCGCTATGTTTAGTTAATCCTGGAATTGCGTTATGTTTATTTAATCCTGGAATTGTGTTATGTTTAGTTAATCCTGGAATTGCGCTATGTTTAGTTAATCTTGGAATTGTGTTATGTTTAGCTAATCCTGGAATTGCGCTATGTTTAGTTAATCCTGGAATTGCGCTATGTTTAGTTAATCCTGGAATTGCGTTATGTTTAGTTAATCCTGGAATTGTGTTATGTTTAGCTAATCCTGGAATGGCGTTATGTTTAGTTAATCCTGGAATTGTGTTATGTTTAGTTAATCCTGGAATTGCGCTATGTTTAGTTAATCCTGGAATTGCGTTATGTTTAGTTAATCCTGGAATTGCGCAATGTTTAGTTAGTCCTGGAATGGCGTTATGTTTAGTTAATCCTGGAATTGTGTTATGTTTAGTTAATCCTGGAATTGGGCTATGTTTAGTTAATCCTGGAATGGCGCTATGTTTAGTTAATCCTGGAATGGCACAAATTCATACGCACATATCAATAAAAAGTTTAAAAGTGAGAGAGTTACGATAATTTTTATAAAATGTGGTGATTTATAGCAGGCTTGGGGTTAAATATTACGTTTATATCATTTTGATACCAATTCTTCTAGATTGGGTGACCATTTCTTCCGTCAAAAACATTGAAATCGGGAAATATAGGTATAAAAATGTAGTCCCTACGCTGGTAGTAACAAGGCATATGCTGCATTCGGAAGATCCCGTGTTTTGGCAACGCCCAGGGAAGGTACTACTGATAGTAAAGTGTTAGCAGATACAATACAACTAGGTGGTGTGGGGCTGTGTGTAACTGAGAGCTAGTGTATTTCGATTGAAAAATATGTGTTATTATTTCACGATTGTAACAATGTACAAAGTACGTGATATGTTATAAACCGATATTTAAAAGCGATGTGTACCACACGCTAACTTAATAAGCAGTAAACGTAAATTAACGTCTGATATAAGCTAAATTAATAAACAGAAAAAGAAAATTAATTTGCGCTACAAGCTAAATTAATAAGCAGTAAAATACTTTCAAGTGCACTGGCAGATTAGACATGTTAATTAAGACCTATGAATTAAAATTGATATGCCCATTATTTACCAGAGAAACCACGACACAAGAAACTAATTCTGATTTCAATAACCTTTAAAGCTTACAGCCTGGAACAAAATTGCTTAAAAAAATATGTCAAGTGAATGTTAAGTAGTAATGCTTTTAGTATAATAGACAACGATGTATTTACTTCACATCAAATACAATAAAACATTGATAATGGTAACCGGATAATAAAATGTTTATGTGTGCGACAAAGGGCGCTATATTAAATTTTGCATTTTTTAATATAATCTACATATCTTTATGGAATGTTAAGTAAGAATCTTTTAATGTCCATTTCTATCCATAAGCTGGGTTATTTAAATTATGATACCCGAAGGTCATTATTGAGTTTCTATACAAATAAGTTCAATCGGGCCACGACAGTAATCGTTTATCATTTTTATGTATTAAAATACTTAATTATTATAAACAAAATATTGTGGTTTGCTCAAAACTATTACGAAATCAGTAGCACAAGAAAACCAAATAGATCACATTATGGAGATGTAGCCTCGGTTATTTGATATCAATTATCATGTTTATTTGAATGCCAGGTTTAAATAAAGATAAAATGTCAAATAGCGTGCAGCACGAGTGGATAACATTTCCTGTATGAGTGGTAACATTTACAAATTATTATTACTGTGTCAGTCACGTTGTTGACCACGCGCGGTAGCAATAACACACTATAACACACTATAACACACTTGACATTCTGAGTTCTGAGCTATTCCATTAACATTGTGTCTCGCTACCGCGACAAACAACTTTAAATCACTGAAAATGGATGTAATTTGTTAAATTAAAGTCCCAACATATTTCAGTATTTCAAAATTTAAGACATATTTTTGCGTTTAATAACCGGTCATGCAGATGCTAATAAAACACTGAACATCTGCTGTAATCGACATCAGTACTCTAGGGTAATTAGTAAGCAGTTAGGCATATCGATGTAGTATGGGTTTGTATGGCTAACAAAATAACAGTAACTGCTCACTTTCCCAGTCAACAGTTACTGTGTTTGTTATTGTACGGCAGATTACTGTGATTCTTCCACGTGATCAGCAAAAATCCAGACGCCTATACCCAGCAACCGACTTCAACAGACGTTGACGTTAGGTTAATGTAGGGCCAACGTTAAAGACGGTGGCCCAACATTCGCCTAACATTGGGTCAACGCCTCGTCTTTGCTGGATACATGAGACGTTTTTTTTCCAAGAACATCAAAGATAATAGTGTCGTATAATTTATCTCCTTCAGAAGTACACCCAGTAGCATTCATTAGCAGACAACCTCTATTACATCCCCTCCAGGCAAAATGGGACACAGGCTGGCGCTCCAATCCCTTTCTTATGCTCAATTTAGCTAAATCTAATTGGAAACCGCGCCCTAATTTAAGATTTCAACGACTGCTAATAATATGACTGATGTCCATCAAAAGGACAAAAGGATTCACATAATTATAATGAAGACATATAGGCCTAATCACGAGCGTGGCACCAAAATTAGCAGAAATTGCTCTTATTATACCAAATACCGACCGAAATGAAATATTATTGCAGGAACAATGTTAAAGGAAGCACCTTAACACTTTCAAGCCTGAATTTACCATTGTCATCTTCATCCACTACAAGCCGCGAATTGCTGTCGCAATTCTCGACTTGTAGTGGATGAAGATGACTTGAGGTGGGTGAAAAATTAAAGAAAATTGTCATGTATTGGTAAAGCAGTTTCATGGTAATTTTCCTTCTAAAACACTTAGTTGTAGGGGGATCAATTGTGTTTTCGGGAATCTAAAAAGATGCTTTAATGCATCGTGAAGGCTTAAAGGGTTAAACCATGCTAACTGGACCGCCGCAGCGCAAATAATGTTATTAGCAATAACCATAATTGATAAAATTACATCGTAATGAAAGCTAAAAACTACAGCTCATCATCAACTTTCAATTTGGCCCTGAAAACCTGCTCCAGCTATCAGGCATTGCAAATGTACCGCCCGTTTGTTCATTTCTAATTCTGCTGATGCGGAAAAAATGATCGTTGTAATTTAGATAATGGAATACTTCACCACAACTAAGATTGATCATTTAATATCTATAGATAAAAATGACATCTAAAAACCAACTTCGTGATTCGGAATATTATAACAAGTGAACATGGAGGCTACACACATTTACACCGAAATCTTGCGACTGTTATGAAATCAGTAGCACAAAAAACAACAAATAGATATCACACTGTCAGAATGTAGCCCTGATTATTGGATATTATTGACCAAGTTTGTTTGAATGTCAGGTTTAAATAAAGATACAGTTTCAAGGAGCGTGCAGCACGAGTGGATCACATTGTATGTATGTGAGTGGCAACATTTACAAACTAATTATTACTGTGTCAGTCACGTTGTCGACCACGAGCGGTGGCAATAACACACTATAACACAATATAACACACCATAACACATTATAACACACTTGGCATGCTCACTTATTTAACACTGGAGCAATGAGCTATTCAATTAAAATTTTCAGTCACTTGAAGTTGTGTCTCGCTACCGCGACACACAACCTCAAGTGACTGAAAATGGATGTAATTTATGAAATTAACATATTTCAATATTGAAGACATATTTTACGTTTAATAACTGGGTATACAGTGTTATACGGGTGCTAATAAAACACTGAATGTCTACTGTAGTCGACATCAGTACTCTAGGGGCTTAGTAAGCAGTTAGGGATACGATGTTGTATGGGTTTGTATGGCTAACAAACTCTACCATGGAAAGACAAAACAACAGTAGCGGCTCACTTTTATAACAAAAAGTTATTTATCATTATCCACATTAATGTAAAAACGCAGGCTATATCGTCCCCTGAATATGCTGAGAATATGGCAGACACGTCGAGCTTTTCAGTGGTAGATAGATGCACAATGTACAGCAAAAACAAAAACGCGAACGTCGGATAATTGACAGAACTCAGCTGCGGGTATAAAAATACAAGGCACTCAATAATCGTTAGTGGCTAGACAAAAAGTATGACATAATTCTCATAAATCTACCCTTGAATGTCTAAAAAAACATTGTGCAAATGACGCCTCGATGTTATCACAGGCTATACATATATATTGATTCACTCTTTACATCGACAATACATCGTCCAGTAGACATTGTACAGTAGACATAACGTGTATTTCGTTTAGTTGAAAACTGCATATCCCAACAAACACAAGACATTTGCATAACATTGTAAAATGTTATGCAAATGTCTTGTGTTTGCTGGGATAGTATTGAAACCGTGAAAATGTTACATCGCCCATTTTCCCTAAGGGAGCCTTCGCCAGCCGAGCAGAGGTCCGGCTGCGCTAGAGGGGTTGTTTTGCCCGGAGAAGATTACATCGACCGGCATCGCAAAATGATAAAAACTTACTGTCGATAAAAATATTCTTAAACAACTTCATTAAATTAACGTCTTTATTTGGCAAGATTGAAAACGAATGGATTCAAGTTCAACAGAAAAGTAAGTTTGGTCCACTGGACGTTGTGGATGGCAGTGAAACAAAACAACAAAATTTCAAGTGGCTGAAAATTCCAAATGACTACATACGCAGTTAAAACCTTAGATAGGCGTGAGGTACAAGCAAGGGAGAATGTAGGTTTTGTACCAAGACTTAGCGCTATTAAGATCTAACAGCTATGATCTATGTTCGAAACGTATGTAACAAGACTACATAAGTCCAGGAGCTCCCGCTCCGAATTAGAATTTGATTTAAGCAATTTTGTGTAGGGTTATTAATGTAGTCCTAGGCTAGGTCAAAAATCAAGACGCAAGACAACTAGGTCTAAGAGTCTAAGAGGAAGATAAGAACTAGACAGTCTGGCAGAGATTGCAAACCTCCATTGAAATTAATAATCCTAATCAGTATTCCAGTAATGGTCTACCTATCTGGCACGGTTTACCAGATATCAGGCCAATCGAGGTAAATAATGGCTGATATACGGTCATCTTGAATTCGATAGAGACCAGTTAAAAAATTTCAGGGTGCATCGTCCCCCGAAACCTCACATTTTGTTTTATAGTAATGGACTAGCATCTAACACAGTTTGCAAAATATTGGGCATGTAAAAGTAAATAATGGCCGATAGGCGGCCATTTTGAGTTTGGTCGAGTCTAAATTTTTCAAGATGCATTCTCTCCTGAAATCTCACATTTTGTTTTATAGTAATGGTCTAGCCATCTAGCACGGTTTACCAAATAACGGCCATGTGAAAGTGAATAATGGCCTAAAAGCAGCCATTTTGAATTTGATCAAGTCGAAATTTTTTAAGCTGCATCCTCTCCGGGAATCTCACATTTTGTTTTATAGTAATGGTCTAGCAATAGCAATCTAGTACGGTTTACCACATAACGGCCATGTGAAAGTGAATAATGGCCGATAGGCGGCCATTTTAAATTTGAACGAGTCAATTTTTTTCAAGATGCATCCTCTCCTGAAAGCTCACATTTTGTTTCATAGTAATGGTCTAGCTATCTAACACGGTTTACCATATATCAGCAATGTGAAAGTAAATAGTGGCCGATAGGCGGCCATTTTGAATTCGATTGAGACGAAAGTTTTTAAAAGGCATCCTCTCCGGAAACGTCACATTTTGTTTTATAGTAATGGTCTAGCTATCTAGCACGTTTATCTGATATCAGGCCTATCGAGGTAAATAATGCTGAGTGTCGGCAATTTTGTATTCGTAAGTTAAAAAATTTCAGGGTGCATCCTCCCCCGAAAACTCACATTTTGCTTTATAGTAATGGTCTAGCCATCTAGCACGGTTTACCAAATATCGGCCATGGGAAAATGTATGATGGCCAAAAAGGCGGCCATTTTGAATTTGATCAAGTCAACATTTTTCAAGGTTCAATCTCACATTTCGTTTTATAGTAATGGTTTAGCTATCTAGCACGGTTTACCAAATATCGGCCATGTGAAAGTGAATAATGGCCCATAAGCGACCATTTTGAATTTTATCAAGTCGAAATTTTTCAAGATGCATCCTCTTCTGAAATGTCACATTTTGTTTTATATTAATGGTCTAGCCATCTAGCACGGCTTACCAAATAACGGCCATGTGGAAGTGAATAATGGCCGGAAGGCGGCCATTTTGGATTTGTTCAAGTCGATTTTTTTCAGGATGCATCCTCTCCCGAAATCTCACATTTTGTTTTATAGTAATGGTTTAGCTATCTAGCATGGTTTACCCAATATCAGGCCTGTCGAGGTGAATAATGGCCAATAGGCAGCCATTTGAACTTGACTGAGTTGATTTTTTTCAAAATGCATCCTCTCTTGAAAGCTTACAATTTGTTTTATAGTAATGGTGTAGCTATCTTGAGCGGTTTTCATGATATTCCGCAATATCAGGCCTGTCGAGGTGAATAATGGCCGATAGGCGGCCATTTTGAATTTTATCGACTTGAAATTTTTCAAGATGCATCCTCTCCTAAAACCTTACAATTTGTTTTATAGCAATGGTGTAGCTATCTTGATCGGTTTTCATGATATTCCGCAATATCAGGCCTGTCGAGGTGAATGATGGCCGATGGGCGGCCATTTTGAATGTTGTCGACTTGAAATTTTTCAGGATGCATCCTCTCCTGTAACCTTACAATTTGTTTTATAGTAATGGTGTAGCTATCTTGAGCGGTTTTCATGATATTCCGCAAAATATTTCAGTCTGATTTACCTATGTTATAAATTAGGTCAAAGTGCTGGGTCTACTTTAAGGTCATTACTCAAGGTCCAAAAACCTGAAAAGGCACAACTAGGGACCTTAGAGAACATGTATGTGCAATATGACTGTAATAAGCCCAGTACTTTTCGAGATCTGCTCTGGAAACGAAGTGTGTGTCAAAACGTCTAAATAGGTTATAGTTGTGAACCAAAAGTAGGTCAAAGTTCATATACCCCAAAAGGCACAGCTAGACCCCCTAGAGGTGTTGTGTGTAAAGTTTTAAGACAATCGGACAAGTACTTTCAGAGATATGCTCCGGAAACGAAATGTTCACGGACGGCCCAACGGCCCAACGCCGTAACATCATCATTTTCTCCTCTGCGACCTTGCATATTGAATTTCGATTAGAAATATTTTAACCTGTCTATTATCCACCCGGAAGTAACCCATATACCAACAATTGTTATCCTAGCTTATTTTCTTGCAAAGTTATAGGCAAAAGAAGAGGTAAAAAACAGAACGGAGGCGGAATCCATAGCTCCCTCTGTCTCACCTACGGTGACGGCGGGAGCTAATTACAGTAATCACGGTAATCATGTTTTTTGTAAAGTTTCTTTTTATCTTTTTCCTCTTTTTTTTGGTTTAATTTAGCCTATCCCCTGTACGTACCTCGTCCACTCAGCAGTCCTCCTCTAACCATGCTAACCTACATGTACAGCAAAGGCTCACACAGTGTACAATCATCAGGTTATGGATTCATATTTAATCTGACTGGACAGTATAATAATCCACATGATTCAAACAAAAACTCTCAGGCGGACAAGTCTGAAAACGATTTGTCAAAAAGGTTTGTCGTAAGTAGCTCTGAACAGAGTGGTGGTAAACTCGACACGTCACTAATGCATACGAGGTGTGGTTGAAGACACCAGATACACTTAAAACAATGCTTTCTCCTCGACCCTTGACTTTTAACGTCAGAAACTGACGTCAAAAGCATAAAGAGCTAACTAAGACATTTACGACGTTTTCAAATTTAAACCCTCTGGTCTCTACGGCATAATTTTTTTTAAATATATCAACACTGTAAGGGTGAAGGTTTTGAGACGGTTCTAGTATTGGACTGTAGACAGAGACTCTGAACATGATTTCAATATTTATGTAGGCCTACTACAGTAAAATGTTTTAACGATGATTCCATACAAAAACTATAGCGACCCAGCAAACACAAAACATGTGTATAACATTTGTACAACGTCGGTCCAACGTCTCCGACGTTGGACCAACATTGTACAAATGTTATACAAATGTTTTGTGTTTACTGGGGACATGATTGTGGGGATGAGAACAGCAGCATTAGTTGTAATTTGTCATGTTTGTGAGCAGATGAGCGGACACAAAACGTTACCAATTATCTAATATTGATTAGGAAACTTCCCATCAAACACGAGACGTTGAAAAAACGTTGGCTTAATGGTGGCCCGGCTTCGCAGACGCGGGCCACCATTAAATCGACATTGGGTCAACGTCTCGTGTTCGCTGGGCTCTTTATCCCTTCTCTCAATATCTAAATGTAAAACAATGAATGGTGGATAAAACTACTATCTAATAACGAGCAACGAATGAGGCATTAGTTGAAAACAATGTTTTTTATTAAATTGAAGAAATCTAAACAACTGTATTTAAACAAGTGGTTGCTGTCTGAACAAATTACAACGATTCTGTCAACAAATGTTTTGTTCTCTACTTGGGCATATTAGTTAACCCTTTAACCGCCGGTGCCGCATATATTCGGGTTTTTATTTTTATAAGCACATTAATTACCACATTTTAAATATGGTAAAGATAAAATGTGACATCAACCAGCAAGATTTGAAAAGAGTTGACCTCCACTTTGTCAAATCTGAATAATTTTCACTCACTTGAAGTTGTGGATCGCGTCAGTGAGACACAACTTCAAGTGAATGGGAATTTAAATTGAATAATTTGGCGGTTAAAGGGATAACCTTTGTGCTGCTAATCTGGTAATACAGAGCGTCATTGTTGTATGCGACAAGAGTGACTAAATGATTCGATATCCCTCAAGGCAAAACAACACCCAGATCGTTAATCGAGCAACACATTATTTTGAATGTGTCCAATTATTCAGGGTAATTTTTTAGTGTTGTACTTTTCATTTAACATGTTTATTTACCATGAAACTGGGGAAAAAATTGCCGGCATCTCAGTAAGCCCTTGTCAGCCGAGCAGAGGAGCGCAGTTTCTATAGCAATGTTCAATTGAATCATTTATGTATATTCAATTGAAACCCTTCTGCTCGGCGTCGTCCAGGATAGCATCGGATCAGATGGCTAGAATTTTATATTAGTTTTTCAAGTCCTAAAACTATTCCCATGACAATGCCAAGGAAATTAGTTTGTTTAAGTCTTGAAACTGTTCCCATGACAATGCCAAGGACCAACACCTCGTTTTGATTTGGATGCTCAGGTACACTTGTGCAATTCTCCAGACGAGCGGCAAATAAAAGCCAAACAGCAGTAGCTGCTTACTTTACAAGTAAGCAATTAGCTGAGAAGAGCATTAACCCGGCCCGCATTTCTCCAGAGTGAGGTTAACAGAGTGAAGGGGCGATTGATTGGATCTGAAGAGCGCGTCTTTGGCCAATCACAGCCCGCGTACTGGTTTATATCAAACGCCGCCATAACTGTGACAAATGGCCCACAACCCAGCAAACACGACACGTTGAAACAATAATGTTTTAATGTTGGGCCAGCGTCGCAGACGTTGGACCAACGTTAAAACATTATTGAGTGGTGGTAAACTCAACACGTCACTAATGCATACGAGGTGTGGTTGAAGACACCAGATACACTTAAAACAATGCTTTCTCCTCGACCCTTGACTTTAAACGTCAGAAACTGACGTTTTCTGACGTCAAAAGCATAAAGAGCTAACTAAGACATTTATGACGTTTTCAAATTTAATAACCCTCTGGTCTCTACGGCATAATTTTTTTTAAGTATATCAACACTGTAAGGGTTAAGGTGTTGACGTAGTGGACTGTAGACAGAGCCTCTAAACATGCCTTCAATATTAATGTAGGCCTACTACAGTAAAATGTTTTAACAATGATTCCATACAAAAACTATAGCCACCCAGCAAACGCAAAACATTTGTATAACATTTGTACAACGTCGGCGCAACGTCTTCGACGTTGGTCCAACATTGTACAAATGCTATACAAATGTTTTGTATTCACTGGGGACATGATTTTGCGGATGAGAACAGCAGCATTAGTTGTAATTTGTCATGTTTGTGAGCAGATGAGCGGACACAAAACGTTACCAATTATCTAATCTTTATTAGGAGACTTCCCACCAAACACGAGACGTTGACACAATGTTGGCTTAATGGTGGCCCGGCGTCGCCGACGCGGGCCACCATTAAATCGACATTGGGTCAACGTCTCGTGTTCGCTGGGCTCTTTATCCCTTCTCTCAATATCAAAATGCAAAACAATGAATGGTGGATAAAACTAATTTTTCAAAACTAGTTTTTCAAGTCCTAAAACTATTCCCATGACAATGCCAAGGAAATTAGTTTGTTTAAGTCTTGAAACTGTTCCCATGACAATGCCAAGGACCAACATCTCGTTTTGATTTGAATGCTCAGGTACACTCGTGCAATTCTCCAGACGAGCAGTAACTGCTTACTTTACAAGTAAGCAATTACTGCTGTTTGACTTTGCACAGCTGCACAGCTGAGAAGTGCATTAACCCGGCCCGCATTTCTCCAGAGTGAGGTTAACAGAGTGAAGGGGCGGTTGATTGGATCTGAAGAGTGCGTCTTTGACCAATCACAGCCCGCGTACTGGTTTATATCAAACGCCGTCATAACTGTGACAAATGGCCCACAATCCAACGGTTGAAACAATGATGCTTTAATGTTGGGCCAGCGTCGCAGACCCTGGGCCAACGTTAAAGCATCATTGTTTCAACGTGTCGTGTTTGCTGGGAAGTCACCACCAACGCCCGCTAATCAACCTCTATACTAAAACCAATTAAATCACTTTGGTAATAAGCTATACCAATGGTTTATTTAAACTATGTTCTCGGCATACGAGAGCAATCGCAAGTAGGATGATTTGAATTTATTTGGTGAGAATACAGAGACCCATTAGATTTGAAAATAGGCATATATATACATGTATATTAATACTAAATTAGACTATTAGATCATGACTGCATTTTTGTACGAAAACATCATATGAACGCACATCACCATAATATTATTGTCACAAGCACATAGTGAGAACATATGATTGAGTGAGGAATTCATTGTTAACATTGTAAACGGCACAGATACTGATCCTCAAACCCTTTCACTAGCAAAGTCCACGTTTGTATGCTTAACACATATCATTCACTTTACAAACGCGAGCTTTGGGGATGCTAGGGTTAATCATGGCTCTTACAATCAGAGGGTTCGCGCTCACGAGCACTCTCGTCACGTTGACGCTGACATTTGCGCGTTACGTGAAAATGTCGGCGGCAATGGAGAACCAATCAATAATCATCATCGTGATGCAATTGCGTCTGGCGAAAATACAATTACCCTGACTTCATCAATTAGTCAGTAGACTCAGCACCCACTTTCTTTTTGCGCCTGCCAGGAATGGGAAGGTCGCTGAGAACAGACCCAGGGACCCGCTGGTGCAATCCCGGCGAGGGGAGCCATCCAGCCAATGATGGTTGAATGTTGGTACAGCGTCGCAGACGCTGGACCAGCATTCACCCATCATTGCTTCAGCATTCAGCCATATTGCCACATTGCCTTATCAATAAACACAAAAAGTTCGCCCATAGTTGACTCAACGTAGGGCCAACGGCTTGTGTATGTCGCTGGAGAGCGTACCCTCAGCTCGCCCGCTGCTGATTTAGTGTTGGGTCAGCGTCGTAGACGTTGGCCCAGCATTGGGGGATGTCTAGTGTTTGCTGAGCAGTGGTGACTACAATGTTGTATGTATATATGTTTTTTTAATTAAGTTGTTTCGTGCTCCATCTCATAAATAATATTTATTATTATAACGGGTATATATGTTTTTAATAAGTCATATTTACGTTGTTTCGTGCTCCATCTCATAAATAATATTTATTATTATAACGGGTATATATGTTTTTTTTAATTACGTAATATTAAAGTTGTTTCGTGCTTCATCTCGTAAATAATATTTATTATAACGGGTGGCTCTTGTGTTATCGACATATATGATTGTCTTAACGAGGGTCTAATGTCAACTTTACTTCATTTCCTTTCATTTTCTATACTATGACTGTACATGACAATGTATGTTTTGACAAAATAACTGAATCCTGAATCCCTCTGGCAGACCGGATTTCTGTACAGAGCCGATGTGCTGGTGTGGCCGACTTGTCAGAGCTCCGGAAATCAAACCCCGTCCTCTGTTGACAGCTGTTTCAATGTACATGTATGTTCCCCTGGTGGTGTGCATTCCTCTGCTTTGGCAGATTTTATTTTGGCTTGGGAATGACTACGGTCCGTTAAGGATCACGTCACACAGTGACATCCACGAGCTGTTACACTCGCCCATAATTATTAGTTATAGTGCAAAACCTAAAAGAAGGTGATTGTTCACTTGAAAAAAAAAGCTTTTTGTATTTCCATGGCAGAAATAATGTAGTTAATAGCTAATGTCTAACATGGTATAAAACAAACATGTGCCGCGATTATGCATTGTGATATTGCAACAAAACGTATTTGACTGCATGGCTGCAAATCAATCATTAATAGCAGTGTACAAACGTGTTTTCTCTGAATATTAAGAGTAAGCCTATTGTTGATATAGATCCAGCTTTTTATAACGACTTTTAACTTGTTTATATTAAGTCATTGTCCATTACGCCGGCCTCACCCTGAGTGGATTCTGTCCGATGGAAAACTGACCGAGGCTAATTTTCTGCAGTGTCCCAGCTAACACGAGACGTTGAACCAATGTTGGTTTAAGGTTGGGCCAACGTCGTGTCAGCTGGGTATATATAGCGTGGCACAATCTTAAAATATCATAACCATTTAAAAGAAACATAACGTATTGCAACTGTTCCATCCAATCACCACCGTTCGCCAATACTTGTCAACGTCTTAGACGTTGCCATAACATTGAATCAACGGTGGACCAACGACTGGTGTTTCCTTGTAGGCTTACTTCAGGCTCTGTATTCTCGTGCAAGTTACAATATATCGTAGGCCTCGGATTGGTCGAGATAGACATCTCGTCCAATCCAAAACCTACGATATATTATCGTGACTTGTACGAGAATATGGGCCCAGATATTTCCATTCCACTCACCAGCAATCAAAAGGCACCTCGTCCCCACCCAGATGGACGTACTTCTCGGGGAATACTCCCAGTATTTCTGCGAAGAGTACCTTGAGAAACCTGTAGGTGGACTTGAGAATGGGATTGACAGGACCGTAGAAGCCGTCAGGCTGCCTCTTGTAGTTGTAGCAGGGTGTCAGTAGGTGGTCTCTACCGTAACCCCAAGAGTATGTGTGCCCTGTAGAAAAATGATAAAAAGTTTAAAGCAATACTTAAAGCACACATCAAAATAAACAGGCTACCACAGCTAGTAGTAGTAGTAGTAATAGGAGTAGTAGTAGTAGTAGTAGTAGTAGTAGTAGTAGTTGTAGTAGTAGTAGTAGTAGTAAATCATTGCTTTACGTAACTTTTCGGTACACATGGTCTTTAAAGTGACTCTATAATACGATAAAAACGTTGTAGTCAATTAATGGGATGAATGATGTACAGATGACGATGCGAGGGTGGGGGTGATAGGGCATGGTGGGTTATTGAGCGCGTTTTCCTTCGCTCACAGGATAAGGGGTTCTGGGCATGTCTAGGGGATCTACCCCCAGACATGCCCAGGCGGCCGGAGACTTGGGTTTTCGATCCTAGTCAACTGGTTAAAAGGAGCAGTATATCAGAGAACACATAACATTTGTATAACATTTGTACTATGTTAGACAAACGTCGTAGACGTTGGGCCGGCGCTCTACAAATGTTATACAATTTTTTTGCGTTTACTGGGATGGTGACAGTTTAAATCGTAAAAATTCAGTATTTGCCGAATAAAATAGGTGGGTTATTATATATCATTACTGGATTGATCTGTTGATGCTTGGTGAATTTAAGTTGATTAATTCCAGGCAGGGGCCTATCCCACTAAGAAATTTAAAATAAAAATGATCTTAACTTTTTCTTATTTTCATTAGAAAAGTAAAGATTCATCCCAACTTTTCTAATAAATTTTTCAGATTCTTAGTAGGATGGGCCCCTGATTCTACCTTGCCATTAAACAGAACTATGCCCACAACATAATTCCAGGACGCCTGCATTATCATAAACATACAATATTCAAATGAGATATTATCTAAAATAGGGTATCATGGGTCCATAGTCCATTGTTATATATGAAGATGTCCACTACAATGGCGATGGCCCCCTCTGATTAATACATTGTTATCTAGCCTTTATCGCTCACCGAAAGCGACAGCCAGCAACGATCCATGCCCCGCACGCGAATAAAAATAAAATACTGACACGGCATAATCCCGCTGTCTTTGTAACTGACCAGGAGGGCCGTAAATGGTAGCATTTACCGGGCTTTCAATTGTGAGCGAATATGAGAAATTCACAAAAACAAACACTTTACGAAATAAAACAATGATACAATGAGAATTATACTGGTGGTAACGATTCATGTTATACTTCAGTCATTTTGTCAAGCATTTTGAGAAAATTCGCTAAACTTCCATCCAGTGAAACCTATAATTTGACAGTATTGGACCACATTGAAGGACTGCCGCGGGCGTTGGTGCCCAGGGCTCGTTCATAAGCTAGGGTCAGTCACGATCCACCCAACACCAGACCACCTGCACACGCTGCTTCATTGCTGTCAACGCTGTCTCATTGCTGGGCCGACGTCACCGACGTCGGCCCAGCAATGAGACAGCGTTGCCACAACGTCTGATTCTGGCTGAAGAGATACTCTCAGTGGGTAAATTTGTTCTAGGGAGGCGTGAGGTGAATCTCTATCTCTCCCCCTTTCATTGGTGTTTTCGTTTCTCCACAATGGATCAGTCACGCCTATATTGTGGCCCGCTTCCTCTGGCCCTTCCTCTATTTGACTGTTATTGCCAGGCATGACAGAAGAATGGTAGAAGCCACTATGGACAGTGAGATGTGTTTCACTTGATGTGTTCAATCAGATCCTGACATCACAGAAATTTGCAGGTACACAGTTTATTATTGTGCGCCAGAACAATGACACATTTCAGAACACTGTCAGATGAATTTCGGTTTGGCATCATCAGTGATCATGTACATGTTATTTGCTGTGGAAGAGAATCAATGACACAATGGGTAAAAATTATTCTAGGCAAGCGATTTCAATGACCGGCTTCAATAATAATACAGAGTAAGCAAATATATCCAAATTCATGAGAATATGGACAAAAAAGTAAAACCCCAAATCTGGAGATCATGGTACAATACAGACAACCTTCACGCGAAGTGTGGTCCCAAATTAGTATGCCCATAACGTTAGAAAAGGCTAACTGTAAGGTATACCTTAGAATGTATTAAAATTGATTTTTTTCAAAGTCCGTATTTTGAGTCAATTTAAGTGGCAGCTTGCAAATGAAAGAATATTTTTCATGAAAAAAATACAATAAAATTTATTGAATTATTGAATCAATCTAATTGAATAATTTCAGTGGCACGTTATCCGGTTCAGTCTGGTATAAGACTTTTAAAAAGTCGGCCTGATATTCATAACAAATCATCCCTTTCTTGTCCCTGGACTCTTGTTAACTCCTCATACAACAGAGTCACGATTCTAATGAATAGCCACGCTAATGAATACCAAACATTTTATTTGGTCTTTGTTTTAGCAGGTCAAATGGCAGGAAGCCAGGCCACACTGTCTGGTGGAGAGTTGACTTTGTTGGCTGACTGAAGCAGACCTGCACATCAACCACGCTCTGAACCGGAAACACTGCCTCTCTGGCACTCTCAAACCGAGGTCCTGTTCAGAACGAGGTCCTGTTCAGAACGTGCGAGTCCCCCGTGACGTCACACAAGCTCTGACGTCTGGCAGTAAGTGTTGGGCAAAAGTTGTGCTTTTCATGATGAGCCAATGCTTTGTTTGACTTGACTATTGTTAATTTTTCGTGTTATATGAGAAAATGTCCAACGAATTTATAAGGTTTTCATTGGACGAGTGTTGTATTTTCCCATTAATCATGTTAACTAATTACTTGGGCTAATTTATCATAACAAGCCAATAGCAAATGTTGATTGTTATACGGCTGGCAGTGAACCATAATGTGTATCATTATGGTTCACTGCCAGCCGTAATTTGGACCAGGCTACACAGTGATCTGTGTAACATTATGGATGCATATATATACATGTACATGTATGTAAAGGTCAGTTTTATCACAATATCCGATTAACATGGACAAAAGGGTAACTAGCTTGAGAATATCACCTCATCATTTGAGGAGCAGACTGTCACTAAATGTTATCCGTTTAAATTCGCATGATTAAAAAATAAGAACAAAATAGAGTTGTGTTTTCTGTTGATATTCAATGTGCGATCCATTAGACTTATCATGCAGACCTACACAGATTCAGATTCTACTAATACGAACACTTGACATCATCTCTGCAGCTGATAATTATATTTTACATGGCCAATTCAAAAGGTTTATCATAACGAGGATAGAGGGGCTCCTGACATGTGTGGGAGAGATCGTCCCATCAGCATGATCAGCGCACTCCGTAGAAATTGACGCCTCCTCGCAAAGTTGCCTAAAAGCTACCAGATCAGATTGTTGAATAATATATCTGGCCGAATGACACCAAATTACTTACGTGCTGACCATGCTGACTGGTGTATCCTCCCGGGTGTCCACTACTTTCGGGGACAGGTGTGTATGATGCATGTAGGTTACCCAGACAGCATGTAAAGGATTCAGTCGTGGTTGGTTGAATGTTGGTGCCCAACCAGCAATGTATCGTGTTTATTGGATTGATAGAACCTGAGAACGTTGCTGGCCCAATATCAGACAAACCGCGCATATATCTGTCAAGACTAATTTAGTATTCAATTATTACGTGTCAACACTGGTAGTCTCAGATGTTGCAACAAGGTTTATATCAGCCAATATGGTCCACTGTTTGTTCCCTAGTTGTAGCTACTGATATACATGTTAATAGCATCAAAGCTATGAAAAAGCGTTAACACTAACGATATCCTCCGCCATTAATAAAAGGCAATAATGGCCTCAAAGTTAAGCATTAGGTCAAAGGTCTCTCCCCCAGAAAGGCGTATCTAAACTCCTAAGGGATGTGTGTGTGCAATATGAAAATAATCCAGCAAGCACATTCTAAGATATCGCTCGGAAACTGAACTTATCATCCGCCATCAGTTCAAGTTAATTATGGCCTCAACATTGAAGGTAAAAAATTAGGTCGAAGGTCAGAACCCCCAAAAGGCACATCTACACTCCCTAAGCCATATATTTGTATGCAATATGTAAACAATCCGGCTAATAGTTTCCGAGATATAGTACAGACGCACGGCCGGATGGCCAGTCAATGCGATAACAATATCGCCCGCCCCTACTAATAAAATATTTTTAAAATGTTAAACCAATAGTGAAGTCATAGCAATGGATGTCTGTTGACTAGGCGGATGAATGACATCACATAGTTAATTTAGATTGAGTGATATGTCCGAGAGCATGAAGAGTGAGTGCAGACTACTTCACCGGGGGCACTAAAGTGCTCATCATGTCTGAATTTGATGCATCTCAGAGGAGGTATGGACACATTCAGGCAACATAAACATGATAAAAGTGGATTCAATAGTAAATCTGCCACCACGCATTCACAGCTTGACTTCGGTTCTTGAGTGCATGAAAACACACGTTGTACTTACAGTTAAGCGTTTCATTCCCAACAAGAAACCAGTATACTTAGATGAATAACTGTGCCATTCGGAGATACCAGCATGTTTTACGACTCGAGACATCGGACTGTTGATGTTACCGTTAGTGGGCCACCATTCCCCGGGGGGGGGGGGGGGGGAGAATTTGTCAAGAGAAAATTATTTATTTCATCCCAGCTCAGCGGCGCGCTAAAAATTTCAAAATTTTTAAATGTTTATATATATAGAACAGTTATTGAAGTAAATTATTTATTTCATGCAGAGTCTGCCCTGAATTACTTATTTCAAAAATACTCCAGCCCCCCCCCCCTCACCCGCCTGGAGATTGAATGGTGGGCGCTTTACTGATTTATACATCTTGGTCGCATTAACCTCTTTACGCACCGAATGACATTTTTTAATTAAATCATTGATTAGAAGATAATATATTCCACGACAAGGACGTTCTGAGCTTGAGGTGGGAATTGCGGTATGAAAAGGAGAAAATAAAAAACTTGAAATTGTCTATTCTATCTCTAAAACATGTAAAACAAATACAATGTGTATTTATTATAAATAGAGAGTAATAACGACTTTACAAAGCGTTAATCACCATGATGACAACGAGCTCAATATAAGTATATTTTCACCTTTTAGACAAGTTCAAACACGGTGCACTTGCTACGTATTACTCGCGGCGAGCTCGTCTGAGAATCAGCTTGTCCGAGTGAAACTCTAACGAGACAATGATGTCCTAATTTGCCAGTTGTGTTCGGTTGAGACGGTCATAGATCTCTATGTGCGATGCATCATTTAGCAGAGCGCCGGCGTAAATGACGACAGGCCATCTACTCAAATTTCCTGGTATAATCATCTGGGCTTCCTGTAGATCAGTGGACGGACGTTCAGTGCCCCGGTTTAGGTGACGTGATGGTCAATAAACGACCACATTTCCTGGCACGTGTGAAGCCACATATTAACGTCCGATAATCCAGTGAATAGAAACTCAACTAAACCAGAAGAATAGAGTAGAATGCATTACTAGCAAAGCAAATTGATTTATCGATCTCATTTCATCAAACGTAAATCTAAGAACAGCCCGGGGGCTGATTCATTCATTCAAATGCTTCACGGGCTTATATATCAGAAAACGTTTAAATTTAGTATTTATTTAGGCTGATTTACTTTAGTACGACCTGGCAATTAAGTCTGATCTATAGCCAGGATAAGTACGTTGTAAAACAGATATCAGGTATGCAGTTGGCATGGCAACATGCGTGTAGACCCACGTACATTAACTACAGGTGGACCTATACTTCTACCACTTGAGTCAGCCAGCACACACTAATCACACAATAATATAGTAGCGCTTACACATCACCTGATCACGCCATCAATTGAATTCTCGAACATCACATTGCAATATAACTGAGCTTCTATAACAATCAACAAAGGAATAATTAAAAATGTAGCTTAACCCTTTCAGGCCTGAATTTATCGTTGTCATCTTCATCCACTACAAGCCGCGAATTGCTGTCGCAATTCACGACTTGTAGTGGATGAAGACGATTTGATGTGGTTTAAAAATTGAAGAAAATTGCCATGTATTGGTAAGCCAATTTCATGGAAATTTTCATTAAAAAGCGCTTATTTGTAGAAAAATTAAGTCTGTTTTCAGGGATGTAAAATGATGCTTTAATGCATCGTGAGGACTCAAAGGGTTAAGCCCGGTAAGTTTCGAAAGTTGAATCCTTAAAGCGCTGAATTATTCCTGTATAAACCATGAAGACCAAAGGGTTTTTTCATTTTGAAATCATCATGAATGTCTTAGTTAACTCCTTCTGCTTTATTTGAATACCTATGTTATGGCTCTACGGCCATTATAACTATTTTTACTCTTACAGCGCGAGGATCGACTTTAGACGTCAGAATCTGACGTCTATACAGACGTCAGATTCTGACGTCTAAAGTCGATCCACTGTAAGGGATAAGCCTTCGAAAAAATTTATTACAGGCTCATTTTTTCCTCAAACGTGTGTGATATACCCGGGGCTCTGGCTATGTACATGTTGGCCAAGCCTCGAAAACGCTGGGCCAACATTAACCCAACATTGTGTGCTTAAACTCACGATTCGTTTTCTTTCATTAGAACCCTGTGCTTTAGAATGCACCGCGGCATATAATTGGTGAAGACGGCATGGCTGGGTCAGCGGTGATCTGAATAGACTCAAAAAACGTCTGCGACTGTGCAGGCCATCGGTAAGTACAGGCCACAAAAGTGAACTCTCGCCAGGTCCAATTGGCATTCCGGGATTTCTTGCAGATAAAGAACTCAACAAAAGAATCACTGTAGTATAGAACGGCAAAGACGCAGCGGTAAAACAGGCCAATACGGTATGCTAGTCCACGGCTTACTGAACAGATGGCACACTTAGCCACATTGCAAACGGGCAGCTCATTCTCATTTCTGCTCAACTATACACCTGTGTTTATTTTCTACTGTTGTTTATGAAATATCCATACACCTTCATTAAAGTGAAAACTGTATGTGGTAATCACAAAGCCACAAAGTTCAATGCCTGTTTTAAGCTGCACCTCTCTTTAACCCTTACAACGCTGAAATATTGTTGTATAAACCATGGAGACCAAAGGGTTTTTCAATTTGAAATCATTATAAAAATGTATTAGTTAGCAATGATTAGCTGTTTCCGATACATTTGAATACCTATATTATCATGATTATGGATCTACGATCGTTATAAATATTTGTTTTCATTCAGTGCCGGAACCGTCTTTATACGTCAGAATCTGAGGTCCACAGACGTCACATTCTGAGGTATAAAGACAGTCCCCACGTTGAAATGGTTAACAAACTCCGCCTGAATTTAAATATGGACAGCACGTTGTATATGTATTTATGACAAATATCTACATTGGCATTTATTCATGTCAATAAAATATCTGTCTGTGTGCAAATCTCAATTAGAAGGACTTAATTTCGTGACGCTCATAGTTTCACAGTCATGTGGATATTTTTGTCTATGGCTTTCATATTCGTCCTCACATCCAAGTACATGTATAATGAGCAACAAACCACACAGGTGCGTCTCCCATCGCAGTAAGCTGAAAGCTGGTGCAACACGGAAGACCGTGTGCGATGTGGATTTCACTATACATGCTGCATTATATAATGACGAGATGTAACGAGATGTTCACCTAATGATACATGTAGTACATGAGCATTGGAAAACACAAGATTTTGAGCAATATAGTATCAACCCTTTCAAGCCTGAATTTACCATTGTCATCTTCATCCACTACAAGCCGCGAATTGCTGTCGCAATTCTCGACTTGTAGTGGATGAAGATGATTTTATGTGGGTGAAAAAGCAAAGAAATTGCCATATTATATTGGTAAACCAGTTTCATAGAAATATTCATTCCCAAACCCTTTGGTTGTAGGAAAATTAAGTCTGTTTTCAGGGATGTAAAATGATGCTTTAATGCATCGTGGGGACATAAAGGGCTAAGTAAGTGTATCGTGTTTTCTGTAGAAGCTGATAGTCCTGGTACTGGCTTGTCTGTCCCCGTGTAAAGTGATTTGTCCTGGTAATAACTTGTCATCGTGTACAGTGATTAGTTTTAACGACAGGATAAACCTGATAAAATAGCGGATGTCCTCTGTCATATCTAAACAAAACAAAAAAATATATATAGCCCTACGTGACATTCAAAGACAAACAAATCATACAAGAGATTATTATGTAAAGAAAAGTATTATATCCAATTTGACATGGCTTTCTGCTGTCTCGGCATGGTACTTTATATTATTAATATGCCGCGGCATGGTAGGTCTTCTATATATTATTAATATCAGATTTAATATACGGTCAGTTACCTCTAATGTTCTACAGTCACGACGGAGAATATTTTAAACATGATATGACATAGAGTTGAGAGAGCCATTATTAGAATAATAACTGTAACTCAACATTAGAAATTATGCTCGAAATTATCACACTAATATTCTTAGTAATTGTGAAAGTAAAAGTAAATTGACATTTGAAAATACCTAGAATCAGTCGCAAAGTGAGATTAGCAGAAAATTAAAGGCAGAGAACGAGACTAGAAAGGTAATTAATTTTGTAGATTATAAATAGGAGCAAGAGCTTTCTACATAAAAAGTCCTTGATAGAAGATAGGTCGCCCACGCTCTGTCGCAGGCTTGCCTGTCGTGACAGAGGTCGCAGGAATCGCGACTTGCTGAGAGTACACGATTTTCACCTTACGTGTACCTCTTGGCTTCAGCTTTGATGGCTGCAGCCACGAATCGTGGCGAGTAGCAAGTAGGTATGCGTGTCCCAGCAAACACGAGTCGTTTACCAAATTTTGTTTTAATCCTTTAACCCTCAAAGCGCTGAATTAATTTGTGAAAAACATTGCAACCAAAAGGGTTTTTTCAGTTTGAAATCATCATTAATGTCTTAGTTAGCTCTTTCTGATTCATTTGAATACCTATGGTATGGGTCTACGACCATTGTAAATATTTTTACTCTTACAGTGCGGGGATCGACTTTAGGCGTCAGATTCTGACTACTAAAGTCTATTCCCGCGCTGTAAGAGTTAAGCCCTCACGATGCATTAAAGCATCATTTTACATTCCCTAACTTTCCTACAACCAAGGGTTTCAAAATAAATATTCCCATGAAACTGGTTTACCAATACATGACAATTTTCTTCACTTTTTCACCCACATAAAATAATTTTTCATCCGGTACAAGTCGAGAATTGCGACAGCAATTCGCGGCTTGTGGGGGATGAAAATGACAATGTAAATAATAAAGTAAAGTTAGGATTGAAAGGGTTAATGTCAGCGTCGCAGACGGTGGTCCAGCATTAAGGCGACATTGGTCCACTGTGATTCTATAACTGCATGGTTTATCACTTGCACGGGGGGGAGGGGTGATTGTTATTGTTTTGGAATGCTGTACATGCGCTCTCGCAACGAAATAACTTTCTTTTAAATTGATACGAATTACAGGCGTTAATTTTCGGTAGAACTTGTGCAGACATGTAAATGAGGACAATAAATGACCAACGAGAAGGTAATGTAAACTACCTACAGTGAAAAGTATCCCTACCATTTGCTGACAATTTCTGCTGACAAATCATTTTTGCAAAACACATTGCATTGCCTTAGGATACTCTTTGTCCATAATCATTATTGTAAGAAACCAATAAAGAAGCCGATCATATTATCTACATATAAAGCCAGCGGAATCACCGTTTTTATTGCTTGGAAAGAGATCACGATGTCAATCAAACAAACACCTACAATAAAAGGAAATGTTTGCGAGCACCCGCTCCCCTGCTCCTGGGACTACTTAGGGCTGGAGGCTCTCTCCCAGACAGTGTGCCTACATCTAATAAAATGAGGGAGAGATGTCCCTCAACCGTCTGCATAAAACATGCACTGAACGCCTGATGTCTGCCCAGCAAACACGAGGCTTCACCAAACGTTGGTTCAATGCTGGTCCAACATGGTGAATTTAAATAAGATAACTCAATTGGAAAAAGGATTATGATGCGGCTATAACATAATAACCTTAATTTGTTAATATACTCAGATTTAAGCGCTGAATTATCTTAATTATGTAGCCTTGAAGTCTATCAAATTATCTACCAATAGAAATACTAAATTTTCAGATCTGCTGGAATTAGATTCGATTCAAAACTAGCCTGCAAAGTCAAAAGGCGGTATCTGCTTATTTTACAAGTAAGCAGATACCGCCTTCTAGCTTTGTGCGGCAGAACAGTCCTCCCAAGAATGTAGGTTCCTTTTAGCAACCTCAGATACCTGTGAAGCTCAGATACTATGTGACTTACCGGTGCCACCATTATAATTTATTTAGATAAAAGTGCTGTATTGTTGACGTCACAATGAATGATCACATGTATATATAAAGTTCTGTGAATTCACTGTTCTACTCAGTCTTGTGACGTCACAATAGAAGTTTCATGGTGCCCACGGATACCATAACATTAAATATAATGAGAAACAGTTTCTATTAAAACACCTTCATCTTCATCTTCATACTTATTTTAATGTTCCCAGTAAAGTCTATTAAAGTGGAGTCAAGATGTAGTCTAATTATTGTTTTAATGGTTAAAATAACCGTGCTAACTGTATTGTAATTTAATTCTAAGATAGAACTGTACCAAGAAAAAAATTGCTTCTAATCACCTGCTAATAGAATACATTAGCGCAACCCATTACAAACAATAATCTAGTCGCGTTTAGCATAGTTAAAACATGCTATATAAAATGCTAAAAGCACCATAGGCACGATCTTAATGTCTAAGTATCGGAAACATACATTCGCCCTAGGTTAAAGTAGACATTCATGATTCATGAGATTGTGAGACTAGCTGCTGGCAGGAAACGACCAATGAGAGGTTAAACACACAACCCACTCTCATTGAACAAGTGGCTCCGCCTACTGAATGCAACATCAACCAGAATATTAATCCATCGATTCCATCTGATATTAATGATTGACGGTGGGAGAAAGGTCACTCCAAGATTATAATGCAGGTGACTATAAAAAAGACACCATAATGAAAACGTAAAACGTATCTGAAGCACTGCTTCGGATGCGTTTTACTTTCCCATTATGATGTCATTGTGCACAGATGAAGCTATGCATATTAATGTAGTATTTGCTTCCAGAAGACAAACCGTGGCTGTGTTTCTCCCGCAGAGATCGGATCCCATTGCCCACGTGTTCAGTTATGTCCATGGAGAATTACAGACCCGCGCCTGATAAGCAGTCTATTACGGCAATCCTCACATCACATCAGGACCCGCTGCGGCGCTCTGCCTGTCCCAGCAAACACAAGACCTTGAACCAATGTTGGTTTAATGTTGGCCCACCGTCTTCGACGCTGGACCAACATTAAACTATCATTGGTTCAACGTCTTGTGTTTGCTGGGGTGTCAGGTTCTCAGCAAACCGGAGACGGAAAACTTGTTTTGCTGTTGGGCCAGCGTCGTACATGTGGACGGTAAGTAAGTAAAACAAATTTTCAACTGTCACTTTTCGGCAGTAATGGACATTTAAGTGACATTTCAGTGAATTGAATGAAAATATTTTTAAACAGTCACGTCGTAGACGGTGGACTAACACTAACATTCAAACAGCAGTGGTTCAATGTATTGTTTCTGATATGAATACGGCCGTCTTTCGTGGCTGATATACTCGAAGCCTGCAACGGATTTTAATAATTAATTTTTGATCAAGATGCTCAAATGAAGTTTCCCGAAAAAATGGTTAGTACCGCAATGCGAGTTGTCGTTATGAGTAGGCCTATCATGTTTTAATATCACGTTTATGTGACTACTTTTAAATAATTAATGATGAGATTAATTAACTCGCTCAGGAGCACTGAATCCTCCTCAGCTCTTCACTGAGCCCCAGTGTCTCGCTGCGTGATAGTCACCGATGACTCAGACGCTACAAGTGGCTAGTCGTGTCCTAATCACGTTAATCTGTTAATGATCAGGTGATGATGGCAATGAAAAGTACGCAAAAGTATAAATAACAAACACCCCCAGAAAAATAAAGAGCACCAAAAAAAGAAAAATCAGTAGAATATCATGGATACATGAAAACTGCATTTTGCCTATTAACCATGCCAACAATCGCATTTATCGAGCAATTACGTGGGCCGTTAATAAGATGTATCTTTCCGTGTGACATTAAATACCGTCTCTAAACAGTTACAGGCGGGTTTCCATGGCAACCGATGTCGCAGTTATCATAAAACGTGGACTCTGAAATCTCAACCCACTGAATCCTAAAGCCCGATTATTGCGGCTGGCAATAAAAAGATTAATCAAGACTAATTGAAAAAATATACTTCACATTCCATCGCATTTAATCTATAAATGAAGATAAACGAAGAGTTGATTATTACATTTCATCATAAAAAACGGCTAATTTAAAATTATGAGCTGATGACACGTAGACCCAGTGTTGGTTTAATGCTGGACCAGCGTCTTCGACGCTGGCCCAACATTAAACCAGCACTGAGTGAACTTCTAGGTCGTTTCTTCAGAAGGTTTGCCGTTAGGACATATTATGCTGTGCGTACTTAGTGCTGTTAATTCACAGATTATCGCTATGGCTCTGCCTCTTTAGGGAGACAATCTTTATTGAGAAATGTTAGCAGACTAAGCCAGCTGGGCTTTAAACCCCATCCACCGGCTCAGATGTCCCGTCATAAATACCTGGTCGCGACATTACACACTGATGGATGCCTCAGCTACATGGCCAAGGCGTAGTCATTGTTTTCTATTAGATTGTACTCTACCATGTAATATCGGTCCAAGAACAAGGCTTTATGTGTGTCCATCAATAAATATTTGGCCTGATCGGAATTAGAAATGATGCTTGTCTCATATTCTCGGAGATGCCATGTATTAACTCATGGTGTGTCATGTTAACCCTACATAATTTGAACAAATATTACCATTCTTTGACATTTTACATTCTAAATCAACATGATCAAAGTAAAATGAATGAATGAATAAATGAAATCTTATATAGCGCATGTATCCAGCAGGGGGCAGTTCAGAGCGCCGAATCTACAAATGCACCCTTTTTTACTATTTGAGCAACTTCCGAATACATCTTAACCTGTCAACCCTTGTCCTGCTGATCACGACTATTGTCGTTTTTAATCTGTTTTGATAAGTCGACCAAATCACTGTTTTTGGCAATGAAATGCGTGTCTAAACATCCAAGATTTGCAAAAAATTATGCTCAAATTGAACAAATATGAGTAATTTTCAGCCACTTGAAGTTGTGGATCGCGGTAGCGAGACACAACTTCGAGTGGGTAAAAATTTAAATAATTTAATTTAGCAGGATAAGGGTTAATGTGAACATTCACAGTATTTGTCAAATACCGATTAACGAAATGTTGGGCTATATTGCCGTGCAAAGCCAAAAGGCAGTATGCGCTTTGCAGAGCAGCATAGTTGTCACCATGAGTCCGTATTGTCGGAATAAACTTCAAGTAGAATAACTCAGTAGAATGACACAAAATGTATTATTCACACTCACCGGGGGTATCAAATTCTGGTATAACTCTTATTCCTCTTAATCTGGCGGCCTCTATGATATCTGCTATGTCATTCTGTGTGTACAGATGTGTCTCCGCGTCATACGCCCCCTGTATAAAACACAACATCACCTAGTAATGTCATTAACAAAAACGATATGTTAACCCGATACGCTAAGCGCTGAATTTGTTTATAAAAACCATGGAAACCAAAGGGTTTCAATTTGAAATCAATTTGAAATCATCCTAAATGTTTTAGTCAGCTCTTTCTGATTCATTTGAATACCTATGTTATATGTGTACAGCCATTATAAATATGCATCGTTCACTCTTACAGCGCGGGGTTCGACTTAGTCGTCAGAATCTGACGTCTACAGACGTCAGATTCTGACGACTAAAGTCGAACCCCGCGCTGTAAGGGTTACACCAATGTTGTGTTGATGTGAGGTGACATTAAGCCAGCATTGGGTCAACATGCTCAGTATAGAGAAAATAATATACATCCCACACACTGTACAAAACACGGGACAGATCTTAAATATATTTATTATTGTAGCCTACAATAGGCATACATGTATCTCTACAATAACACACACATATAAAGGCCTGGTATCCTACGACGTTGGGCCGACGTTATATAAATTTTATACATTATTTTTATGTCTACTGGGTATTGTTATATATAAAGGCGGACAACATTCCTTTACATGGCAGTAACACAGTATCCGTGTACAAAACATATAATATGCATCACTGAAGGTTACCATACAGTAGAACCGACATTAAAAAACATTACTGTACAGTATAAAATGCATTTGCAGTTGTAATGCCATGCGCACCATTCCTGTACAAAGCATAAAAAATTATAATAACAGTCATTTTATACATACTTAATCCCTTTGGTATTACATGTATATAAACACACTTTTTAATTGTACACAAAATATCATGAGCGATCACAACAGAGGGGGGTTGGACATCTTTGCGTAGACTAGTTTTAATATTTCAGCTTGGCATATAACTTGTATAAAGACTCACGTGTTTAGTGAGGTTGGGGTAGACTTTACTCTCATAAGGAAATGACTGGTCGTCCACAATATGCCAATGGAACACGTTCATCTTGTTCTGAGCCATCGCTTCCTGAAAATACACCACACAAAAAACGCATTAAATCATTATGTAAGTGTAAACTGGTATAAAATGGTCATACTATCCCACTATTTATATATCCAACCATACAATACTAAGGCCTTAGTATTTTGTCTAAGATAGACGTCAGATTCTGACGTCGAAAGTCGATCCCCGCAATGAAAGAGTAAAATATGTATAGTGGCCGAACACCCTAAACATAGATTTTCAAATGAAGCTGACTAGATATTATTGATTTCTTCAAATTGAAAAAATACGTTCCGTCTCTATGGTTTGTATACACATATTGCAGCGCTTAAAGCGTTAAATTCTGAGATTTGTGTGATTTTAACTCTTTCACCACTGAAGCCCGTTTTTATGTGCTGAATGCCATAGCATTCACCACATAAAAACGGGCTTCAGTGGTGAAAGGGTTAAGAATTCAATATCACCAGTATGGGTAATCTATAATTTTAGTCTCGTTTTCAGAAAAAAAACTGATCCATATTTTTACGTGTACCGGTACATGAATTTAAGACCAGAAGTTACAAAATTTAAATAACTAAAAATCAACGTCAAATACCATGTAAAAATATACAATATATACAATGCATGTGATTAGTGCAGAAAAATTACAAGGAAATAATATTTGCTATACCGAGCTTTTACTAAATCATAAGAAAGTACAATTGCATAAAATCCCATTTTGTTAGTTGCCATAATCTGATCATGTAATCTTCGACGTGAAACATAACGCATCTGGGAACATTGGCTCATAGAAAACATGGGAAAGGCCAACGTATAAGACAATGGCCCATCGATGAGAGAATGTTGAGCCAGACCATGTATGAACATGGTGCATAGCCGAGTGAAGGTAAGCTTATGATTTATTTGTCCGCCGTCTGTCAGTGGACCACCGCTAATTAGATCACTCAACGGATACTGTCACCCGATAATGCACCAATGGGCGGCGGCCTCTCACAATGTCATAGAACAGCGTCAATGATTGGCTGACCTTGATGGCCTACTCGGGAGCCAGGGCAGGAAGTGAGAAATTGGGGTCTCCTCAGATTTTAGGCGGTCAATATGGTCATAGAGAGCCTGTATTTATGGACTTCCTCCTCGGAGGCAATCCCAGCAATTTCAAGGTCAAACTTGTAAAAATAGATTTGTTGGTACTATTGACCTTCATGAACATTGGCTCAGTTTCGGATTAGGAAGATCCACATGTAGATTATCATGATAGCACGGAGTGAGACTAAGTACATGAATCAGGGATATATAGGCAGGCGATAATAATCTTGATTAAAAACTTTTTGATAGCGAAACGCTGATGTAATCGTTTTAATCATTTTATTAACATCAAATAACTTAGATATATTTTTTTGAGGTGAAATGCTCGGTTAGTTAAAGCGAATGACAACGTTTAATCTTGAATTGAACAAATATGAGCCTTTTACCTACAGTACGGTATTTTATTGTGGGTAGCGGAAGCGAAACACCAACTTCAAAAGGGTAAAAATTAAAATGATATGTTGGCACTTAAAGGGTGAGGAGGGACAGGTATACAAGGTAAATTCATCAAGTTTAGAGAGTAACCTATACTTAATCATGGTAATACTTCGCCACGTCAAGTTAACTTGTCAAACAGCAGATATATGTACACCAGATTATGTCATTAGTTACGGTAACTTAGTTTGTTCTGCTCCACTTTAACGTGTAATCAGGTAATGGGATTCCATTATGATGTACATGTAGTTTCACCAACATATACATACATGCGGTAGACTAACTGTACTGACCACAATAAAAGAGCAGTAACCAGGTAAACAGGGGTAACCGTATTCCCGAAAGAAGCTGAGATTGTATCTTAATTTTTCAGTAAAATGCAAACATTTTCATCAGAAATGAGATTTAAAAATTATGTTCATTTTAAGAACAAAGAGTGGTAGTAAACAGGGCTCCAGATAACATGCGTATATGAGTAAAATACGCATGTAAAAACAGCAAATACTCATTGATAGAAAATCTGAGGAGTAATATTACTCATAAAAACTATTAAAATACCCATCAAAGTAAAAAAAAACCAGAAAAATGAAACGATTGTTGTATTTTTTACGTGGAGAGAACTATGTGACTGTAAGAAAAAAATGATGTAAATAAAGCTTTCATGTTGTTGTATGAAAAATACTCCTCGTTTATTTTTTATCATATTTCACTCCTCATCACCCATTTCAATGAGTGAAATACTCCTCAAACCAAAAAATTATCTGGAGCTCTGAGTAAATATAACAAAATATGATACCCGGCAACTTTTATAAATTAGATAGGTATATTACAGTAACTGTTAATCTTAGGTTTGTTTGAGAAAGCAGCCCCATTTTTACATCATTTTACCCCATTTTTACGTTGCTGGTTAAAATTGCTGCAGGGCTGAGTATTACATCAGGAAGGGGTTGTGTATCTCTAGCTACTACCTGGTATTGTGAGTGGCATAATTTATGATATATGAAGTACTGGTATAAACCACTTTAGCGTGATCATTAGCGTATCAAATAGGGGCTTTTGGAAGTGAAATTTGCGTTTAAAACCGTTTATTTAACATTTGTTATTATTCCAAAAGATTCGTCTCAAATTAAGCAGATAATAAATATATTTTACCGACTTGACGTTGTGATTACACCAGCAGGACAGCTTCAAGTGGCTGAAAATTCTAATTTAACCCTTATCCTGCAGAATTAAATATTTTAAATTTTCATCCACCTGAAATTGTGTCTCGCTACCGCGACCCACAACTTCAAGTGGATGAAAATGACTGATATTTATTTAATTTGACACCAAACATTTGCGAATCTTGACGTTTAAACACTCATTCATTCCCAATAACTGTGATTTAATCGGCTAATAAAGGGATTAAAAACGACTTTGGTCGTGATCATGGCAAATGGTTAATATCTTCTACGGTTGAATGGTTAAACTGTTAAATGTTCCCAATTATTCGCGTTTATCGTGATTTATAACTCCCATCTCCTATCGTTACTCACCAAATTGTCCATTACAACAGATTTATCCAGGAAATGTCGGGCAGTGTCCAAAAGAATACCTCTGTGCTTAAAGCGTGGGTAGTCGTTGATAAATGTCTTGTTCATGAGATACTACAAACAGAAATAAATATAAAGATGTTTCAGTATCTATCAATAACTGCAAATTATACACTTACACACATATCCAGGTACAATGAACAGAGTATTGTTTTAAAAGTAACGGTCAAATCATTTCATAATGGATATTCAATGCTACGGTCCCACGAGGGCCACAATGTCTGGCGAAGTACTGGCGATAAAAAGACGTGTTCTGGTGTGGCGATCGGTGCCGATGTCGAACGTGTGGTCCAAAGAGAAAACAGACATGTGATGTATTGACGAATATCCGGGGAAGTATCACCGACATTTCGCGGCATATTCGGCGATGCATCGGGGAAGATTCGAGGATTAATCTGCAATACATCGGCTAACAGTTACCAGGTTAACGATGTACTTTCAGAATCAACGATGGTCGGCTATCACTCGGCGTGTGTCATCGAATATCGGGGATGCGTAGGGGGCTTAATTGTGATGTCTTGACGACGTCATGGCGATGGTTTAGTGCCTTGTGGAGAGCATACATGTATACAAGGTGGAGGGATTTTACGTGGAACTACGCCTTGTGGCTGCCGAATCGGATAATGCATGAACATAATGAGGAAGAGATCACGTTTGTTCTGATGGCATTACTGTGTAAATAGAAAAAATAGAACACGTAGGCGAAAGCATCGCCATAGCATCGCCGATGCTTCGCAGAGCAATTTGGGAACACCGGCGATGGATCAACCAATATCAAATCGAATATATATACATCTCCGATGCTTACGTGAGCATGTTGGAAAATGTGTCGCCAATGTGTCTGTGACATTTTGAAACTTGGTGTAGGCCTACCTCGCCGAATGTTCGCCGACTGTTGTGCGCTGTGCGGCGATATATCGCCGATATAGTTCTTGGCGACGAAACATCTGGAGAAAATTTCAATGCATGCATTTTTTCTCGAAGTCTCGTTGCCTTGGAGAAGCATGACGATTGCTCACGTACGCCTAACATTTGTCTTACTACTGGCGCATGGTGGCGCTGCCCAGGCGATGCCCAAATGTGTGCATCGCGAAAGCATCGGGATGCTTAAAAAGCCTCTTGGGACCATAGGATTAGTGAGAATGGATTTTAAAAATAATTTATTTTCAACTGAAATTAAAATAGTCATAGATACGTTTTAAAACAATAGACATGTTAGAAATTGGTACTTTATTTGAGCTCTAAACCTTAACCTACAATGTTGATTACATTCATTCAATATGTTTGTTGGAAAAACAGAACAAAAGAACTGATGAATCGTCGCCTTCACTAAATAATAAACAGACAGCATATGTGTACAGTACACTGTATGTATATATATATATATATATGTACAACAAACAAGTACGATACATGATATGCTCATTTATAGTACATTTACAATAGACATGTAACCATGATTACTTGTGTACGTCCATTCAACATAATATTTTTGTTTTTAATTGAGGGGAAATTTCATAATAGCTGTTTGCATCATCCATCGTCCCATGCCAACTATCAACGGAACGCCGTCTAAATAGTGTCTAAAATAATTGGGTACCGTGTACATAATTTGCTAAGGCACTGGACGCATATCATTATTTACAACAAGGTTTGATTTTAACTACGTTTATATTTAGAAAAAACATGATAAATGTATGCGTAAAATATTTTGATGCAGATCAAGCTCGTACCACCTGCCACAGCCAGGGCAAAATACAAAATATTTGTATAACATTTGTACAACGTCGGCCTAAGGTCGAAGACGTTGGGCCGACGTTGTACAAATGTTATACAAATGTTTGATGTTTACTGGAGTGTTTCATACTGTAGTAGAATACATACCCTTCCCTTGTGATCCTGGTAGACTAGTTGACTAAACGTCTCCAGACCTCTTACAGCTCCCCACACCTCACGCGCAATGATAGACACACCCGTCCTCTTCACCTCCAAGTCATCTGACAAAGTAATCAGTCATTAGAAACCATCAGCTTGCATAAACAGTAAAAAAATATTTTACAAAACCTTTCATATCAAGCCGGAACTGCTGACTCAATTTCGAGCTTTTAACATGTCAATCAGAATCTCGGAATATACCGATTTAAGTGGAACAGTGTGATATATGTTAACGTTTACATGTGTACATAAGATTCAAACTGGAAAGTGTTCACCGTGTTCACAGAGTAAAGAATCAATTTTAACTTTGTTTTCGATCAATTTAGTTTTGGATTATAAATTGTTCGCCACCAAAATTATGACGTAGAGCAAGCACGTCAAAAATAAAGTTTACAGACAAAATGAAGTAACTCGGCAAATAACAACACCTGCTTACTTCACAAGTGAGTAGTTACTGATGTTTGCCTTTTAGTTTAAATTACGGAATATTCGCATGACTCGACAAATAGCAGTAACCAGGTAACGGCCGTTTGCCTTGGTATCGCAG
Organism: Flabesymbios commensalis; assembly: GCA_964017125.1. NCBI lineage: Eukaryota > Metazoa > Annelida > Polychaeta > Terebellida > Flabelligeridae > Flabesymbios > Flabesymbios commensalis. The sequence continues at coordinate 53,224,701 of OZ024909.1, read as the reverse complement.
ATACTCACATGACTCAGAAACCAGAAGTAACTGTTTACTTCACAAGTAACCACTTACTTCTGTTTGCTATATTGCATGACAGAACATTCAAATGACTCGGCAAACACTGACATCAGTAGCTTACCCAGCAAACACAAGACGTTGAGAAAACGTTGGCCCAATGTTGATCCACCGTAGTAGACGGTGGACAAACGTTAACACTTAAAACGCTCAGTAAATATAATAAATACAATTTAAATTTTCACCTACTTGAAGTTGTGTCTCGCTACCGCGACACGCAACTTCAAGAAGGGAGAAAATTACTCATATGTGTTGAATAAATTTGAGACCAAATAATTACTTACAAATCTGGTTTCCTATTTCATTTCATTCAGAATATTAGTAATTTTATCCACAAATAAAACAAATTAAAAACGGCTAGACTATAGTCGCTTTGCTTGTAGGACATCTCAGCAAACATAAATCATGCGCATAACATTATTTGTACAAAAACTAAAACGTTGGCCAAACGTCTTCGACGTTGGTCCAACAATTGCACAAATTGTATACAAATGTTTTGTGTTGACATGGTTACTGGGATCATGTTCAACGTCTAGTGTTTGTAGTGGTGTTTTCTCCTTTTCAGGGCAGACTACTCACATGACTCGTCCATGTGGAGATGGGGATAGGAATCACATTCCTTCAGCACGGTGACGTTCACCTGCCAAATTTGGCGCCACTGCGTCTGCGCACTGTGGTACTTGGCGTACTGCGCGCGCCACCTGCCGTCAGAGTCTTCACCGAACGCGTTCTTCTGGATGCGTTCAAACTGGAAGTCCAGTATGTCACAGGACTCCCCCTGAGCGTGGAACTCCACCAGGTCATAGCGGAACAGGTAGACAGAACGCTGGACACGGTAGAGCTGAGGCATTGGCCATGGTGCGCCTGATGTTGGAATAGGAGCATGACGTATCCTGAACCTGTCATCTACAGAAGCCTTCAGAGAGTAACCATGGTACTCCTCAAGCCACTCAACTTCTTTCTTGTTGGACAGGTTGGGTCTGGAAGGCGCCGTGGCGAAACCTTTCTTCTTCTTAATCTCATTACTTTTATACTTGAGTGTACGGCTTCCCCTGGTATCTAACTGGTGAGTATCGTGTGCCTCTCCTTTCCAGTCTATATCGCCCGTATCGGGATTGAGAGGACGTCCATCTTCCTCATCATTCGCACCAGCAAACAGTCGTGTACCCTGATTCTCATGGTGCACTTCCCCTCTCGCCGCCTCCACCTTTATATTTAGACCATCACTGCGCCGCACATTCTCATCACTGCCTTTCATAAGGTCCACAATCTCCTTAACCTTGTCCACGTGAAGAAGACTCCCCACGTTCCTAGCGTTCTGGGCCAGTGCGACACCATCAACGCGTTCTCCTTGAACGTGATTGATTTCATCGCTAGAGTTATTACTCCGTCCTATCTTCCCTGACACATCTCCATCTACAACTTCTGCCCCCAGAGGCTGCCTCAGAGGGCCTTTAAGTTTGTGATAATTGTCTGCTGTGTGCACATAACCTGTAATCATACATGTATACAATAATTATGTATCAACTTTTAAATTAGGCCTATATTAGCAAATGTATACAAATGGAGGGATATAAAATAAAATATAAAATGTGACAATTGGAGCCTAAATTTCGCATAAAGCCTCATAATGTATGCCATGTTATTTAGAAATGTCAAACACTCACCGTCAATATCCTCTAGTGTGTCACTGGATGGCGCGGCTATCTGTACCAGTAACAGAAGCAGCAAGTAGAGCAATGTCGACCTCCGCTGAGGGCGCCACGGGCCGATCTGTGCACACACGCCACGGCCACCTCCATGCATACTCACTTCAGCTCACCTACAACAAACAATATATTCAAACTAAATCGCACACGTCAAGGCCACCTCCATGTATGCTCACTTCACCTCACCTACAACAAACAATATATACAAACTAAATCGCACACGTCAAGGCCACTTCCATGTATGCTCACTTCAGCTCACCTAAAACAAACAATATAATCAAACTAAATCGCACACGTCAAGGCCACCTCCATGCATGCTCACTTCACCTCACCTACAACAAACAATATAATCAAACTAAATCGCACACGTCAAGGCCACCTCCATGCATGCTCACTTCAGCTCACCTACAACAAACAATATAATCAAACTAAATCGCACACGTCAAGGCCACCTCCATGCATGCTCACTTCACCTCACCTACAACAAACAATATAATCAAACTAAATCGCACACGTCAAGGCCACATCCATGCATGCTCACTTCACCTCACCTACAACAAACAATATAATCAAACTAAATCGCACACGTCAAGGCCACCTCCATGCTTGCTCACTTCACCTCACCTACAAAAAACAATATAATCAAACTAAATCGCACACGTCAAGGCCACCTCCATGCATGCTCACTTCTCCTCACCTACAACAAACAATATAATCAAACTAAATCGCACACGTCAAGGCCACCTCCATACATGCGCAGTTCAGCTCACCTACAACAAACAATATAATCAAACTAAATTGCACACGTCAAGGCCACCTCCATGCATGCTCACTTCAGCTCACCTACAACAAGCAATATAATCAAACTAAATCGCACATGTCAAGGCCACCTCCATGAATGCTCACTTCTCCTCAACTACAACAAACAATATGATCAAACTAAATCGCACACGTCAAGGCCACCTCCATGCATGCTCACTTCAGCTCACCTACAACAAGCAATATAATCAAACTAAATCGCACACGCCACGGCCACCTCCATGCATGCTCACTTCATCGTACCTAGACTACAACAAACAATATCTATCAACCTCAATCACAAGCTAAAAACCAATTCTTTGAATGTTATACTGCTCGCAAGTCCCCGGCAGTTCAAACCAGGGTTCCATTATCTATTATAACGTGGACATTATCAACATCATCGACAGTTCTCAGATTTTTTGAAATATTCCAAAATTAGTCATGTTTATGACGTCATATGCACGTACGGTGTTGACACATTTATTAATTCACGATTCGCTAAATACATTTTAAAATGTATGCTTTTATTGAGTAAGCCTACTCCTGGTAGCATAGTTCCTAGGGCCCGATCAGATATCAATGTTCACGAATGGGACTACCCTCGAGGTACTTTACCCCTGGGAAAGTTGGAACTATAAATTCACTTCAAAACAATTATTCTCCGGAGTTCCGGACTTTTCCAGTTGGCCTACGACTGCTTAAGATAGGAAACATTTCGCCTAAGATCACTTCGCCTACATGATGAAGCCACAATGTGAACATTAGGACAACTGATCACATGGCACGCAAATATCATTCATAAAGCACCACATACCGATCGATGTCGGTGTCAAAGCAGGGGGAACTGCACGTGTTTCCGGAAGTCTGAACACTATTTTAGTAGGCCTGAGGCCATAAGATATTCAATGAACATTAAAATAAATCGAGTGAAAAACACGTGGCAAAACTGGTTGGATGATCATGGTGATCATGATGATGCAGAGAGGGAACGAGCTCCAACTCTCAATATCCATGTGCCGAGGAAGAAAACCAATGACATGGACCTAGGTTACTTGATTGTTTTTCAGGCTCTTTAACTAATAAAAATGTAAAGGTTTGTAGCATGGGGCGTGTGGCTCATAAAACCCATGTTTACTACAATCCAGGAGCCGTATTCTCGTACAAGTTACGATATATCGTAGGCTTCTGATTGGTCGAGATGGCCATCTCGACCAATCAGAAACCTGCGATATATCGTAACTTGTACGAGAATACGGGCCCAGATAGACTCGTCCCGTTATGGTGGAAAGGCTTTTACGATAGCCCTAGGATGGCCTCACGGAACATGCGGAATGTGCACATGAATTGGCTGCAAACCGGGTTGATGTCAAAAGATGTTGGCCCAACACTGAACCAACGTGTTGCGTTTCGTGTGTCCTTATTGGCAGTCAGGTCCACAGAGGCAGCTTATGGACTGCATTAGACGCCAGAACTGTCTGCTGCCCTGTATCATTTATATCAGAATTGCACGCAATATCGCTCACATTCTTCCTGCCAGGGCGAGACAGAAAGTCAGCACAGCAAACACGAGATATTGAGCTGATGTTGATTTAATGCTGGTCCTTCGTAATCGACGTCGGCCCAACATTAAATCAACATTGAATCAACGTCCCGTGTTTGCTGGGAGAGTGACGGTGTGCAGTCAGTCTGAGTTCCGTTACGATATGCTAAGCAAGACGGCAATTTTTCTTTGGACGTGAAAACCTGGCCTTTCTTCCCAACAAACACGTAACGTTTGCCCAATGTTGGATCAATGTTGGTACATGCTGCAACGCTGGGCCAGCATTGAACCAGCATTGTGTAAACGTTTCGTGTTTGCCGGGTTCATGGCGCGAGAATTATCCTCGTACTTGATAGGCGCAAACCAACATTAAACAATTAAACCAACATTAAACCAACATTCGTTTAATGTCTCGGGTTTGCTGGGAACGCAACTCCACCCCAAACCAGCGGCAATACGACAGGTCAATCGGGGTTCCTGAGAGCGATAACACCTAGAGTTACTTTGCCAGTGGAGACGCCGAGAGCGCGGTGCTATCTTTTCATCGGACATCAATGCAGGCCTGATTCATTGCTTTCTTCGGCAGTATTTCGCAGCTTGCCGAGCCAGACGACTTCTTTCTGACCAGAGCGGTGCGTTTCAATGGTTGAAGACCATATCTGTCCATGAAGGCCATCTGATTTGCATACCCCCTGGGTGCTGGCTCTTTGGAGACGCTGTCGTCCCCGCGCTGCCTTCTCAGAGGACGTTCAGTGGACACGTGTAGAAAGACATCTTGTGATGAAGATGAGTTATCATGGTTATAGCAGCGGGAAGTGACAGAAGCCCCAACATTGACCAGTCTATTCAGGTCCATCCACTTAATATACGACTCCTTCAGAATTTTCGGGATAGCAATTCCGCGGGCCTATATTGCGTAAACACTGATTGATTAAAAATGCCAAAAAAGTTTAATAAATATACCGGCATGTATGTGCATACAACCTGTTATAGTAAATCGACTTTCGGCTTTTTTGTAATGAAGTTAATGCTTTGCTCAACTTCCAGCGGCAACCAAACTGATTACCATAAAATTAAAACCTAATATTAAAGCTATGAATTACAATGATACAGCGCATAACTATTACAACATGTAGGCCTAGAAGTTAATCGTAGCGACAACAGTTACTAATCCATATTATAGGCCTATATCAAGCGTTTTAAACCTTAAACAGTTAATTGGATATTGTAGAATTGTCATACATGACGACCATCTCTAGAACTGAATAGTATTATCAAGGAGTATTGAAATGTAACCTTGACCCTTGTCCTACTAGGGCGCTGCCAAGCAATTGCAAAGCAAAATAAAACACTACTAGCATTCTGACATTCCACTTTTGTGGTAGATAATCAGCTGTTAAAAAATTCAATTTCAGATATGTCTATTTTTTCATAAAACTTACCCTTTAAGCCTTCTCGATGCATTAAAGCATCACTTTACATCCCTGAAAACGGACTTAATTTTCCTACAACTAGGGGTTTAGAATGAATATTCCCATGAAACTGGTTTACCAATAAATGGCAATTTTCATTAATTTTTCACCCACTTCAAATCATCTTCATCCACTTCATCGAGAATTGCGACAGCAATTCACGGCTTGTAGTGGATGAAGATGATAATAGTAAATTCGGGCTTGAAAGTGTTAATTAATATTTAATTATATCTATGTTATATTTACCATGTTTATAATAATGTCACAAAGTCTCCACCTTCCACACTGAACCCTTTCAGCGCTGGGACCGTCTATATACGTCAGATTTTGACGTCTGTTTATGATGATTTCAAATTGAAAGAAAGTCTATTGTCTCTATGGTTTATACAAGAATATTTTGGTGTTGTAAGTGTGAAAAAACTGTTTGACTATGCAGTATTGATGGGAAAATATAATATTAGAAGTGCAGTGCCTACATCTTGGATATGCAAATAAACCAATTCTCAAACTGCACGAGGGTTATCCATCAGTGCTCAGAATAAAAAAATCAGCGTATACTATAGGGTGAAATGAGGACTGTAGAGCGTTTACCATGTTTACGTCGATTTTAAGTCAAAGCGACGGCGGCCCTATATTATATGATTCTCAAATTAGCCAATTTTCGAGCTTAATCAGGGTTATCCATCAGAGAATGTTCATAAATAAATCGTGAATATTGGATGAATATTGGCTACTGTAGTCCGTGATAACAAACTCTATGTGCGATATTGCGTGTCTGTATTCGTAAACATGATAAAGCTGTGCCAAGTTAATTATTGTTTGATCAATGCTTTTTATTTTATTTTAATATGACATGTGTACATCTCATTGACATACGTGGGGTTTAAACGACAGTTTTTTAATATAGGTGAATTTATCATTTGACATGTTTAACTAGGGTTACCCTCACATTTTTCCTGAGATTGTTGATCACAGCGTACACTGGCTACCAGCATAGAGAAACACAGCTTTTGCTATGCTCCCCAACTGTGACGCTAACCCATGTGGTTGTGGCAAACTGGCGCCTGTATAGCGTAGAAGTGTCGAGCAATAATATTAAATAACCATGATAACAATAGACAACACTAAAACAATAAGTATCCACCCACTATAAACTCAGCAAACACGACATGTTAAACGAATGCCGATTTAATGTTGGCCCGCCGTCTCCGACGTCGGCCCAACATTAAATCGGCATTAGTTGAACGTATCGTGTGTCATTTAAAGCTGGAAAATGTCTGCGCAACTACAGCATCAAATGACTGAAACTACGGACTGACAAAATTATTCAGCAGAAAAGTTGTTATAGTCAGGTCAATATATGGAACAAAAACCATCAACCCCCAAAAAATTGCTACAAAAGGTTTTTCAACTGATTCCAGTAGGGTTTGGTGCACTTTATAACATACTAAAAGTTTACCGAAGTCGGACCCCCGGAAAATCGTTTTTTTCAAGATGGCGTCCAAGATGGCCGCCAAAACCTATTAATGGTCATAACTATGTAACTACCAACTCAATTTTAATGATCTTGATGTCTATACCCAGGTTTTTGGGGGCAAGGAACAAGTTAAAACCAATAAAAATGAAAATGGGACATTATTTAATAGGTTGACTGAGTATTTTCAATATATTGGCAAGAAAAAATCGTTCACTCGGATCTAACTTGAATAACTAATTATCATCTTTCTCTCTTTCAGACTTGATCCAACAATGAGTGCAAGCACAGCCAGTCAAGCTTTTTGTCCAATCTGCAAGGAGGATATCCAGGACCCAAGTGATAACTGGGTTGCAGTTCAATGGAAGGGGGCGAAGGGAATCAATGAAGCCAGTGTAAAGCGGAAGGACGATCTTGTAGTTGCAGCCAACACTAAGGTGCATAAAAGCTGTCGTCAACAGTACATAAATGATAAAAACATTAAAAGCCATCTTGCAAAGAAAAGTAATGTTTCTGTGCCAGCAAAGAGAACCACAAGGCAATCAAGTGGAGGTTTTGACAGTGAAAATGATTGCATATTTTGTGGATGTGAAATTGACCTGGACAAGGGACACTTTAGCTGGGTACGGACTGACAAATTTGTGGAGACAATTTTAGAAGTCTGTGAATCCCGCTCAGATCATTGGGGACTTACTGTAAAAGGTCGTATTGAATACTATTTACGAGATTTACATGCAGCAGATGGACTTTATCATCATTCTTGTAGTGGAAATTTCCGGTCTTTTAAGTCTGTGCCTATAGAGTTCCAGAATGCCCCCGATGCAAAGCGCAGAAAGTCTGGTCGTCCTAAAGATGAGGATAAGCATGAAGCCTTTCAGAAAATGTGTGCTTACCTAGAACTGAACAATGAGGAACAACTAACTGTTACATCTTTGAGACTCATAATGAAAGGTTATCTTTGCAATCAAGATTCAGAAGCGTATGACAATTACAGTTTGAAAAAGCATCTGAAAGAACACTTTAAGGACTCAATTCATTTTTGTGAAGGAGAAGGCTTGGAAAATATTGTTACGATGAGAGAACAAACATCAGAGATTATGAGATCATTCTACAAGCAAAAGTGTCAGGAAGGCGACGAAGAGTCCCAAAAACGCGTTATTATTGAAACTGCTGCTAGATTAATCAGAAGTGACATAAAATCTCAGGTTTCTACGGTGACAAATCAGTATCCAAGTAGTGATGATTAAAAACTTGATTCATCCCTATCGTTCATTCCGACTAGTCTGTGGACAGCACTGGAAACATTGTTCGTTGGGAAAGATACAAGACGCAAGGTTGCGGCAGTTGGTCATGCCATTATTCAGGCAGTTCGCCCACGAGCAGTCATTGCACCACTACAAATAGGACTTGCTGTGCAAATCCATCATCTATATCGTTCGAAGATCATTGTAGATACTCTTCATAAAATGGGATTCTGTTCATCGTACACGGAAGTGATCAGATTTGAAAAAAATGCAGCAGATTGTGTGGAACCTGATGTCCTAGGTGGTGATGTAGATTTGCTGGATATGTCTGTCCTCTTTGCTGCTGATAATGTGGATCACAACATCATCACTATTGACGGCAAAGGGACATTTCACGGGATGGGTGTCATTGCCGCTGTCACCCCTGGAAAACAGACAAACCATCTTATTCCGCGAAGACAGATCTCAGAGCTGAAAACTGAAAACAAAACGAAAATTCCTATCTTGGAGTACAGGTTTGCAAAGCATGCTTGTCATGAGGTAGTCTTCGAGGACCTCCCGATATTTTTTGACAGTGACAACAGGATCGATATTATGTGGGAAGTCTCCCTTGGCTTCAAAGAGGCAACACCGAATTGGCAGGGGATGATGCATATATTGCATCAGGGGAGCCAGCATCCTGGACAGTCATCAGTCAAATTCTTGCCTATGATCAATATGTATTCTGGAGACAAATCGTGCATTGTGTCTACATTAGACTTTATTTGCAACCTTGCCACGAAGCACAATCTTCCCACCATTGTAACTTTTGACCAGCCCTTGTATTGGAAGGCTGCTGAAATCATCATTGATGCACCACAAAATAGTCACTTGAAAGGTATTGTTCTGATGTTGGGGTGTTTCCATACACTCATGAACTTGCTGGGAGCCATAGGAACACTCATGGAAGGGACCGGTCTCAAAAACATACTTGAGACTGTCTATGGAGAAAATGCAGTTGTGTATATGATGACGGGGAAAGCTGTTCATAGGGCTTTGCGCGGCCATCTTCTTGTTGACAAGTGCCTATATAGCCACCTTATAACGGAAATGGTCAAGGACGACCCCGAGATTGAGACACTGCTGGATCAAGCTAAGGAATTGTACTCTTCCCTTCATAATGGGGAGAATACTCTTACAGATGCTGCTTGTTCTGAGGCTTTGATCAAACTCGAGACAGTAATGGAGAAGACGAAATCTAAACTTGCTCAGACCTCAAAGACCAGCCAGTTGTGGGTGAATTATCAGCGTATGGTTGGCATGGTCAGAATGTTGATCAAGGCGGATCGTACAGGAGCCTGGTTGATGCATTTGCAGGCAGTGTCTAATTGCCTAACTGTCTTTGCTGCAGCTGGACACTTCAATTACCTGCGATCCGCTCATTACTACCTGCAGCAAATGAAGAACCTGGAGGAAAAACACCCAGATGTTTATCAAAAGTTTCTCGATGGGTTTCACGTTATTCGCAGGAGCAATCAGTGCTGGGCGGGGCTTAGTAGTGATCTTGTCATCGAACAAACTCTGATGAGGTCTCTAAAGAGCACTGGGGGGCTAACTCGTGGCAGTGGGATGACCGAGGACATGCGAAACCTCTGGACTTTATCTGCACCTGCAACATCTGAGTACAACATTGCAATGCAGGATTTCACAAACCTAACCTTTACTACAAGTGCACAACACAAAGACTCAACTGAAGCACGCATCAAAAAAGATGCATCTGATCTCGAGAAAATTCGGACAAAGCTTGAAGCCTGCTCACCCTTCACATCTGATCCTACTCTGAGAAACATTGTCAACGGCATAGTGGCAGGGCCAGATGTGAATGTACAAGACTTTGAATCGGTTGGGAACAAAATCATTGAAGATATACTCGGAAAGTCTGCGTTTACTTACAAATTCAAGCGTAAAGAAAGAGCCCGAACACTTGGAAATATCTCAGCTGTAAAGATTGCTCCTGATCGTACCATTGATCCTGCCCTTCTCTTCCAGCGTTTCCTTCTTGTTTCAAGGTCAGGAGATCTTTCCCTTGAAGCGGTTTTAACATATGAACTTAGCCCCTACCCTCCAGCTCTCTTTGAGACCAGGAACATCCTTCGTAAAGCAGACAAACCTCAGCTTGCTCAGGCAATTCGAGACTATGTGGCGAATTTATCAAGTAATGCTGTGATGAACTCTATTCCCGAAACAGATTGTTACGTGCTTGATGGTGGCTCTTTGATCCATCGTTTACCATGGAAAAAAGGTGACTCATATAGTGCAATAGCTGAGTCTTATGCAGACTTCACTGTGAGACATTATGGACAAGCGAGAGTGGTTTTCGATGGCTATGGTGAAGGTCCCTCGATAAAAGACAATACACATCAGAGACGAGGAAAAAACCTACACCCTATTGTTAGTTTCACTGCAGAAACAGAGTTTTCCGGCAAAAAGGAGGACTTTTTGTCTCGTGACAAAAACAAGGCAGATATAATTGCTCTCATCAGTGCGGCACTAACTAAAAGGGGATGCCATGTTACTCAGTCACCAGGGGATGCGGACGTTGATATTGTTAAGGCAGCTGTTGAAAGATCGCATCATTGCACCACAACGTTGGTCGGTGAAGATACGGATTTGCTGATCTTGCTCCTCCATTATTCCAGAACAGACAATGAGGTCATTTATTTCCGTTCTGATGCAAACAAGCAGTTAAAAGAACGCAAAGTGTATAATATTACCCTGTTGAAAGAAACTTTAGGAAAAGATTTGTGCGATGAGTTGCTCTTCATACATGCCTACTCAGGATGTGATTCTACTTCGAGGATTTTCGGCATTGGTAAAAAGTCAGCATTCCAGAAATTAGTCAAATCTGATCCTGTCATGAAGTCCTGTGCTAGTGCGTTCATCCTTCCAAACAAATCTCAAGAGGACTTATCATATCTTGGAGAAAACCTGATGGTTGATCTATTTGGTGGCAAATCTAATGAAACGCTATCATCACTGCGCCATGTCATTTTTACCAAAAAAGTGGCCAATGCTCAAGCTTTTGTCACTTCTGAACGGCTTCCCCCAACATCACCTGCAACAAGATTCCATAGCCAACGTGTTTACTTTCAAATTATGGTGTGGATGGGGATGGCAAATGAAATGAACCCGACTGAATGGGGATGGAAACAGGAAAACGATGAGTTAATTCCAATAATGACCGAAAACAATGCTGCACCTGAGGAACTCTTGAAAATTATTCATTGCAACTGTTCTCGGGGATGCAAATCCTCTCGATGTGGCTGTAGACGCTATGGACTCCCCTGCACTGCTGCATGTGGCCCTTGCCAAACTGAAAACTGTGACAATCCAAACAACACTCAAGAGGTCGAATCTGAGGAGGATGATGATGATACTCAAAACTGAATGTTATGAAACTTTTTTATTTGTGTTTGTGCATATTTTTAAAATGATTTAACATCTCAGTGATATCAATAAACCTGAATTTTAGTAATATCTGATTTTGTGTGTTATATAAAAGACCAACATCATTTCTTATGAGCTCAACGTGTTCCTTGCCCCAAAAAACATGGATATAGACATCAAAATCATTAAATTCGAGCTGATAGTTACCTAGTCATGATCATTAAGAGGTTTTGGCGGCCATCTTGGGCGCCATCTTGAAAAAATCATTTTTCCGGGATTCCAACTTTGGTAAACTTTTAGTATGTTATAAAGTACACTTACCCCTACTGGAATCAATTGAGAAACTTTTTGTAGCAATTTTTTGGGGGTGAAACTGTATTTTGACCTGACTATTACCCGCATAAAACAGGTCACATGGCACTTGCAAAAAACGCAACAGTCCTCTATCATGTCTATGTTTCATTTGATATCACCTGATCACAGATATATACTAGTTTTGTACAGTCAGCTTTGTCCTAGGCTCCGCATGAACAATTCGCCTGGTGTATCCTGGACAATGGAGACCGGGATGATGGTATTTATTCGAGGCTAAAAAGGTTACGTCGATCCATTACACACTAAACTGGCTATTTCCATTTCGCTTGTTTACGAGTGAATTGGTCGGATCTTCATCAAAGATGCAGTCGTAAATAGGGCTTTACTATTCTACCGGAAGCGTAGAAATGGGACAAAGGGCATGTGAGATTATGTTTCGTGGAAGAGAATGAGTTTCCTTTGGTGAAAATATAGTGTGAAATAACACTGTTAAAAATGAGATCATTGCACTGCACACATCATCAAGCACGGCAAACTGGTATAATGAGCAGAAGGGCATGTCTCCGTCAACAGGCTGCAGATAATAAAGTGGTACGAAAACCACTGCAAGCTTCCATAATCAGGCAGGTTCGTTAGCATATCGCCACTCCTCAGGACGCACGGCGAGGAAAAGAAGAACCCGGCAAGATTGCCGACCAGATATCTACAGCAGTGATGTTATGCCAAGGCAAACGACAGTAACTGATTACTATTCTAGTAAACAGTTACTAGTACTGTTTGTCTTTGCATTGCAGAGTGGAGCAGCATAGAGCAAGTGCAGCTAGAATAAGACTTCTCCAGACATACTTCAATAGTTGTTAAAATATAAATGCGTCACAGGCAAGATTCGGGAAAAAGATATGATGAACGAAGGCCATTTAGCGGCGATAGCACTTAAGCTAACTTTTAATTTGATCGTGAGTTCGCAATACCCATATCCAGATATCATGTATATCGTGTATATATCAGTATATTCAGATATTGCTATACTGTAACAATAAGCCATCCGTGGTGAATATCTACTAATAGTCAGTCAGCCAGTCAAACGAAAAGGGCTTAGTTTTTGGTAAGGTATACACTGAAAAATAGATAATTTCTGATGATACCAGGTGTTAGGGACATGCCTAGGGGTCACCACCAGGGGGGATGTAGAGTTTGAAAGTGGTGCGATTTTTTGTAATTTAAGATGCCGTCCAAGATGGCCGCCAACTTATAGTCATATTTAAGAAATAGTGCAAAGTGGCCAAATTTAGCTCAATTTTCTTTTGTAATACACCATTTCAACTAGTTTAGAGCTACTGAAAGCAGCTAGGTCACTCTCAGACAAGTCTGATCATTATTTAAAACCCTTTCAGCCCCAAAGGTTTTTTATCGAACACCTTGGTGATGTCAATTAGGACAAAATTGTCATCTATAATAATTATATCATTATTAATGGTGAAGGATTGGTATCAATACAGTGACTATGGTAATAACAATTAGTTAATCTAATTAATTATAATTTATAATAATTAATTCATTATTAGTGGTGATGGAGTGGTATTAATAGTGTAGCTACAAATACGGCAATGTCGATTGTGCAAGCTTCTCAATGTTAGCTAATTTTTCTTTTGCAATTCTCCATTTCTACTACTTTGGTATCCACTGAATCTATCTTGACCACTCCCAAAAAATTAAACAAAATATTTAACCCTTTCAGCACAAGAGGTTATTTCAGCAAGCAAAGGCCACAATATCCTCTGTAATGTCAATATACCATACTTCAATGAGCCCAATTATTTTATGATCAGAGATTGAAGTGGGGTGACCATAGAAATCATAACACTTTCCTTTGCCAATAACCATTACAATTTATATTGCTACTCTGGACACTATCCGACCCGAGGATAGCGGAGCTGCGCGAAATGCCACAGTTTCAGCATTAAATTGCACAGCGAAACTCAAGTCTCCGGCCGTCTTATCGGGCGAGCGAAGGAAGACGCTCTCAATAACCCACCATGCCCTATCACCCCCACCCTCACATCATCATCTGTACATCATTCATCTCATCAATTGACTAGAACGTTTTTATCGTATTACAATGCCACTTAAAAGATATTTTGTGCCGAATAGTGACGGAAAGCAATGATTTAGTACTACTACTAACCATTACAATAATAGCTCTTGTTCATTCGCGATAGAATGTGCTGACTTGAGAAAATCGCAAAATAGCTACCACTGACCAACTTTAAAACAAATTTGTCGGACCTGTTACCACATTCACAATCGTTTTTGTTAAATGCAATAATTATTTAAAGCTCATTTATACCGTTCATTGACTGTCAAGCAAAATCATTTTACACAGATTGATATATCATTAAAATTTAATTATTGACATTTTTTTGTCAATAAGACTGAACGTATTTCTTTATGACAGCAAATAGGATATTCATACAAGCATATACTGTATATCTCTCTAAAGCGAAAATATGACTATCAGTGGCCAATAAAAATGTGCCTGGTTAGCCTGGTTTTCATTCAGTATCTCTTCAGATTTATGCTACGTAGTCAGGCCTAATCAACAAGAGCATAGCCTACAGATGTGATGTTCATTAATGGGGATCAGGTCACCAGCGAGAAGGATGTATCGTTTGCAGTACCAGCTGCTAATATACCTATTTACATTTGATATTGTACTCCTCGCACCTTCCAAAGTATTACATTTTTAAAACCATCTATGCAATCTATAACTGGTCAAGTAGGTCAGGTTAGAAAACCTGACAGATATAATTGCTAGTAATTCCTACTAGCCGACCCTGGAAAGCAAACACCATAAACATATTGTATATGTTATTTGCTTTTTGTATCTTCAACATAAGGCCCTGATATAAAAATATCTTCAGACACAACTTTTCATAACTTAAATCAAAAATAGTATTGAAATCATTAGAATTGATATATTATAATACCCAAGGACATAAAAACACAAATCTGAAAAAGGATAGGTTACCATTACTGAATTGACCTATGAACAAAATTAAATAAATACTTATTGATGATATATTCAATTTGGTGGTGCGTTCTGTGATGATGTCTAATCAGATTCTTCCATGGCTCAGCGTCCCCTATTTTTTTCGATTTTATCAGGCCTTCTCAATGGCTAAACCAAGTGTAATATATATGAAACAACCTCCCATTAGAGTAACCTCCCATTAGATGATGGGTAAATCCTCTTTCCCATCATCAACGCTGTTTTTGTGGATTCAGTGCATCATGAACAGAGAATTAAAGCCTGGTATTATTAATAGAAATAATTAATTTTGAACTTGCTCGCAATCAAACTGTTCTTTAGTGTCATGTTCAAGAAAAATGAGATATGGATAATGAAATATGTTGAATGCAATGATTGAGATAAGACCCCTCTCATGAAACGTCCTACAGAGCCCTATAGAACTGCACAGGCAATGTTGAAGAGATATCTTAAAAACTGGTTGTGGCATTGCAGAATACCTTTTCTTTCACACTGAGACAGATATAATATCACCACCTATCGAGCAATTTGTTGATATACTCATTCAAGCTACATGTGTCTTTTAATGAAGTTTGTCATCCAGTATGACTAATGTGACATATCCGCACGTGATCAGTCGCACAGCTTATTTTTTTACAAATTGCAGATATGTCAAAAACTATACATACATGATAACACTAAAAACCAGTTTCAGTAAATAAATGTATTAAAGGGACCCCTTGGGATGAGACATTTTCAATGTTGTCAATTTTGAAAATTTAACTTATATGAAGCTATATAGCCTACTTATCTGAACAAAAAATACAAAAAAGTCAAAAAACAATTTTAAAGCACCGAAAAAGAGTAAAATAGTTATATTTTTAGGTCGTATATTGCAATGTAAACAAAACAAGTCAGCAATATACAGCACTTCACACCACATATTCCCACGTCTTGGCCGAGGAGATCAAAGCAATCGCCGCTAATTGGTGTCTGATTGGTGTCTTATAGTCAGGACATGAGGTGATACACCTGCAACACTTATTGTCTGCCCAACGCTGGGATGACGGCATCAACATGTGGCCCATTGCTGTAGGAACATTCAATCGTCCTTCAGCATGTGTTTAGGTATACAAAAAGTTTGTTTGGGTTTTAAGCGGTTTCATAGAAAAATTAATAAAATATATTTGTAAAAATCTAAAAACTCTGAAAAAAATAAAATCATGATCATGGGGATACACTACTTCACTACAAAACTAAAAACGAAAATTGATGTCATCCCAAGGGGCTGCTTTAATAATAAAACTATCTATATATAGCAGATACATAAATTATTTTAAAAATCAACCCTTTGAGTGGTTTATTTAGCTTTATTGAACGTTATTTTAAATGATAAAAATATAAAATGGGATTTTGAACAAATGGTTTTGAAATGTTTAAAAAACAATAATGTTGGTTTCAATAAAAACTAGAAACGACTTTTACTTTTCAAGTAACAGTAATGTTTGGACTTCGATTTTTGACTTTTTGCGCCTTTTTTGATTTTTTTGACTTTTTGAAGATTTTTGACTTTTCGTGACTTTTTGTTACTTTTTGATTTTTTTTTTACTTTTTTTATACTTTTTTTTTACTTTTTTTATTTTTTTTTTATTTTGTGACTTTTGTGACTTTTGTGACTTTTTTTGCCTTTTTGTGATATTTTTGACTTTTTGTGAGTTTTTTGAGTTTTTTGAGTTTTTTGACTTTTTGACTTTTTTTTTACTGTTGACTTTTTGTGACTTTTTTTTTACTTTTTGTGACTTTTTTGGCAAATTTGGCACATTTGACACAATTAGCACAATTGGCACTATTCACACATTTGGCACAATCGGCACATTTGGCACAATTGGCACAGTTGGCATATTTGGAACAATTGGCACATTTGGCACAATTGGCACATTTGGCACAATTGGCACAATCAGAACATTTTGCCACATTTGGCACAATTGGCACATTTGGCACAATTGGCACATTTGGCACAATTGGCACAGTTGGCATATTTGGCACAATTGGGACATTTGGCACAATTGGCACATTTGGCACAATTGGGACATTTGGCACAATTGGCACATTTGGCACATTTGGCGCATTTGGCACATTTGACACAATTGGCACATTTGGCACGATTGGCACAATTGGCACATTTGGCACAATTGGCACATTTTGCACAATTGGCACATTTGGCACATATGGCACATGTGGCACAATTGGCCCATTTGGCACATTTGGCACAATCAGAACATTTGCCATATTCGGCACAATTGGCACAATTGGCACATTAGGCACAATTGGCACATTTAGCACATTTGGCACAATTGGCACATTTGGCACAATTGGCACATTTGACACAATTGGCACATTTGGCACAATTAGCACATTTTGCACATTTGGCACAATTGGCAAATTTGGCACATATGGCACATGTGGCACATGTGGCACATTTGGCACAATTGACACATTTGGCACAATTGGCACAATCAGAACATTTGCCATATTTGGCACAATTGGCACAATTGGCACATTTGGCACAGTTGGCATATTTGGCACAATTAGCACAATTGGCACATTTGGCACAATTGGCACAATTGGCACAATCAGAACATTTGCCATATTTGGCACATTTGGCACAATTGGCACATTTGGCACAATTGGCACATTTGGCACAATTGGCACTATTCGCACATTTGGCACAATTGGCACAATTGGCACAATTGGCACAATTGGCACATTTGGCACAATTGGCGCATTTGGCACAATTGGCACATTTGGCACAATTGGCACATTTGGCACATGTGGCATAATTGGCACATTTGGCACAATTGGCGCATTTGGCACATTTGACACAATTGGCACAATTGGCACATTTGGCACAATTGGCACATTTGGCACAACTGGCACCTTTGGCACATTTGGCACAATTGGCACATTTGGCACATATGGCACATGTGGCACATTTGGAAATTTTGGAGCATTTAGACCATTTGGAACATTTGAAACATTTTTACATTTCGGGCATTTGAGACATTTAGAACAATTCTCTGCAATTACAACTGTTATTTTGATATTTAAATCTAGCATTTAAAATGCTGCTACTATTGATATTAAACACCCAATGTTGGTTCAATGCTGGGCCACTGTTCGCGACGCTGGCCCATCACTGAAACATTATTGGATATACATATGTATTTTAATTATTACCCCCTGGTAATTAGAGGGTCAAGACGGTCGGGAAGCCCGGTACAAGCCACCACCATACCGCGGCGTCCACATAACAAAGACGCTTTGTGTTGACCGACTCTCCTATTGAATTGATCAACCGACATGTAAATCACTCTACCAACATTATTACACATAGTGGATTTACTAAATCCTGAACAATTCTGGATCCACTAGCGGGATCACTGAAAAAAGCTATAGCCTGGTACCTGAATACCTAAGGATCATTGTGCCAAAGTTTGACGTAGATTACTCCTAAACTGAAGGAGGAATAGCCCTTGCAAAAATGGTCAATGGTAATCCATATAGTGGATTTATGAAATCTGGATCAAATCCAGATCCACTATCGCGATAAATGAAAAAAAGGTCTCGTCTGGAAGATGTATACCTAAGGACCATTGTGCCGAGGTTTGAAGTAGATTACTTGTAAACTGTCTCTGTAATCGCGGACTAAGAAAGATAATAATAATAATAAGATGAAGAAAGTTGCTTTGTGACTCCAACATGTTTGGACCATAAGGTCCAAACATAATAATCACTGATGGTTGGAACTAAATATAACCCAATTGTTCTATTTCACAATATCACATTATCTCACTCTCTGAAAAAAGTAATGCACGATGCGGCTGTTCAGATGGGTCACATAATTATGGTGTCAGATATTAGCACTAGATGAGACACAGTAAATAAATGATTTAGTAACAAATCCGCACCTCTTCGACTATGGGTTAGCAATGACGTTTCACATACAATGTCTTCAAAATGTATTATTTCCATAGCCTTTCCTAAGCCAACGCTCATGTCTGCATTCCACCAATATGATACAATGTTTTAAAAAGCTTGGCTAGTCCGGTATACTTTCATTCCACCAGTAGTCCTCAGAAAAAAATATCATCAATATTAAAATGCTATTTTAATATTAATTATTTATTACAAGGATACTAGGGTATGCAAAAATAACACTTACATGATTTAACAAGTACATTTAGGTGGGGGGATTTTTATTAGTCTTTTGTTAGAGAGGGCTCTTGTTTTGACAAGGGACATAAAAGCTCATACTTTTCCTTAGAACTTCGCGTTAAAAGGGTTAAATATTGTTCAAATTGTCTTCGAGTGATCTAGATTGACTCACGACCACATAAGTAGGCTAGTTAACACGGATTACTACAGAATAAAACTGGATTAAACATATGTCTATTTACAAACTTTTTCCTAAATCTTACCAAGTGCTGATGGCCGTCATCTTGGACGCCATTTTAAATAACTGACACCACTAAATGTGATATTGCCTTAGTTTTTGTACTGATACAAATCAGTTACCATTAATAATAAATAATTTGCTATAAATAATCATTTTCATCCTATTGACATTCTAGAATTGTTCAGTACAAAAGCTCCCCGGAGCTGAAAGGGTTAAATGTTTAAAATAAATATAATGATAAATTCGATTGTTTAAAATACCATTTTATGGGGTGATCTAGAACAATTTATTGACTACTAAACTAATTGAAATGGTGTATTACAAAAGAAAATTCATTTAGAATTGCACTGTTTACGCAAATTTCTAGGTCTGACTATACGTCGGCAGCCATCTTGGACGACATCTTATTTTATAATTAATTAGATTAACTAATTGTCATTACCATAGTCACTGTATTGATACAAATCCTTCACCAATAATATGGAATAATTATTATAGATAACAATTTCGGCCTAATTGACATCACTTAGGTGTATGATAAAGACGTTTGGGGCAGAAAGGGTTAAAAATAATGATCATAACTGTCTGAGAGTGGCCTAGCTGCATTTAGTAACTCTAAACTAGTTGAAATGGTGTATTACAACAGCAAATTGAGCTAAATTTGTCCAATTTACACTATTTCTTAAGTATGACTATTTGCCGACGGCCATCTTGGACGCCATCTTGAATTGCAAAAAATTGCACCACTTCCAAACTCTACATCCCCCCTGGTGATGACCCCCAGGCATGTCTCTAACACCTGGTATCATCAGAAATTATCTAGCTTTCAGTGTATACCTGAGTGTTATTTTTGGGCACTGGCTGACTGACTATAAATCTATATATGCTGCGTGCCTTCGTTCACAATATGTCTCAAGGACCCGAAAATAAATCCATCCCACGAAAGGACCTCTGAAGGATCATCATCACACCGTACGGTATGGAGGATGCTCTGTGCGTGATCCCAGATTAAAATGCTCTATGTGTGACCTGCAGACGGCACCGTAATACCAACAAGATTGATTGTCAGGTATTTTCTATCTGCGACGCACATCACAAATATGACCCTGATGTATTAATAATAATTCCAGTCTATAGCAAGCATCAGCTCCAAAAACAATCAACAGTACTGGACATTTATGAAACTAAGTCTGAATGTCATCTACCAGACATACCTAGGAATCGTCATCAGTGACTTGTGACACCATGTTGGACATATTTTGTTTTCTTACTTTAGCGATATATCAGTAATTATGGTAACGAATCATTTCTAGACAAGTTCACATTATTTTTTCAACTTACAAATAAACTACAGGGGATGTGCAGCTGATTCTCGTACAAGGTACGATAAGGATTTGGATTGGTCCATCTCGACCAATCCAAAGCCAACGATATATCGTTATTGTACGATAATACGGGCCACGGCAGATGTGTAATTATACGTTGTGAAACGTTAATCCGATTTTATATTTATAATATTGCGATATCGTTAACCAGCCAACACGAGGCATTGCACCAATGTTGATCTACAGCTGGTACACCGTCTGCGACGCTGGCTCAACATTAAAACAACATTGATATACACATCGTCCCGTTTTTGCTACGAAGACACTATCGAATTTGAGATAGTGAAAGGATGATCCGTTGGCACATGTGTAAAGTGATAGAAAGTAAATGTTAATATTGGTCAATCCAACAATAAAATTATTGACCGCCTTTCACTGCGAGTACATAGCACCCCAGTGACACTACACAGACCGGTCCATCATCCCGCAATTATAATATTCGATATTTCTGCCTGAATTGATACATAGATATAATTGCTGCCCATTTGCGAATGATAACATAAGCGGTCTGTAAATGTCATTAACAACATCACTCATTGTGGGGTGTGCGCGTTGCATAATCAATGCAATGAATGCACACAATAGACATGATAGAACCATCATGGACAATATTTCGCTTAGTGTTCTGAGCCTCCTAAATCTTTCGTCAATCATTCAATACAAAATAGATTAAGCTCAGAGCCTGTACACAGGTACATGCAGCTATGGCATCTTTTGATATATTATCATATACAGTATATACATAAAAAATAGTTATATCAGCCTTATATGTCTATAATATTTAGCATAATAATATAACTTCTCATTTCACAATAACTTGAGCAATTAGCTAATTAGCATGATTGGGTGGAACAAACTTGAGAATGTCAGATGTTCTAAACACAGATGATAATAACCTTTCTTCTCACTGACTTGAGTGACATCCAGTCAAGTTTTGTTAAAGGAAGGGGATTAACCCAGATAGATTTAATTATAGATTCAGTGTCATCTTGTGATATGATTTTGATATACTAGTATATCTACTCCCTTGGCCCAAATAGAGGAGTGTATCTAAGCCTAATATGTTTAAATTACGTTTCTGGTCTGCTATAGACATGATAGATCCGGGCAAATACAACCCCATTTATAATCATTGCACTGTTGTGTTGCAGTTTATTTGTTGAAGCCCTTAATCCTTTACGAGCAATGACGAGCGGAAATGAAGCCCATACAGCTCCGCCGGAAATGTGGCGTTCTGGCCCAGAAGGAGAAATCCCCGGTGACTTGACCCAGCTAACGGCCAAGGTGTTGATCCAACGTATCTTGTTGACAGAGGAGGAAAGTCACTAATGATTGCAAGAACAATGCAAAGATCAATGCTAGCGACAGTGTGAATCAATCTACATTAGAGTTATAATGGGGATCATTCCATTTCTGTGAAATCATGTCAGCAACAAGCGAGATAAAAAGGTATGAAACACAATGGTCACGCAGACACAGTGACGAGTATTATTCTCATTATATCTTGGAAGTCAGCATACTTTGAACATTCATGGCAATACCTTAGAGCTCCAGGACTGGTGTTTTGTCTTCTGCTTTGTAGTTTCACATCATGGTATTCAGTCAATCGGTGTGAAACAACCACCAAAGTGTCTTCGATTCCTTCACTGAACATGCTAAGCAGCGATAGGTCTACTAATGCTGTTCTCGCACTCATGCTGTTGGTTTTCACTGCTAGACGTATGGTGAGATCAGCCCATCACACACTTTCCTATACGCTTGCCTTCACTGCTAAGTATAATTTTGACGTTTCAAAGAGATATTTGTACCAGTAAATACATACGGCATCGTTAGCATGGTTAGGTACGGCAAGATGGGCTGATCTCAGCACTCGTCACCATTGATGTGGTAACTTGTGTTGAGATGAGCCCATGTCGCCTTCCCGACATATAATCTCGCATCAAAAACATGCCCAATCACCAAACCCTCACGTCAGCATCTGTACATCAGTCATATCAGTTTTAATGATAATCTACATATTGCACTGCTTTGACATATTACAAAGACCGTCCTGCTGGAAAAGTGACGTGATGCAATAATTCTTGCTCACTTACTTATAATATCTCCTTATCGGGCGAATAAGGAAAACCGAAAGAAAAAATTCCAGAGTAAAACGTTTCAGTGGTCAGTTACTCTCCTCCATGGCTCAGCGCTATGATAACTAGAGAACCAGATAACGTTGTAATCTAGTAATCATGGGATAACGGTCCCAGTGAATAAAAAATATTTCTATAACATTTTCACAATGTTAGAACAATGTCGAAAAAGTTGTTGTGATCACCATCACTCAGTATGATCAGCAGCAAGATACGTTGACGCCATGTCACGAAAAGGACGCTCGGTCTAGAATATGGCATTGATCTGACAAGTGATGTGCAATGGTGTCAAGTTCTAATGTTCAAGGCGATCGTGACTCGTTGTCCGCGTACCTGTAATTATCACCGGTAAATTCCCGCCGTTAGTTCCTGTACGGCTGAAGTTAATATGGGGTTTAAAGTCCATAACAGTTGTAAAGGCTATAAAATTACAGACGCTTCCCGTCCATAAAATAAACATCGCGTGACTGACGCGTTGGCATAAATGTCTAGAATAAAGTCATCTGCCAGCAAGTAAAATTCTATTCATAACAGTGTGTATATGGTATAACTAATTATAAATCAGGTATGATCTGATACACTTGATACAGAAATTTATATTTTGTATCCCGGTACACCACGTGGTAACGGCAATGTTATTATTTTATTGACTAACATGCTAACTCATCACGACGTCATTCAAAAACTTTCCTAAATTTTCCATCTAGATTCTATGTTCTATGTCTCCTTCAAAATGCAGATAAATATTGCACGTCTTGCCCTACTTTACCTTGGGTCAATCAAACCCAGTTGATCATCATGATCATCAGTTGGATCATAGAGTTATGCCTCTATGATTTAATATTGTCTAGGATCAACATATTTGCAGCATCACGTCGACATTTAACCCTTGTAGCGCGGGGATCGACTTTAGACGTCAGAATCTGACGTCTGTAGACGTCAGATTCTGACGTCTAAACTGGATCCCCGCACCTGCGCACTATAAGAGTAAAAATATGTATAATAGCCGTAGACCCATACCATAGGAATTCAAATGAATCAGAAAGAGCCAACTAAGACATTTATGATGATTTTAAATTGAAAACAAACTTTAGTTTCCATGATTTTCATAAAACAAATCAGCGCTTTAAGGGTTAACCCTTTCACCGCTGATCACGACTGCAATCGCCGTTTTCTATCTGTTTTACTAGCAGGTTAAATCAGTTATCATGGTTATTGGGAATGAAATAATAGTGCTTAACAATCAAAATTTGCAAATGTTTGGTCTAAATTAGACAAATATTAGGAATGTCCACACACTCGTCAGCTCTTTCCGCAATGTTATCATGGTTATCATGGTTATGGGTCTACGGCCATTTTCAAGATGATAAATATTTCACTTTTTTAGCATGTTCAGTGCGGGGATCTGGTGAAGGCCCCTATCATCATGATTATGAACGTCAGATTCTGACGTCTAAAGTCGATTCCCGCACTGTGAGGGTTAACCCTTTAACGATCATCATTGCATAAATACACACTATTATCATGATTATATGACATCATATCGTCGCCTCGGAGCTAAAGGATCCTATCTGACACTCGTTAGAGTGGCAGATAGGATCCTTTAGCTCTGAGGCAACGATATGACTTCAACGTCCTTGAAAATCGCTAGTTGGTCTTATATGTAACTATGAATGCACTTATCAATTAAACATGTCAAACGTGCAAAATGGCAATAGTTGTTGAAAATGTGGCATTCTATTACGTTGATTTCAGCATATCGATCTTACGCGTTTTTTAGATGTACGGGATATTTATTACTATTATTATTAAATACTGAATACATATGCCTAATTCTTGACCATGTTGACATCACCATGATTACAATTAGACATACGCAATGTTGATATACATGTATAGCCTATGCGGAAATCCCCAATCAATTCAGGAAGCAGGATGTGAACATGACAATTGTAATCAATGTACCAACAGAAATATTTTTATAGTGCTACATAAAACTTTAACGATCATCTCGTCGCCTCGGAGCTAAAGGATCCTATCTGCCACTCTGACGAGTGTCAGATAGGATCCTTTAGCTCCGAGGCGACGATCTGGTTAATGTTATGTTAAAATATATTCTGAAAAAAATACCATTACATTATTGTGCATGTTGTATGTACTTAGTCAACTACAGGGCCCACATCGGATGCATTTATCTTTAACCCTTGAAGCACTGAAATATGTTCGCGTATAAGTCATTGAAACGAGAAGGGTTTTTTAATTTGAGATCATCTAAAAATAAATGTCTTAGTTAGCTCTTTCTGATTCATTTGAATACATAATAATGTTATGGGTCTACGGCCATTATAAATATGTTTACTCTTACAGTGTTGCGTCTACAGACGTCAGATTCTGTAGACTTCAAGTGGCTACAAATGTAAAATATTTAATTTAGCGTAGTCCACACCTGCCAGGTTGTTTTTACAAGGCTATCTTAATCAGTGTTAATAAATAAAGATGTAATTATTCACTGTTATCAGGTTATAGGGCATTTTAATATAATTATATAGAAGTACACCTCATGCACCTACTCGTGTCATATACCATGTATACATTTCGTACATAATATCATTCCAGTTCCGATCCACAACAAGCTCCAAATCAGAGGTACGATTCGGAGCGTGCTGTAGAGGGAAATGACATTTATCATGTTTATATTAAAATTAAATATTTTCTAGCCATTGTTTTATGTGTATGCCTATAGTATGCGAATTAATTTATAGCTTACATGGAATGCGCACTACTTGGTCCGCAGCATGTGGTGTGTATCACGAATTGTTTTAACAAGACAAGGTACATGCTGGTGGAATTCACCTGAGATTGCTTAGGAGCAGCGGCCTTATCAAAGACTGTGATATAGGCCTACTGATAACCATGATAACATGCAGACATAGACATACAGGTATACATGGTATAGTAGGTAAATCATGGTATAATTATATCGGGTATGACCATGCCAGGTCGCTCTATGGCTATGGCATAGGTTATTCTTATAGCAAACGCATGAGGTCGACCAATGCTAGTTTAATGTTGGCCCACCGTCTGCGACGGTGGCACAACATTAAACCAGCACTGGGTTAACGTGTGACGCTTGTTGAGATTTTTAATCAATCTAAATCAAACGTATTGAAATACCTGTATACTCACACTGGGCGCTACACCTGTACACACTAGATATATTAGATAAAATGTGATTTAGTGACAAATCCTCGACTTAAGAATCCTGTAATTCTACCATCTCGATCCCTACATCCACGTCGCGATTATTAATCTATATGTGTCGATATGGATACAGTCCAGTGTAATTTTGTGTGCGTAACGTTAGTCCACATCATGGATCAAACACATTGGATCTGATCCAAAACCAGACAGCTAGCTGCTTCTCCAGCTAATGTCGCCGTGGTAACGGTCGGCATGGCAACCGCTTTACATATCAGAAATAGGCCTACGCACGCCTCTACGGAGAAGAGGGGTCCTAAGACGACGTAGAAATCACCAATCAAGCGGCACCCAACTTAGGGCTAGGGAGATGGTAACGTGTGGTCTGACGTTGTTATTGGCAGTCGCCACGACATGTGGATCGCTACTGAGAGGGTAGAATTTATCTGGATCGGCCACCAGCCTACCACTGGCAGCGTCTAGCCAAGGTCACATTCGTGGCACGCACAGATTTTTATTAAGCGTGTACTCACCCCGCGAAACCCGATGTTTCTCTCATTTATTGGCGACCTCGAGTCAGTGCAGTCCAACAACATGGAGCGAGACGTACGCTAGAATGCTTTATCAGCGGTGTATAGATGTACACAAACGTGACGCCGGCGTGCGCCTGGTACCACTACGTTATCACGTACGTGCACACTTGTATACATTCGGCCTCTCTGTATAAGTGCCTGGGGCGAACACCACCACAACACAGACCGTATGCGGCCGTACAGATCACATGCAGGTGAAAACTTTGAACAAACGTTGGTGAAGCGTCAAGTTAGCGTTTAATAGACCTACCGCAGTACATAAGCAGCGGCTGTAAAGATGCCCACTTTTACTCCTGCTAGAGCGGTTCTTGTTGTCAAGTGTTGAGCGCGGGAATATTCACAATATGTGACGTCCGTCGTCCTCGGCGGTGTGCAAACGCTAATCTGCTGCCGACAGACGCTGGCTGCCGCGCCTAATAACTACAACAACAGCAGCAGCAACAGCAGCAGAAACAGCCACAACAGCAGATGGAAGCAGTGTATTTAGGAAGAACAGCAGCAAGATCCACAGCAATAATGGAAAGCCGTGTACAAGAAGACTAGACAGCATAAGACAGAAGCATTGTGCAAGACAACAGCACCATCATCAGTGATCATAGGAGGAATCAATGTGTGGAAAAGCCTTGGGCAATAGCACGAGTAGCGACAAGTAGATGCCTATAGACCTAATGAAGACAACAGAGTCAAGAGCTTAACTCTTCCTTTACCAATTTCGCATTTATGCGAAAACTACCTTTCTTTACCAAATTCGCAATTATGCGAGATCCACATATGTATATGCATTAATTGCAACGGAGATATATCTCATTACATGCGTGGTTAAAAATCGCCAACCAGAATGGTCAGTGACATGACGCAATGTTCTCTTGCATTTTTAATTTGTGCGATGTGCGCATAGCTACCCAGGGGCTACCTCGGGGGTCGGTTTCTTGGGGAAGATTTATCAGGGGGGAATTCGGTAAAAGAAGAGTTAATAAATAAATTAAACAACATAATTAATAAACTATTTAAAAAGAAGAATACAACTGGATGTGTACAAAAAACAATGGAACCTTACAAGACAATCACTTATTATTGTCATGATTATTAACAGCTACAACACTAATTTATTACTGTGAGCATCGATAACAGTTAAAACAATAGACCGGGTAACATACAGTGATCCCAGACCTTCAATATGTCCTATAAAAATAAAGGGATTTGATTGATACTCTTTCAACAAATTTAATATCACCGATCCATAGCAGTAGGATCAGTAAATTACAACTGAACTGTTGTGTCTGCTCACTCGGCTTGCGTACGCCACGTTCGCGTGACTAAAATTAGCATATGGCGTGTTTACACGAATTCAAATAACGACAGTTTGAATATCATTCGGCGATACAATCATTAAAACATATTATATGAGAGTCCTGAATGATGCAGTATGGCCACATATATGAGGCATTTTGTATCATAATTAAACTGAAAGTCATGTTTTGGAAACTCTATACCAGAATATACTTCAATGTAGGAACCTTTAACAAGGAATATTTAGCCAGATTCCTTGATGTATCTAACTCCCTCTACGATAATAATAATATAGTAACAGATAAAATAAGAAACTTCGCCAAGCGACGCCATTAGAAGATGTGTAATACAATTGTACAAAACATGCAAAAGGCCACTAAATATACAAAAAAATATTCCCCAACGTCGTGTGAGCCATGCTTTTCGAAATTCAGTTCAGCCTATGATTCAGCGTTTTCTAACACAATTAACTTGGCGTTGAGCGAGATCGTCAGCACACAGTCCGAGAATGCTCACAAATATATTACCAAAAACGGCAGAAAACGAGCTGATGTTGTTTAAATGTAGATGAGCTGATGAAGAGTTTCTAATATTGTAATACACTCTTTAATGGACTAATAAATTGCAGTCGGATTTAAAATATTAGCTTCAACAGAAATGTCTAGCAATTTTGTTGGTCGAAAACTGCGGCTGAAACTTTCAGACTAAATATGGCTGCGGATACTAGACGCGCGCTGTCATCATGATTCCCCTGATCATCTAGCAATATTGCATATCAATTCGCATTCAGAGTAAAATCCTAATGACTTATGTTTGGCTGAACTGTGTCCATATTGTGCGAAGCATACTTGACTAAAAACCAACATTATTCCAACTATATTCGAACCTGAAACTGCGCGCGGATGGCCCTCCACGAAGTTGCGTGGTGGTCTAATAACCTAATATAATGCAGATGGAGAGCAGAATTCACAATCTACACCTAAACAGTCAGCAAGGTACATAATATACAGCCCAATGTTGGTTCATTGTTGGACAAAGATCCGCAATACTGACCCAAACAAACATGATATAATCCCAGCAAACACAAAACATTTGTACAACGTAGGCCCAACGTCTTCGACGTTGGTCCAACATTGTACAAATATTTTGTGTTTGCTTGGATGGGCTCGACGCTTTCTGTTTACATGGTTTACGGGGATATAGAGGTAAATGCTCGGCACATGCCGGATGTTTTCGGTTTACGAGTATTTCCATATGTCAAAACATGTCAATATCATTTTAGTACAATTTCCGTAACATCATAAGCATGATAAGTCATAATCTGATAATATCCATGGTACGTCCTTACCAATGGGAACGAATTGAACTTGTAAGATTTGATTAGGTCCACCACCTCCACTACCCCCCACCCCCATGATGGCGCCATGCACCTTCTGAATCCCAGATGAAACAGTGGAACAGTTTAGTTGTTGATGGCATAAAAAGCGTCTGCGTTGTCTGAATAAATCGATCGTAATAATCGGGCAAATGTTCATTATTATCAAAGATTTCAGCTCCTTGGTATTATCATGATTACATAGCAATATTATCATTGAGAAATAAGTATACATTTTCAGTTGAAACGAGTTAAAAAAAAATACCTATGAACTGCGATTGAATAAATATAGCTTTCATGCCACCTGGCACGAACCGTTGACCCAATTTGGTTTTATAGCTATCCAACCATCTTCAAAGTTGATCCAGCATTAAAGCAACATTGGGCCCGTCTCCCGTTTTTGCTGGACAAAAAACAGAAGAGCATTTCTCGCCTTCATTGCAGCCGATATTTTTCATGTAGAGCTGTTTTTAGTGAACGGTGTGATGCCAGCAAACACAAGACATTTGTATAACATTTGTACAACGTCGGCCCAACGTCTTCGACGTTGATCCAACATTGTACAAATGTTATACAAATGTTTTGTGTTTGCTGTAATGGTTTATGTCTGTCATTATATAGTCACTCCATGGCCACGTGTACGTAAAACCCATAGATATTTCTATATCTAGGATAAAAGCTACAACCCAGTTGTTTTATCATGTTTATCAGTACCCCCAAGCAGGTTGATTCCCTGAGGTTGATGTTTGGATGCAATAATTATATGAAACATGAACTACAGCTTGATGGCTGGCTGGTCAAGCTGGTGGCAATCCTTTCCTATTCTTCTGCAATACAACTGATAATGCGGGGCCTACGTGAGAATTTCAGCTTCGTGTGTGGAGCTTCATGTGTGTTGTGTGCTCCTAATCACTAGACTTGTGAGACCAACATGTCTACGATAAGCAGACATTCCGCTTACATGATTGGTTCAACATCTACTGTTTCTTGTGTAGTTACTCAGCAAACATAACCTGATAATCCATGTCATAGGGGCCTAAACATAATCAAGCACCACATACGTACCCGATGGGCAACAAAAAAATGTTTTTCTATGACAACTAACGTTAGACGATGTATCAAGCTCATTGATAGAAACGTGTTGTCTGTATCAGACAACCACTTTCAACACTAAATCATTCAAAAGGGTCGTGGAATTTTTTGACGAAGCAGGTATATTATACATGAAAATGTACCAATAAAACAGACCAGAATAAAATCAATTTTTACTAGAGCAGGCATACGCTCCCCGATGGACCAGTAATTTATTTTCGTGATTTTTGTAGCAAATGCTGAATGTGTTCAGGAATGTTCATTCTTGGCACCATCGGTAGTTGTCTGTGACAAGTACTGATAAATCAATGACACAGGTAGGGGGCATATAAATATTGCCGAGTTCGTACATAATATGTCTTATCATTTCTAATGTATTAGATATTATCTAATATATTAGAAATGATCAGACACGGCTGACAATATTCTGAAGCGGTTTGTCAGTGTTAAAATATGGGAGCGTTCTGCACCCGACAATATTGTACATACGATTTATATCCAGCCAACACGATACATTGAGCACGTGTTGGTTTAATATTGGGCTAGCTTCGCAGACGATGGGTCAGCATCAAACTAACATTGGGTCAATATGGGATTAATGTCACATTTAACCTGTTAACCCGTGTATCACACAGAGAATACGAACTCATACGAGTTGAGTATAGTAGTAATTTGTGTTTCGTATTCTATTCATCTATAGCGTTCGTGAATTTTGTAATAGTTTGTTGTTCGGGGCTGTTCTTATCTATTCGAATTATACCAACACGAATTATACCAGACACGAATTATACCAATCGTGCGCTGTCCCTGCAGTGCAGAGCCTGTACTATACGTAAATACAATTTCAGCACGAGCAATATAAAAAAAAAATTATATGAGCAATATAAAACAATTATTCTAAAAATCGTACTGGCTCGTATAAGAATCGTAACAATCGTATTAAAATCGTCAGCTGATCTAACCAATCATATGCACGTGTTCGTGAGGTTGACAAATCGTAATTGTACTCTAGTAATTCGTATTTGTTGGTAGTATTGGTATCCAGTTCGTACTGGTAACCCATTCGTGGGTGATTCTTGTCCAAAAGCATAGTACTTGTTCGTAAAACCTATTCGTACTCTGTGTGATACAGGCCTGTGTAATACAGGCATGCTAAACTTGCCAAAAAATTGAAAAAGATCATGGTTCCTTTGTTGAACTTGTGTGTCAGACATATTGACAATGTTGAGCTAATCTCTAATTCCTAACACCTAACTCACTTTAAACACGGAACCTTGCTTTAACAGGGACGATTTAAGTGGTAGAAAAAAACAAGGAAACGTTTTAATATATGCATGCCATACATGTATGTATTTCAAGTTTGCATGATGCGCTCCTTGTTTTTAAATATGCATAAATATGCATTGATGACACATACTTCAGTAATCATGGTAATGACTTTTAACTGTGTCAATATACCATCTATTGATCTACCTATCCATCGTTTCAATATCGAGCGGCATAAGACGCAACACTATTTTGTTGTTTGATACATCACAAGAAAACTGTCCGGGAGATAGGTCCGAATAAATTTGTATTACATTTGGAGTACAAAAAGTTTGATGGGTAAACGCATTTGATGATGATACATGGACAACCTGAATACCATTCTTACGTTTTCCAATTGGTACAAGTAAAGGGTGCTGCTAGATTATTAAATGGGACGACTTCAAAGTGAGGTCTTCATGAAACAATAATCTACGCTATACTCCAACACTGTGAGAATATTCATATAAAAATCAATAACGAAGTCCGTTATCAGAATATTCAATGTTTAAATAATTGGAAAGTAGGCCTACTTAATTATGTCCATGTTAGCATGGTTAGTAACTGGTAAAAGATAACTATGAGTCTTCGACCACACAACTGCAGAATGTCATGTTTACATTGACTTGCCGCTGGTATGGCCAGTTGTCAACGGGTCTCTCTTACGATATTGTCGACAATATTGATCAGGATATCCCTGTCGTATTCTTACATTATAATTATAAGATATAGAACAGAGCATTTGAATTATGTATATCGCACTGCACACACGCAATGAAAATAAATTATATTTTATGTAAATATGTTTCGAAGTTGATGATAACCT
This sequence comes from Flabesymbios commensalis, assembly GCA_964017125.1. NCBI lineage: Eukaryota > Metazoa > Annelida > Polychaeta > Terebellida > Flabelligeridae > Flabesymbios > Flabesymbios commensalis. The sequence goes on along the minus strand of OZ024909.1, from coordinate 53,191,977 downwards.
GTGTGAGAGAAAATGACAATATTCGTTATCATGGTAAAGTCATCGAAATTCATCCACGAATGAATATTTTTAAAAGCTATCAAATTACAACATCCTGGCAGCTTGTTCTTTATCAGATTTCCAGCAAACACTAGACGTTGAACTAATGTTGGTTTGATGTTCAGCCAGCGTCGCAGACGGTGGACCAACATTCAACAAACTTCGGTTAAACATGTTAAATGCATTGTGTTAACTGGGTAATGATTTTCGAAAGCTAAGCTCACAAAACTTGTGCCTAATTTCGAACCAAAGTTGAACGTTTGTTTGACCCCATCTCGCCCAACAATAATCATCATGTTCATCCGGGCATGACAACAAAAACCTGCCAGAGCAAAGTTTAAATTGTCGAGATATGTCACGCATCCAGATTTGCTCAGTACCTTGAATAACTTTTTGCCGTTTATCAATTGTATCCTGGTCACTTAACCCATTAACCGCCAAATTATTCAATTTGAATTTTCACCCACTTGAAGTTGTGTCTCGCTGACGCGATCCACAACTTCAAGTGAGTGAAAATTATTCAGATTTGACAAAACGACGATAAACTCTTTTCAAATCTTTCTGGTTGATGTCACATTTTATCTTAAAATGTGGTACTTAATGTGCTGATGAAAAATGAAAACCCAAATATATGCGGCACCGGCGATTAAAGGGTTAACCCTTACACCACTAAAGCACGATTATACAATAGTCGTTTTTCAATTTGTTTTATTGAATGAAATGAGTGTTTTACCATCAAGATTTTCAAATGTTTGGTCTCAGGCTAAACAAATACGAGTAACTTTCACCTACTCGAAGTTGTGGGTCGCGGTAGCGAGACACAACTTCTAGTGGGTGAAAAATTAAATTATTTAATTTAGCGTTTCAAGGGTTAACCCTTTAACCGCCGGTGCGCTTATATTCGAGTTTTTATTAGCACATTAAGTGCCACATTTTCAAAATGTTAAAGATAAAATGTGACATCAACCAGCAAGATTTGAACAGAGTTCACCTCCATTTTGTCAAATCTGAATAATTTTCACTCACTTGAAGTTGTGGATCGCGTCAGGGAGACACAACTTCAAGTGGGTAAAAATTCAAATTAAATAATTCGGCGGGTAAAGGGTTAAGTTGTTTCTACATTAATTATGCGGCTGGACAATACGATCTCCCGAGAACTGAAAAAAATAATAATGAAAAAAATAAAATTAGCGTTCAGTAGTAGTCATAATACACTACAGCACGCCCCTGGACATTTCAACCCACTTAACCATGTTGACGGTGTGCATGTATATATGAACGGTGTACATGTATATATGAACTGACATTGTAAGTGTGTGTAACATGTGAGGGTAAGGGCAAGATTGTTATAAATAATTCTTCCACAATTTCATAATAATCAACGTGATATAAGTGCAAAGACAAGAAGTGCAAAACTGTAATACTATAACCAGACGTATAACACTGTATTATGCAACCGGTTACCATGGTTACATTATCAGTGATTATACAACTGGTTACATTATGCTGTTATACGGTCACAGCGAAAACGTAATATGTAACAAAAATTAAAGTATAATGTAACCGCCATTTTTATTGTCCCTAATGTACCCGAGAAGAAAAGGTGAGGTAGCGCGTTCAACCTCGGACCGACAGATTCATCTCACCATCCCCAGGATGTGCTCAAAGGTAATTTCGCATATTAAAGATTGTTTTAAATAATATTAAGTGTATGTTTATGTCTTTAGTCAATTGCTGCCTTATATGTCCCCTCAGACGCACCATAAAGCTCATCATATTTAGGGTGAAATTCGCCCAGAGAGTCACTGGATCGAATGATACGATAGTGCATACAATTATAATATAAACATCTGTAATAAGTACTAACCAGCTCCGATGGCTCATTCATTTTGGCTATGGCTCGTAACGTGGGGGTACATGATTCGAGTCCCGACCAAGTCGAATGTTTGTCATCGTGGTTGTCCATGATCCAACATTTTGAAGGCAAGAATTATACACTGCTAGGTGCACCATAAAGAATCCGGCCTTATCGGGTGGTGATATTGTCATAATGTTCAGAAAGAGAAATATTTACTCACTCGTTCGTCATCACTAATATAGATATGCCTAAGGCCTATGTCTGTTCAACCGCCACTACAATTCATCCACTGAGAATCGTTTTTCAAAAATTTCAGAGGGTTTGTCTGATGGCATACATAATCATCATTATGATTAAAATCGTATCAAACACTAACGGCTTTTATCATATTCTGTTTATTTATATGGGGTGTGCGTGCCTGATGTCATTATGTTGTTTCAAGCTACATGTAGCTATCATAATAACATGTGATGATAATATCACATCGCCAGTAAAACGGTGTCTATCATTTCAGATAAGAGAGTTCACAGACACACAACACGGCACATGGACATTATAGTTTCCTGGCAAATAACAAAGTACGACACGTGTTATTTGTAGAAACAAGGGGTAGAGGGATTGGTAAACATCACCCGCTTATTTACTGGATGTTGACTAAATAGTGTACAGACTATAATATATTTGGGAATTTGAATCCCGTTTTAGGGATTTTTACCAAAATATATTTTGTTATACAGTTTACTAAGTGAAAACGAATGCAAAGGTACAAATGAAAAGATACACCAAAAAAATCAAACTAAAACATTATCTTGTTCATGAAAAAGAAGAATATAAATTGTTGCTATCGATCCTTCCAGAACGGTGCGTTAAGCCATCATAATTACCTTGTAATTTGACAAAATGGAATGCATAGCACATGACCAGAAGTAAAGCAATATGTTTCTCCAGTCTATTTTACCTACAACAATACGTCTCATTCAGTTGTAGTTTGAATTGCATCTGAATGGGAAATAATGCAAAGAGGTTGATCACAAGCGTTCACACCCTCTCGTGATCGAACTTTGAACATCATGCATATTACACTCGCGCGACGAAGTGACTGATTGAAAAACACGCATGTCATTTTAATGGCATATAGTCTGTGTGCACTCTTGAGTGCGACGAGCGATGCTTCAATTTGATGGGGATAAAACACAGCCGAGTCCCGCGGGTGCGGGGGACACCCACGACGCTTCCAGATTGAAAAAATAAAGTGTTGGTCGTGCGCGAGATATCAGATCAGGGTTGATCCAACGTCATTCGACGTTGGACCAACCCTGACCTGACATCTCGAATGGACCAGGGTTGAGCCGACATCCCATACGTCAGAGATGAGAAATATCGACTGTAAACCTGGATGCTTTCCAGACGAACGTCCCACGGCATCTACGGTGTATACACTTTCAGTTTGGCGCTTCTCTGTCCCACCGAGGCTGCTTAGAATAGCATCCGGCGAAATGATGAAGATTAACAAATCGCGGCTGAATATTTCCTCGATCGTAAAAGAAACAGGAGGATAACTTCAGCTGTTCCACATTAATCAGGTTGTTTAGTATTGTGGCGCTGTCATATAGGCGGATTTCTAAGGACCCGCGAGCAAGATGACAGGATTATTGTGTTGCATGTGTAAAAGCAAACAGCAGTATCTGCTTACTTGAAAAGTAAGCAGTTACTGCTATTTGCGTTTACAATGCAGACTTATGGAGCAGACCGGATGCTGCAGTAGGCGGACGTCGTTGATGACTTGCAGACGGGGGGATGCCAAAATGAAAGGACTCTTATTCATCTGATCTGACAACAAGCAGTGATGTCTGCTGCCAAGTCTCATTTAGGATGTCTGAATAAAAACCCGTGTTGGACGCGACAGCTTCATTAGATGCCCAAGCAGACACAAGGTGTTGAATCAATGTCGGTTTAACGTTGGTCCAACGTCGAAGACAGTGGATTAACGCTAAACAAACATGATTCAACGTATTGTGTCTGCTGGGGCGAATAAATAATTTCCAAAATCACTCCCCAATAATACATTAAGAACCTCGAAACGCTCAATAGTTTATTAATATAATTATGGCCATGCAAGTAAGAAATGCTTTCTTTTATCTCTGCCTTAGAAAAGTACATTTAAGTCCAAAATGATACAAATTTCTACATGTAGCATTTTTAATTGTCGGCATAGCTGAAACATGCCTATATTTACCTGATGAGAAAGCGTTATTCAAAACGATGATGTACACTGTGATATACTAAACTAATAGGTCAGATAAATTTCATGAACAGAACCAAAAAACATATTCTCCACACATGTCGCAAATAAGAGTAAAATATTATTTTTCAAGTAAGCAACTACTGCTGTTTGCCATTGCACCATTAGGTCTATTCCAAATCGCATCCTGGAATTACGTTGTATTTGTTCGCACAAAAGCCATACGGACGTGTCCAATATGTGGATGATGGGCAGAGCCGATGGACAAATAAGATAGACAGGCAACATTGTGTACACATCTTTTATTGTTCACCGCTCAATAAGTGATTGTGAATAGATTCCCTGTAGGCTGAATCCATGGAGTACGAATGTTGTGAGGCTATTCCTAAGCGTGGACTGCCCTGTATGGTCCGATAAATCTGATAGTTAGGTCGCAGTGGACAAGCACAATAAAACCAATCATCTGGCTCACCACCAGTCTGACTCTACATGGTCACTGTGTCAATTTACACCACTTCGTCCCCTTGGATATGAAGGGGTGTATCTGTCACTTCTCAAACTGGCAGATACAACACCCTTTCATATCAAAGGGGACAACTTGGTTTGTGAAAAATACTGTGTGGTGGTGTACAATGGAATATAAATGATCAGTGATAACCATGCAGGATAACAAAATATGGGCTATTCAAAGAAAATCTGGAAAACAGCAAAATTAATCATATGTTATATACCTTATTAAATATAAAGTGTCATATTTTACATCGTCCAATAAAGGCCTACTTCATGTTTTAAACAGTGTGATACCAAACAAATAATCACATCCAGATAGCATTTAATTTAGCAGTATTTTATAACAACGTATTATATATCCATATATTATATGTCACTTCTGACAGCTAAATAACATTTATTTAGCTACCTTTAAAAGGCTAGAGGATAATAGTCTGCCACTGCACAGGCAAATAGCAGGAAGTGATTACTTTTCGGTAAGCAGTTACCATGGTTAATGAGGTCTCCTTTTTCTAGAACAGGGGTATAAATATACAGATATAACGAAAGGGTATAAACGGGCTCTCGTTTACGGACTTGTTTTTGGTCGATGTCACAACCTGCGAGCAAACCTTGCTTACTAAGGAGAGTCCCACGTGAAGATCATGCTGTGTAACTGAGATAGCTTACTGTGAAGACATGTATCATTAAGGAAACAAATGTTTCATCTCGAGGAAAAATACACTATAAAGGCTTATTTGAAAAGGCACATCTACACCCCCTAAGGGACGTGTGTATGTAATATGAAAACAATCCGGCTAACGGTTTCCAAGATATCGTCCGGAAACGAAACACGGACGCACAGACGCACGGCCTTACGGCCAGACATGGTGATGACAATATCCCCGCCCCTACTTCGTGGGCGGGTGATACAAACTCTTTCTAGAAGGAACCATTGTGCATAGTGACGTTGTGTCTTAAGAAGATGTAAGACCCCCACAAAAATGTTTTGCATTACAAGTTTGTCTTCAATCACCTCTGTCTGACAGCGACCGGCAACTGAATTTTACTCGGGCACATTTGCATTGTCTTCCATATTTCTGTGCGTTTATTAATTGGGCACGTTAATGTCTAGACACTGTAGAGGTCTATAAATGGTATCCTTAAACTAAATAGATGCATCAAGTTTAACATGGAAGACAGGCATTTTAGCCTGATGAATGAGGAATAAAAACATGCATGAATAATGAGTTCGCAGGAACATAAAACTGTTCACAAACGCTAGCCTTAGCCATTAGTGTCTGAAAAATATATTCAAGACGGGCTACATTGTGCATGCAGCAAAGGCGACAAAATAATTAGGTTAGATAATAAGTGTATTAACTATATTAATTTTATCTTATTGTATTTATTATAAAATGAATGTACATCTTTTCGCGAAGAGTGAGTAGAATAACAAACTATTTTTTTCCTGAAATCATTTTGCGCTCAAAAGGATTGTAGGAGAAAATGAATTTCAAAATTGAATTACTTCCCTATCTGTACGAGAATATGTTTAAGCAGTGAAAAATTAACGATCTTACACATCATCATGGCTATTTGTTACATATCGAACCCTAGTAGGCAGAATATCGTGTGTGTCAATCTGGAAGCTAAAGAAGAATGAGATATAGCAGATTAAACAACACCGTAAACACTACATTTATGAACATTAGCCAGAGAACATTTAAAACTCAGACTTTTTTTCTCCCGATTAAATGCACGAATGAATGAAGAATGTAATTCAGAGCTCACATGGTTAAAGGTACCCACATTGAAAAAATTATATGTTCTATTTGTGTTACTCTACATAATAAAACAGTCCAAATTTGTTTTTTTTAGTTTTAAACATGTTTAAACTCATTTTCTTATATGACATATTTCTATTTCTCGCTAAATGTGCATAAAAATTGTGTAAATATAGGCGTTTCTGTGATGAACGTCACATATTTCGTCACATTATATTTACACAAACGTTCATTTATAGTAACATTTAAAGTACCAGCTCACATGTCCACATCATTTTCAAAGATAATTTGATACACTGAGAATATTTCTTCCAACGATAACCAGATAAAAAACATTCTCACAATGTAAGGTTGATTTCAGTTTCTCATATATGGGACAGTATACAGACGATTAGGCCTATATTCTGTATAAAAATAGGCAAAGCCACATAATTTAAACTATTTAGAATCTGGAGTGTTTAAAACGTCACAGTGATCACGGTGACTGCATGTGTGAACACTGACTACGCCGTATTCGCCAATCACACAGACATTGGTAAATTGTATACTGGTCTCAACCCATTATATTCACTCCTGAGACTTATTGCGATTTTACAAAAAGAAAACATTGTTCATTTCAATTCACTTGACACTTCAAAACATTTCTCAATATAACCCAACTACTGTTAGTATCTGTATCTGACACGTCTGTGTTTGTCATTCTGTTGATATATTAGTGGCAGGATATTCTCAAAAGCTCAGGTAAGCAAGAAATATATATGATGAAATGCGTTCAAAAGAACAGTATTTACGGTAGACTACTGCAAAAATGAAATGTTGTGTCGCGCCCACAGGTCTGTCCACAACTTTGATAATGTCTCGCATTGTAAAAAAAATGTCTTTCCATTTATATCTTTTAAGTCATTTTATTTATTATTAACACATGTGAAAGTTACATATATTGGAGCAGTAGGCCTATAAGCTAATATAATTTATTTATATTAAACTTAGCGAATTGATCATGCAGCTCTGATTAGTATGATGCATGATCATCCTATTGGATGTCAGGTTAAAGGGACTGGCCCACGCTAAAATCATAAAAAAATCGGTGATTTTATTTCGGGTTCTTAATATGACCATATGATGTAAATATGTACATAGACTAGAACTGCAATTTTTTATAATTTTTGTGCTGCGCATTCATCAGTTAGACTAGATATAGAGACGAAATTCCCGCATTTCCTATTTTTGACATGGTTGTCAATAATTAGAAATCAGGAATTTTGTCTCTATATCTAGCCTAACTGGTGAATGCGCAGCACAAAAATTATAAAAATTTGCAGTTCTAGTCTATGTACATGTTTACATCATATGGTCATATTAAGAACCCGAAATAAAATCATCGCTTTTTTGATGATTTTAGCATGGGCCAGTCCCTTTAAACTATGGGCAGGACCTGTGATGTTTTATGCTAATAGTTTGTTTACACTATGTAGAAATAAAGTGCTCTATAATCTTTATTAAGCACAAAAAATCACGTTTCAAGAGCTGCTAGCTATTGTATGGTAATTATATATTCTAGCTTGCATGTTGAAAAATGATTTTAGCAATGTGGGGATCTTTAATGAAGCTGTTATATTCCGTGATGCGTGCTATCATCTAGACAGGTAGAATGTCTGGTTGGTTATGCTATTTACTCAGTAGCCTATTTAATGACACTCCCGATAAAAAAATGACTGTTAACAGGTTAACCCTTGTTGTTCTAAATTGTCAGTTAGTATTTTTCGTAATTTAAAGCTGGAATCGCTCACGCGATTTCCAGCTTCAACTGACGAAAAATATTTGCATTTATTTAAAAACTCAAAAATTTCACAAATTAAATTATTATTTGATGAACTGAGAATTATCACGAAATATTTTGTTCAATGACATTTCATTTGGCTCAAAAGTACACTATTGCATCCCTAGCATGACAAGGGTTAACAATTAGGGTCATTGATACACCAGTGGGACGTCTCATTCTGCTTGTGCAACGTGCACAATGCCACCTGAAGCTTCAAAGGACACCGGCCAAGAATTGGGCAAAATCACAATGACACGCATCTTAGTATATCTGTAGTCTAACGTATGGTGTATGTTTAATGTTGAAGCAACGCCTACGACTGTCGGACCAACATCAAGTACTCATTCAATCATCGGCTCAACATCAAGTACTCATTCAGTCATCGGCCCAACATCAAGTACTCATTCAGTCATCGGCCCAACATCAAGTACTCATTCAGTCATCGGCCAAACATCAAGTACTCATTCAGTCATCGGCCCAACATCACGTACTAATTCAGTCAAGTGTTGTGCCTGTCTGGGTATATTATAATTATGATTATATGGAGTAACCAGTAAATTTTAACAAGACACACATCGCTAACCATTTAATTCCTTAACTAGTGCTCTTGGAATTGAATAGGTAGCAGACTGTAGGTGACTGTGTTTACTATGTTCTAGTGAAGCCATTTCAAGCTGTAAATGGATGAATTACAAATATGGTTACAGAATAATAAAATGTCGAAAGAGTTATTATATCTATAATAATTCAAAATCTGTACATTATGAAGCAATTGTCTTTCATAAATTTACAGTACAAATTTGTTTATTGATCATGCAGAAACCGCATAATACAATGACTTAGCCCTTACAGTGCGGGGATCGACTTTAGTCGTCAGAATCTGACGTCTACCGTCAGTAGACGTCAGATTCTGACGACTAAAGTCGCTCCCCGCGCTGTCAGAGTAAAAAAATTATTAATGGCCGTAGACCCATAACATAGGTATTCAAATGAATCAGAAAGAGCTGACTAAGACATTTATGATGATTTCAAAATGAAAAAAACCCTTTGGTCTTCATGGATTTTAGAAAAATAATTCAGCGCTTAAAGGGTAAACAAGTATTCGTAGAAGTTATATTTCTGTATCCTATGTAGTGTATACCCTGTATCACCTGCTGACATGTTATACCTGACACAGGTGCTTTAAGTGTGCAAAATGTTTGTATTCAAGTACTATGTGAGGGTTGGGGAATGTTATGTAAGATATGACACGTCCAATGACTGACAACGTGTGAGGAAAAGAGAGTTAGAAATGATCATATTGTATCGGAGTAATGATATTAATAAAGAATTGTAAACATCCCCTCTCATTTGGCATGTGCCTGGGGACTGCTTGAACATGTTGAAGAAGAATGCGAAACACCAACCACGTGGTCTGGCTGGATAAAGCGAAACCAGTGGCCTGGTTAAAAAAAACAAAGCAAAACTCCAGCCAGTGACCTATACGTAATTGCAGGCAGCTGCAGTCACCTATCGACATTCAACTTGAAATTTTAGATATTTTAGTCAAACCTATTCTGTTATATGGTTGTGAAGATTAGACATCAGAAAGTGACGACATAATCGAAAGAATACATTTGAGATTTTGTAAATATATGTTGCAAGTGAATAAATCAATATGCTCAAACCTCTCATATTCATGTTTTGGACTCTAACCCATAAGAGCAGCAGTACACCAAAGCTGTCTAATATTATATATCACGTAATATTTAATCTTATGAAATAAAACCATTGTCTATTTCCTATAATAACACCTGATAACATGACATGGATGTGCATTATCAACTCCATGGATATACGTGAGATAGTATGGCCCTGAATACAAGTCTATTGCGCCCGAGCTTCATCTTCAGCTCGGGCGAAATAGACTTGTATTCAGGGCTAGTGAGATAGCAGAATGTCTATATTGCCAAATAACATCTAGACAATGTTGTCATGCAAAGCCAAAAGGCAGTATCAGCTTACTTTACAAGTAAGCAGAATACTGCCTTTGCATAGAAGAATGCATGTGATCGCCAGTTATGGTCCAGAGCATCATTACCAGCAGTGAACTAGTTTAAATCTGAAAAAACATTATTGTCGTTTTTTAAAAACATACTACTATTCGATCAAAAAAGGTCATGCGACATATGTACAAGCATCTGTGCTGAATTCTGTAACTCGTTTAATTATTATTAAAGATGAGCAAAACTTTGTCGGATATTTATTGCAAAAAATGTCTGCCCACAATAATCTGATGTTGATGGTTCGCGCACAAGTAGGCCTAAGTAGTTCTTAGTAAGTAAGTTTAACGTCACTTTTCGACCAACATGGCAAGTGAGATCGCTGTTCAACAGTAGCATCAAAGATAGTCGTGTCCCTGATTTGATGAAAATTGGAGATATAAATAGATTATGTGTTTTTCACCTATCACGATGGTGATGAGAACATTACATCAGAGGACTACAGCACAACCAAACCAAATATATCACATAAAAAATATACATGATTGTTTGATGGTTGGATATAAAAATTACATGTACTTGATTTTTTAAAATACAAAACTTTGATGTTAAAAAGCAGCTCCTCAATGGCTACGTTCGGTAGAAGGATGGGAACCAAAAAAATGAACTTGCAGCTGTACTTCTGCATTGCAAAGGCAAACAGCAGTAACTGCTCACTTGAACATTAAGAAGTTACTGCTTTTTGTCTGCGCGACAGAGATTTAGAGAACACCCAGCGAAAACAGACACGAGATTCTGAACCAATGTTGACCTAATGTTGAGCCACCGTCGTGGACGGTGGTCCAACATCAAGCCATCATTGGTTCAGTGTCTTGTGTCTGCTGAGCAACCAGCCAGCCCGCCAGCCAGCCAGCCAGCCAGCCATCCAGCCAGCCAGCAAGAGCAGATAGCCATTCAGTCAGCCAGCTAGCCAGCCGAGAAGAGCCATCTCCCAACCTGCCTTGTCTACGAGGTAAAACCCCCCGAGCAGCCCTGCAAAGCCAAAAAACAGTATCTGCTTACTTGAAAAATCAGCAGATGCTGCCTGTTGTATTTGCATGGCAGAGCACTACATCCTACAATGACCCAGCCTGACCTATGGCACCTCTGTTGCCGACAGAACGCTTTCTGATGACACCGATGGTTGACAAACGGTCGGAGAAAGTGTTTCTCTCACTATCTGGTGGGTGATCAGAGAAGGCCGGGTCGTGCCTGCCTGCCAGCGGTTATGTCAGTGTCAGACTCTGCTGGACGATGATAGCGCAAAATGGATGACACACCCTCCGATCCCCAAGTTTGTAGGACCACCCTCTAGTTTCCATTGACAGAATAACAGGTCAAATTAGCACGATAATAGTCTTTTTAATCCATTTATTAACCGTTTAAATCGCAGTCATTGGAAAAGAATTGTGCTTTTAAACATCAAGATTTGCAATAATGTTTGGTCACAAATTAAACAAATATGATGTAATATTTATAGATGATTATTATTAATAAAACCACACCTTGTGAGTCTCTTAAAATAAGAAATATCCATTAGCATCTAATAATGTCATAAAAAATATATGATGGCACATTTTTTTTGCAAAAATAAAATAATTTTAACGAAATTACTCAAACATCATTCACTCATTGTTAGGCCAAAATTGGGGTCAGATTGGGATGCTGGTCGTCCAACTTTGACACAAGACTGATCCAGCATTATCAAGCTAACTGAAAATCATTGTGTGTGAAATCAACATGAATCATGTATTTCGTTCAAATTAGTGATTCTTCTCATTTCGATTTTCCTTTTGACATTATGCAGCAGTACAAATGTTTTTTTTTCAGAAACTGTTTATATGTACTGAAAGTATTATTATGGCATCATATAGACCAACATAGCTATTTTCAGCGCGCACACCAAGTTAGAAAAAAATGTTACATATCGTTCCCTTGGAGTAAGAAGGTGCTAGACTGCCACTTTACAAAGTGGCAGTTTAGCACCTTCTAACTCCAAGGGGACGATATATGCCTACATGCATTAACGTTTTAACCGAACAAACACATTTTCCATCACCATGATCACAGCGGAAAACAATAATGCCCAGTAATTCTTGGAATGGGCAAGAGTAAAATATAAATACATAAGCCTGCATATAGTTCTTGACAATGCGAAAACTCTACACAATAGAGATCATTTTCTTACTTTTTTAGATCTTTTTTAGATATTATTATTTTTTGGTGGAAACGACCGAATATTTCATTATTTCCCAACCAACGTTTTGATAATATAAGATTTATAAAGATGTAAGATCTTGCTTTTTTATCATAAGTATGATTATATATCACACCTTTGACGAGTGGTATACCAACATGCCTTGTAGATGGGCAGCTTGGCTGTGACGTCCATCCTGCACTGCCAGACCATTTGAGAGAAATAACAGCCTCCTAGCACGTCGCAAACTACGGGCCGAATCCAATTTGTGTGTCACCTGACCGTTGTCCGCAATCCGAATTGCCGTATTTTGGATCGGAGAAACACCGATCTACTGTAATTTGTGTCTATTATAGATTCCTTGCAACACGTACCATGTCACTGGACAATGGTAGCGGGACGGTGAAACAATTTAGGTCGTTTATTTTAACTGCAGAATATTTGCATGTTTAATATGTCGCGCTTAATTAACCAAAACACAAGGGAAATGATGGAGAACTAAGTTTTTTAAGAGGCAAAGTATACATAGTTTAATTAGTTGATTACCTGATTACAAAACAAATGCCGTAAATTATCAGAGTATAATTGAAAAAAAAACATTTGCATATTTCATGTGTCTCGCTTATTTCATCAAAACACGAAACAAACGAGGAATAATCAAAAAAAAAATTATGAAACAACTTACACATAACATTCATGATTTAATTAATTAATTACAGATTATAACATAATTAATTGCATTTTACAATGCATAGCGCTTTTTATCATTTAAACTAAGCATGTATTAACCTGCGTTTTCGCTCTATGTGGTTTTCTTATGAGCTCTTCGGCATGACGAGGTACACATAGATATAACTAATGGTGAAACGCCACGGTGTTCGTTCAGTCGTTCAACCCTTTAGCCGCCAAATTATTCAATCTGAATTTTCACCCACTTGAAATTGTGTCTCGCTGACGCGATCCACAACTTCAAGTGAGTGAAAATTATTCAGATTTGACAAAATGGAGGTAAACTGTTTTCAACAAATATTGCTGATTGATGTCATATTTTATTTTTAACATGTTTAAAAGGTGGCACTTAATGTGCTAATAAAAAATTAAAACCCTAATATATGTGACACCGGCGGTAAAAGGGTTAAAGGGGACAGTCTCTACTAAAATGGAAAATGAATAATGTACATAAGTTATGATTATGTGAGCGTGGTGAGGGTGGGGTGAGGGTGGGGTGAGAGGACACGGTGGGTTATTAAGAGTGTTTCCTTCAAACACCCAATAAGGGGTTATGGGCATGCCTAGAGGGAATACACCATAGACATACCCAGACGACAGAAGACCTGTGTTTCTCTAATCTTCGGGTCCGATAGTCCACAGAGTAACAACAGTCGAGGAGTAGATATGCATGGAAATGTATGCATATTTGACAGGTGGACATATTCAGCACGGCCACATACATAATACTACGACATCCATGTTTACATTTTCAATGTGTTACTGTTATAACTTGTATTTAAATATTACATACATTCGCAATGCTTTTCACAGAAATATTAATTTGTAAAACTACCTAACTGTAGGCTCACAGAAAGACAGATTTGTTGGGCGACATTTTAATATTCTCCGCGATCAACCGGTATTATCACTGAGATTATGTGCCGTTAGTGACATGTTTTTTCTTTGATTTGTTTAGATTTATATACTGTGTTGAATTACAAATCGTGTTTTCTTGTCTTTCTTTGCGCTGTGGATATGTGATGCCATCAACATATAATCATGATAAAATATTGCCCCCCCCCCCTGGCCATGCGACACATTTGAGTGGCACATACGACACCGCCTACTAGGGTTCTAAATATTATAAACCACCAGTGCTTATATGACAAACATACCTGTAGGCCTACTCCAACCTATAGACACACAGTCATGAAGATCCGATGACAATATTTGCGAAACTTGATATATTTACCTGGAGATAAAACTTTATATTAGCATGATTAGTGATGTCTCGGTAGTTTCTCAAATCAACGTAAGCAGAGGACAACCAACGCTGGCACAGCATTGGGTGTGCCACTAGACTGCCTGTTTGCTGAGCCAGCGAGTGTACATGATCTGATCCAGCATGTTCAGGCCTTAGGTGAATTTATAATTTCATTTATCTACAGAAACAGTACAATATCAGGGACCGTTAAACTGATTAATGTGTGATCAAATTATACTGACTGGGCACACGACGTTATTGTGACATTGAATCAACGTCAGTGACGTTGCTTCAACGTCACAACAACGTCGTGTGTCCAGTGGGTAGCTGTATCAAGTAACTGAGATCGTCCACAATGGTATCCTATCCACACTACAGTCGCCTGTGTATATTTGCGGAGTCGTTTTACTGTAGATGTACAGTCACAGTAATGAGGTACAGTGGGGAATTCAAATATTGATATTTTGAGCAAATAACTGGGTTTTGTACCTACTGACCCAATAAGCAAGTCCGCAAGTGATTACCATACAGATTAAAACATAAGATATGAGTACTAAAAGCAGTAACTTATCTTTATCATTTGTATTCATTGAAATATTAAGAGTACACAGTAGGCCTATAGGAGAAGTAGTTGTGCATGTACGAATTAGATAAATAACCATGATAACCGCTTGTCCATTAAAAGATGTATCTAAGATACTTGGAATTATACACGTTTATCGGGGAAAAAAATCAAAGGTCACACCACGTCACAAGGCGGCAACTGATTTATCTAAATTTAGAAATCTAACAAAATGGGCTGAGGGGGACGCTGGTGACATGCATTAAAAAATTATTTCACTCATTTCCTACAAACACGATGTTCAGCCAATGCTTGATTAATGTTGGCCCAACGTCGCATACGTTGGACCTGAGCCAACATTAAGCCAGCATTGGCTGAACGTCTCATGCTAACTGGGTTACTGCCTTATTATAATTAGCTATATAATTATATTGATTGGGCATGTATTTTGCCCCTGATATTAACAGTACATACGATGATCGAAGAATGGCGTGTTCAACGACATTTCTCTGACAAAAAAGTCTTGAATAACAAAAAGCCCTAAATAACATAACATATCACGAGCTATAACAAACGTGGTGCCAGTTATATCACGCATGTGAATAGCTGGTGTATACATATAGAGAACAATGGAAAATAAAATATATAGCTCATATACATACTTCATACATATATGGTAGAAAGTGGTAAACGTAAACAGGCTGTTATTTTTGTAGCTTTCACAGAACAGATATAAATAGCCTCATCGCGGGCGACTCTGTGGTAAGACGGGTTGGTGGTCACAGCATATATCTGCCCACAACCAGAAAAAACAGGGTGTCCCTGCCAGAAAAATATCAGTGTTGTATCAAGGTTGGCCCAACGTCTTCGAAGTTGGGTCAACCTTGATACAACACTGACGATTCCTGATATAAGATCGGATATTTTACGTGCCAATTACCATTTCAGTTCCCATAACCGTATTGTACTTCAGGCGTTTTCACACTATTTTGAAGCACTTGCTCGTCACACATGAATGATGTATTCTGCTGCCAAGGGCACGGGCTATTTTTTATTGTTGTCATTATTATTACACACACAGTCGAAAGCATGTAGATTGATATGTTATTTGTGAATTTCATGTGATGCATCCATGGTCTACACATGAATGATGTATTCTGCTGCCAAGGGCACGGGCTATTTTTTATTGTTGTCATTATTATTACACGCACAGTCGAATGCATGTAGATTGATATGTTATTTGTGAATTTCATGTGATGCATCCATGGTCTACACATGAATGATGTATTCTGCTGCCAAGGGCACGGGCTATTTTTTATTGTTGTCATTATTATTACACGCACAGTCGAATGCATGTAGATTGATATGTTATTTGTGAATTTCATGTGATGCATCCTTGGTCTACATAATGCTATAATATTATGATAATAGTCTGATGACGGAGGAGAAACACGCAACATAATTTAATGATGTAAGAATATTAAAAAAAAATTGGTA
The DNA here is from genome assembly GCA_964017125.1 of Flabesymbios commensalis. Lineage (NCBI taxonomy): Eukaryota > Metazoa > Annelida > Polychaeta > Terebellida > Flabelligeridae > Flabesymbios > Flabesymbios commensalis. Next base: position 53,175,488 of record OZ024909.1, on the reverse strand, counting down.
TGAACGCAATAATAAACGTTGTAATCTTTTTAACATTATATTATGTCAATTTATGTGCATATCTAGATTTTACATTTATCGAGGAACAATCATATCCATGCTTAATATATTACATACTGAATAAGGCGTCATTGATTCTCAATATTGTTGCAATATATTGTTGATATACACACGGTATATGATATAAAAGTTATCACATTATATATCATCATATAATCTTATTTCATATATATCATATTTATGTGATGACTTCCGAGTCCCTCAAGACGCAATCAACCAGAATCAGATACCACATAACAAGATAATTTTGATTGGGCTGCCTTTTGATTAAAATCACTGTATTGCCTGTCATGCGTAGAAGTACTACCCATGATGGGCACTGTACTACTGGCAGAAAAAGGCAAACCAAAGGCAAGTCGTATCAAAGTAGTTTATGGTACGATAATGAAATACGATGTGCCATGTAGCTCATGGAGGGACATAAAGTAGATAGTATTTCCTGAATGTAAGTGAAGGGCAGTGGACCAATCACACATATATCCAAAGCTCACAAAGACATCAACTCACCCTTTAACCCCTGAAGATGCCACATGGCATACTTTATGTCAACAAATTCACACAAATAAGAATAATAAAGTCTGGTTGAGTGGCAGGCTCTCTAATCCGTATGGGTCGTCAACCTATTATCCTGTCTGTCAATATGAGCTTACTGTGTGTGTACCATGGTGTACACAGGGGTATTGTATAGCAGCCACAATCTAGTATTTAACCCTTTAACCCTTAAAGCCCTGAATTTTTTTATGAAAACCTCAAAGGCCAAAGGGTTTTTTTTCAATTTGAAATCATCATAACTGTCTTAGTCAGCTCTTTCCGATTCATTTGAATACCTGTGTTATGGGTTTACGATCATTAGAACTATTTTTAATCTTACAGTGCGGGGATCGACTTTAGACGTCAAAATCTGAAGTCTACAGACGTCAGATTCTGACGACTAAAGTCGATCCCCGTACCGTAAGGGTTAAACCCTCACGATGCATCCAGGCATCATCTTACATATCCAGCGTTTTAGAACGAACATTGTCATGAAACTGTTCTAATAACAACAACATATTTTGTATTCATTTGCCACCCACTTAAATTCATCTTCATCCACTACAAGTCGAGAATTGCGACAGCAATTCGCGGCTTGTAGTGTATGAAAATGACAATAGTAAATACAGGCTTGAAAGGTTTACTATACCCTTTACGTTTTGCACACAAATATTTCACGTCAGTTAGTTCGAATGTGCATTTGGTTTACTTTCCTTGCAAATGTTGGAACCCAACGAATAACCAAAAGCACACTCAAAAAATAGCCCGCCGCCATTATTTAACTTGTCCAAGAACTGATTCTTAGCAACGTGCAGAACAAATTAGAGCCTGGTGTTTTAACAAATTATTTTACAGGTAAAATTAACTACGTAAATTGCAATAGGGGCGCGGTTTTGGTACGTTGTTTTCCTGATTTCTCGTGACCTAATTCCTGCCGCTTACAAAAATGAAAAAAAACTCGTTGACTTTCCTCGTTTGTCCCCCTCTTTAACATGTATAGGGAGGATACGAGCACTCTGAACCACTCGTTGAATCTTAACGATCCTCATATGCAAATGAGCTATTCATAAGAGCTCGTTTGTTCCCTGTATGATAAAACGGGGCCCATCTTTAAAAAAAATGTTTTTGAATGCATGCCAAAAGGACATCAATTATAAAATGTTTATCGCTAGCAGGTAGCGTCTTTAGTCGTCAGAATCTGACGTCTCCCGACGTCAGAAAGACAGTCCCCGTGCTGAAATGATTAAGGATTTGAATTATGACTAATACGTAGGCTACGTTGTGTGACTCGTTTATGTTAATGGATACTGACATACGATAAACAGATAAACAACAATAACAAACTCTGTAATTAAAAAAACTTTGTGTTTTTTTACAGCTTCGATTATTATCTCGTTGTTTTCAGTCAAAAACTGCTGTCAAACTTGAAAGAGTACTATACTTAAAAACCAAGAATCCATTGTGTAGGCTTAATATATTGTAACGGGTTTCTACACAGCGACTGTTTTTATTGTTTTAGTGAAACTTCACTTGCGGCTTAACCATGTTAACCACGCTGTTCTTGATCTAGAGTCACGTGGACTATGAACAGCAAGACGATATTGCGACGACTCCGGCATTGAAATCATTTAAAAATGATCGCCATTAGCGAATGGAATCCAATTCAAGACAAATCATTAATTTTGTCGAGCAGATAAAAAGAATACGCGGTAATCATGGTGATATTTCATTCCACGTACATGCATAATCACAGCATACACAAAACATTTGTATAACATTTGACAACGTCAGCTCAACGTCTTCGACGTTGGTCCAACAATGTACAAATGTTGTACTAGGCGCGGGGTCGTCTTTATACGTCTACAGACGTCAGATTCTGACGTATAAGGACGGTCCCCGCACTGAAAGAATTAAAATATTAATAATGGTCGTAGACCCCTAACATAGGTATTCAAATGAAGCAGAAACAGCTGATTAAGACATTTATACTGATTTCAAATTGAGAAAAACCCTTTGGTTTCCATGGTTTATACAAAAATATTTCCGCACTGTGAGGGTAATAAGCTTTGAAGTGACGACCACCAAGTTATTCACATAACTTCACTGCCAGCAATCACCATTATGGTGACCCAATGCTGTATTAAATTTGGCCCACTGTCTATGACGCTGGCCCAACAATAAATCAACATTGGGTTAAAACATTTTGCTTAGTGGAGCTGTCTTTTCACAGACAAACGTTATCAACTTGTGCGTCAACATTACACTGGATATACGAGTACACATGGTTTTGTTGTGTTCACTATTGTCACCTTGACATTTTTTCACACTTCCACGTAACTGACATGTAGGTCAACAAATGCATCATATTTAGGACCGTTTATTTTGCATGAATCTGTGTCCTATTTAGGGGAGAGAGGGGTGCTGTGTGTGGGAAACGGTTCACATTTCTCTACACCAGTCCGTATGAACATGTGTAATATAACGTTTCATGCCCTTAGATAAGTACTTTTGTCTGTAACAAGTGTTCAGAAAAAAATAGTCAAGATTATATTTGTGCTTAAGAGTTTAAAGGGTTTTGCTTGGAATGATGTTGGCCTAGCGTCGCAGACGGTGGCCCAGCATTACATCAGCATTGGGCCAATGTATCGTGTTATCTGGTGTTTCTGGCGCCGGGATGTTAAAGCTTCACCAGCATAATGTGGCAGTCAAAAAACACGGTACAATCACGCAATGCTGTTTCAATGACGGGCCAGCCTTTTGAAACAGCAACAGACCCGGTGATAGATTAGTGTTGGGCCAGCGTCGTAGACCATTGACCGGCATTGAGCCAGCAATGGGCTGCAATGCTTGCCCAACATGGAACCGGAATTTGGTGGGCAGGCCTACATACTCTGAACGAGTTAGATCTACATCGTAGGCAAGTATTGAATGAATGTTGGTCAGCACCGGCGATGGTGGTGGAAGGGATACACGTCGAAGATATATTTGAACTTGTCTCTTTGGTTCTTCCTTTAATTATATCCAGGACATTTTGGATTCTGTCCCACGAGGAAGATCAATACACTGATGTGCACTCAAACAGACTAAAGCCGGGCCTCGGAGTTCGGGAACTCCTTTTCTAGTTATTTATTATAAATGGTAAAATATAATACTTTTCCACATACATACACGTGGATTGGAATACGTCTCCAATTTAAACATTTGCATATACATCTATGATGCAATCACATACTAGTTAGACATGTTAACATGATAAATAACGTCGTAACTGCTAACCAGTGCTAACGGGTACACACATTTAGACTTAGAGCAGTTCGATCACACCCACTAGACGCACGACGTAATTGTTGCGACGTTGAATCAATGTCCATGACGTTGATTCAACGTCGCAACAACGTCGTATGCCCTGTGGGTAACGTATGAATGTGTTGATTGACTGACCTGCAGACCTGTATCATGTGTATATGTATACGTCACGACGCTAGATTTTCAAGTGATGCAACTCTTCTTTAGCAGCTGACTTTTAAGCTATAGTGAGTCACTGGCAATACAAAAAACATTTGACTCCGACAATGACACTGTCATCACGTAAAGCAAATCAACAACATAATAATATTTGGCAAGGCCGTGGTGACGTGCAACGTGCAGAGGTCATGACTGCTACATACTAGGTTATGCATTCAATCACTGGCAGTGGACAGGAATATGTACGGACAATACTGCTCTGCAAAGCCAAAAAGCAGTATCTGCTTACTTATAAAGTAAGTAGATACTGCTTTTTGGCTTTGCACGGCAGAATAATAATGTACCACGCATTGTAACGTTATACATGTTATACAGCAGATAGTTGGTGCATAATTTACTGTGGCATAATGATAGCTAACTGCCTGATTTATAATCGGCCTCTGTCCACAAGTTACTTTCGTTTTAACTATGTTTACATTCAACGCTACCCCAATATTAAACACATATTGGGTCAATGTTTTGTGTTTGCTGAGCAAACACGAGAAGTTGAGCCAATGTCAAATCACCGTCGGGACCGCATATTAATACCAGCTTTTGAACAAGATAGAGTGACATCAATCAACAAGATTTCAAACTTGTTGACCTCTAATTTGTCAAATCAAAATCATTTTCACTCACTTGAAGTTGTGTGTCGTAGGTAGCGAGACACAACAGGAAGTGGGTGGAAATTCCAATTAAATAATTTGGCGGAAATCCATTATGTAGGTTATTATAAGCTAAAACCCAACTAAAATACCAGTCATCAGTCGTTATTATTTTATGGCATACGTTGACAACTTTGTAACTTAACTTGATGATTTGATGTAAAGATGTGTTCAAATTCAAAAATTCAACACATTTTAATCTGGAGTTATATTATAATCATGAAAATGTAAAATTGTTCTGGAATCAAGGTTCATACAAATCATAATCATATTATCAGATTGTAAAAGGCCAAACTTGTATGTAAGGCCGAGATGTGTTATTATTCCTTGCCAAATTCATTCAGAATGTTTGTGGAGGTGAATAGATAACTTGATTTTAATGAAAAGAGAATGAATGGCCCAGCCTTATTATGTTAACCTTTAGATCACTGAGCTATTCAATTTAAATTTTCAGTCACTTGAAGTGTGTCTCGCTACCGCGATCCACAACTTCAAGTGACTGAAAATGTGTGTTATTTGTGAAGTATAAGGCCCAACATATATCTGTGTTTCAAGATGTTTTATTTCTAACAACTGATAATATAGGTGCTAATGAAAACACAGAATGTTGTGCTAAAGGTTAACATATAAGCGTATGTCTGTGAAGAGTATGTCACTAATTTATCTGTTCGAGCGCTCGTGTTGCATTTATGCACTCCATATTATCTTAGGCCCCATATTGTAAATAAAATGACTATAATTATGAAAGTATTGTGTTTCAAAAAGGACGGGCGCCTGGCGTAGTGGTTAACGATGTCTGCATGTCGTCATGGTCATACTGGTAATCGTAGGTTCATCCCCTCCTCTAGTATTCATGCTTCAAATTGTTTTCTCTGCACACTCGTAAATAATCAGTGCTGCAGGAAGCCACCGTGACCTACAAGTAGCGTGCTCGTCCTCAAACTAGGTGGTAGTAAATAAACGGAAATACTACATAGCATAAAATCATTTCCCCTTACAAGTTACGAACACACTCGTTGTATATTATTACGCCGCTGTATATAAATATACATTAAACCCTATTATATATGCGAAGTTATCCCTGAACACTGTACTAGTACTCATATACTTTGTAAAAATATGAACTTGACACAAGTCATTTTCATGATTCATTGTAAAAGTACCCAACACTAGAGTGGTCGTTCAAATGAGGCATACGAATATTAAAATTGCCGGTCAATATAGCAAGATAATAGACATAAAAAATATTTGCGGTTCACATAATTATTAGTTACGAGTATCCTATTTTCTTGTGGCTGTGTGCTATGCAAAGACAAACAACCGTGACTGCAATACTTGCTTGCTGCTTGTCTTTGTAAAAAATGGCGGTCAGTCGGTGGTCAGTTCTGCTTCCTGACCCATCTAACGCTTAGTCGGTCAAATTAAAACCCTTCGCGAAGCTCCTGCACTGCAAACCTACACCTAATTGCATTACAAGCAATTGCCCCCGACAGAACCTGCCGCGGCGACGCCATGCGCTGGCCCAAGGGCGTCACAACGTTATACGACGTTGTGCCGTCCTTGGGCCAACGCATGGCGCTGGCTGGATCCAGATCGATCCACTGGGATCCGGAGTGACCGGTGTCCGGTGTACTGCCGGCAATAAGTCCTTCTGGCGACATTTTGCAGACTCCGGCATCACCCACGAGGATGACAAAGCACGCCACGTTCCATCGCGATGGATCACACGGTGACAAAATCTGATTCAGGTGATTCGCAGATACACTTTCTAATTTTCTTGTTGTGCTTTAGCATGTTTAGTAAATAATAAAACAAATTATAATGTCAGTTTATTGTCGCATTTTCTAAAATTTAATCACCCTCTCTATCCGCTCTATATGCGCTAATTCCTGGGGACAACAGATGCCCGACAAATCTGCCGTGCAAAGACAAAAGGCAGTAACTGCTTACTTTTCAAGTGAGCAGTTACTGTCGTGTGTCTTTTCACGGCAGAATTGATTCTCTTGATTACTACTCGTGCCGGACATCGATCATTCTGTCACAGAGCGCAATGACCTGAGAGCGGACACCTTATGTGTGAGAAACAATGAACAGACGTGGGGCCAGCATTGGCCCAGCGTCTGAGACGTTGGCCCAACACATGATCGGCATTGGTTTGACCCGTCCGTTTGCTAGTGTGATGCGATTTTCTGATGCAGCCCTGTTTGCAAGAACTCAGGTGGGTGTGTAAGTGAGATCGCGTAATTTGAAAATCAAAAAAAATTTCCATTTCGTATTATCAACGACACAGAAGCTCATCCTTAATTAGGGCAAGTTGATTACGAATTAAAATGTCTAAGATCCGTGAGACAAGTCTATGCACATGCACGAGCTCTTTCAAATAAACTAAACAAAATTGAAATCGGATAAGAATTATGAGAGGAGAAGCTTTTATTGTGAATTGTGGACAGAATGCCCTGATTCGGTTTTAATTAGGTCATAAGTTAATTAATAATTAAAATTTCTCAAATCCGTGAGGAAGTTTAATGCACAGGCACAAACTCTTTCAGACAAACCAAGCAGAATTGAAATCGGATAAGAATTGAGGGAGGAGAAGCATTTTTTTGTGAATTGTGGACAGAGTGCCCTAATTAGGTCTTAATTAGGTCATAAGCTAATTATTTAATTTCAATTTCTCAAATTCGTGAGGATGTTTATTGCACAGGCATAAACTCTTTCAAACAAACCAAACAGAATTGAAATCGGATAAGAATTGAGGGAGGAGAAGCATCTCTTGCGAATTGTGGACAGAGTGCCCTAATTAGGTCTTAATTAGGTCAAAGGTTAATAAATAATAAAAAAATTCTGAAATCCGTGAGGAAGTTTATTGCACAGGCACAAGCTCTTTCAAACAAACCAAACAGAATTGAAATCGGATAAGAATTGAGGATGGAGAAAGCATTTCTTGTGAATTATGGACAGACGACAGACAACAGACGACAGACACAACACGATGGCATAAGCTCATCTAGGTCTAAAGGCCGGATGAGCTAATTATTATTGTACATGGAAGTTCGCACAATATGTTCATTGATTTCGCACACTTTAAAAACATAGATATCACGTTTCAGACCATGCCGAGAAAATTGAATGATTGAGTCAATAATGAGAGCGGTGGCGACGGCAGAAAAATGCTGAACGACAAGAACATAATTATATACAGGGGGCTTGCACCTGCTTGTTGCGACGACAATATCCACGGCCATTCTCTATTTTTGCTAAATCAATACCAATTTATTCTAATGACCACAGACTACACGCAAGTACGTGTAGGAGAACATGCGTTACATAATAAATGAAGGGCTTCATGCAATAACCTGTTAAGCGCCATTAACAGGTTCTTGCTGATAACGCCGGATTTGAGGTGCCGAGGTAGGGAAGATTATTGTGTAAAAAAATCTTAGCTCTACGACCGTTATAAAGCACTTTTCTTAAAAGTAAGTACATGTTTATGGCTGTTAGTGAGACAAATTTCACTATGAACAAGAGGACTAAAGTCCTATATCATCCCCCGCCATAAATTAGGTTAGAGTTTTTTGCGGTCACAAATATTTAAAAAGTCGACTTGTGGTGGCCATTTTAAGTTTCAGTGAAATCACCTACACATCATTTCTGACTTTAATTTTTGATTTTTTGTGCCCACAAACAATTATGAAGTTCATACATGGCAACCATTTTGAATCTCTGTAAAACCTTGAAAAAATCACATGCACATCTCCATATCGTGGGAATGTGATTGTAAAATTAGAATAATTTATGACCTCAAGAAAATTGATCCGTGGCGGCCATATTGAATTTCAGCAAAACCTGAAAAAAATCACCTGCACATCTCCATATTGTAGGGAATGTGATTGCAAAATTTAAATAATTTCAGACGTTAAGTTTTAAAGTTTTGCGCCCACAAAAAAATTAGGAGTTTACTTCAGGCGGTCATTTTTAATTTTTGTAGTATATTTAAAATATCACTTGCACATGCTGGGAATGTGACGTTAAAATTAAAAAAAAATGACCAAAATCATTTTTGAGTTTTAGCGCCCACCAAAAAATTGAAGTTGATCCGTGGCGGCCATTTAGAATTTCAGTAAAACCTTGAAAATCAACTGCACATCTCCATATTATCATGATTATGGTGGGGTATGTTATAATAAAATTTGAATAATTTCTGTCTTCAAGTTTTAAAGTTTTTGTGCCCACATTTGAGTTCATTTCTGGCGGCCATTTTGAATTTTGGTAGCATCTTTAAAAAATCCATTGCACATCCACATGTTGCTAGGAATGTGATGTTGAAATTTTAAAAAAATGACCAAACAAATTGGCGGCCATTTTGATTTTTAGTAAAACCTTGAAAATGTCACCTGCACCCGCATTTCCATGTGGTGGGGAATGGGATAGTAAAATTTGAATAATTTTTGACTTTAAGTTTTTGAGTATTTTCGCCAACAAAATTTTTTGGAGCCGACCTCTGGCGGCCATTTTTAAATTTTGGTCACATCTTTAAAAAATCACTTGTACATCCTCATGTTGCTAGGACTGTTATGTTAAAATTTCAAAAAAAAACAGTAGTTTTTGAGTTTTTGTGCCCACAAGAAAACGTAACGCCGGACGCTGGACGCCGGACAGAATCCTGGCGCGACTAAAATATCTCTTCCCATACGGGCGGGGAAAAAAACTGTCAAGTGCGCTTACCAGTAAATATTACTAAATAACAAGTAGCAAATCCTACCGATAAACTCACTTAACATGTTCTTACACATAATAAAATCACAAATCAGAAATGGTAAGCACCCTTAACATGATTTTACAAATATCAACAATATTTATTATTTAAAATGTGCAAAAGTATTCAGTGAAGTGAAAGTCACTGTTTCACAAATATCTAATCGATATCCATGATTTCCGGAAAAATTCGCATAAAGCAATAAAATGGTAATGTCACTTACCATAAAATATTGTGATATTGAACTTGAAGACTATTGGAAAATACCAGTTAACAAACTTTAAAAATGTGCGCAAGGCATGCTCGGAATCTTACATATGATTACTCAAAACTATAAAACATGCACTTTCAGGTTCTTGCACGGAGCCATTCAATTATTATATTCAATTCTATAGAGGCATAAATCAATGGATATCCTAGCAAACACCAGATATTTATCCGGTGTTGGCTTAATGTTGGGCCATCGTCGCAGACGGTGGGCCAACATTAATCCAACACTGGGCCAGAGCCTGGTGTTTGCTGGGATGCCTCCTGACCTGCCTCGTCTCTGATCTTACACCAATCTGGCGTGTCACAGATAGGATACGTCACTTCCGAGAATATTATGTTTCCCAAAATTGCTTGTCAAATCAACTAAAACAACATCCAAAGAAACAAAAAACATTTACTAGTGTAGACCTACTTTGTTGCAGTTACAAATATAGGTCTGAGAAAAGTCATTACCACAAATCAGGCCCGTATTCTCGTACAAGTTACGATATATCGCAGGCTTCGGATTGGTCTCGACCAATCCGAAGCCTACGATATATCGCAACTTGTACGAGAAAACGGGTCCAGCTCTACAGAACTGGGAAACGGAATAACACGTATCTGAGAACGCAGTGAAGCAACATCGTGATTCAATGTGAACTTGATACAACGATGGCCAATTGTCATGCCAACGTCAGAGACGTTGTCTTGACATTCAGCCATAGATGGACAAACGTGTGGTGTTTGTCGCAGTCTTGAGAAGGCTTCACTTCACAATTTTACACTGCTCCATCTTCATTGGAGAAAATTGCATGTTCTGCAGGTTCCCATTGGCTAACATGTCCCGATCTGTCAACCTTACCACAAAATACAAATATGCGTCATTCCCAGTAAACGCGAAACATTTGCATAACTTTTGTACAATGCTGGACCAACGTCTTCGACGTTGTATAAATGTTATATAAATGTTGTATTTGCTGAGATTGTCCCCTTAACTTTCGTCGCGTTATCCTTTCCTCATCACAATGATATACAGGGATATTGTTGTCACTTTATATAATTATTATATAAGCAAAATATCTAGAAACAATTCTAGACTCTTTGATACACGTAACATCCCCGCATATAACTATACGGAGCATATCAAAATAACAATAGTGTAATTTTATCGCACAAATTCGGAGTAAATGCTCCACGGTGGCAACAACATTGTCATAATAGATCGTCACAAGAATACGACGTGAATAATCTCTACTTGCATTGCCTCCGTGAGTGCACCGAGGGACACCGCACGGTGCCGCCACACACAGCCAAAACAGCCTAATAAAGACAGATTAAACATGTGTAGTGATAAATGGATCCAGAACTGGGCGTTTGAATGCGAGGGAACGCTCGGATTAGCGAGCAGACGGGAAATTAACTGACAAAATAGATCTGCGATGGCCTCTTTCTAGTCGGCAAATCACGTTATGCTTGATGGTGTTCAATCACGACCATCTACCCTCTCTTCTCTTTGGCACTCCCCAAATGGGCCCCTGTCACCCTCCGCATGAGAATCCCTAGCAAACACGAAACCTTGACCCAATGTTGGGTTAATGTTGGTCCGCCGTCTGCGACGGCGGACCAACATTAACCCAGCATTAGGTCAACCTTCTCATGCGAATCCACAAACTCACGCAAGTCCAGCAAAGCTTTACTCGCACCCGTTGACTGTCAGGATTATAGCTGAGTGAACGAGTGGAATAAAACATAGGCCTTATACATCACCCACTGAAAATAATTATAATGATGATAATGATTGTGATCATACCATTGTGATAACAGTCTTTAAGTGAGTGGGTGGATATTGCTTTTTCATTTACAGCATAATTAAACTGTGACAAAATCGCGAGAGAAAAAAACAAGGTCGTGACTATGGCCTACCTTTATAGGTTTATTAGTGGACGTCAAGATTTCTTTGTAATGTACAGTAGCATTGGCAGCATTCCCAGCTCCAGGTCTTTGCTGTTCCGTCTTCTACTGATAAACATCTCCTATATCCATGCTATCCCTTGACGTAGCATCAGAGGCTGACGTTATGAGGGTCATTGTTATCCATCAAATCTTGAGAACGGCACCCTATTATATTGAAACTTAGCTTATGAATGAACTGAGCACGCAGTGCTATTATCCCCTGTGATCACACAACTAGTCATTAGCTTTCTAAACACAGGTATAATGCCCAGTGTTAGAAGTGCTCTTGTAACACCTCTTCTGAAGAAGACATTTTGAAGAATTACAGGCCTGTTTCTAACCTGCCTTAGATCAGTCTAAGGTGCTTAGGCTACGAAAATTGTGCTCTCGAGATATTCAAGATAGTTTAGATAAGACCGATCATCATATACCAATCAGTCCAATGCTGTTATGTAAATAGCGTTTTTTTGTGTTGCTCGATCTGTCTGCAGCCTTCGACACCATTGAGCAAAAAACATGATAAAGAGCGTGAAAATCGATAATCAGTAGAGTTAAAACAACTGCACTGAAGTTTTATTTCGAACAGCAATCAACTTGTAACTGACGTAGTAACCACGATGCCGACAGCTATAGCCTGAATGGGTTTGGAACCCAGTACCTCTTTTTTTCTAGTCTCAGTCGAGCGGAATATTTATTTTCAAATGTATAAAATAAATCTTAGTCAGAAAGAATTTAGAAAAAAAATGCCAACGTTCAACGAACAGTTTATTAATATGACATAGTTATATTGTATTATCACATCATATTATATATCATAGACATACCACACATAGTAAAAGTCACAGTAATAATAGCAACATGGCACCATGTGGAATTAGTCATGGAACACAGTAAATGGTATCCTGCCACTTACAAACTGATCTTGGAACACAGTAAAAAATAACTCTGTCAAGATAGTCCCAACCAAAAACTATATCTGACGTCTAAAGTCGATCCCCCCACTGAAAGGGTAAAACATTCATTTTATAATGGCCATAGACCCATAACATATGTATTCAAATTTAGCAGAAAGAGCTAACTAAGCCAGTTATGATAATCTCTAATTGAAATAATGATGATGGCAATGTGTACGATAAGTTTATTGCGCCGAAATGACTGCATGACTACATGCTCTCCGTGGAGTTGAAATGGCACACGAATAAATAGGTCCAGTGACCAGATGGTAAAATGCAAAGGAGGCGGCGGCGGACCGTGTGGAATACAGTAAGCAGCCCGCCTCGGCGAGGGCTGGAGAAATACCCAAATTCTGGAATTGTTTAGAAGAACTGGAATGATTCGGAATAAGTACAGCAATATTTTTTGACAGGAAAAACAATCATACTAGATCTAAATTCACTCCTTATAGCTGTAGAAATATGGTACTATATACCAGAGAGGAACGTTTTTGTAGTTAATTGGCTATTTGTTGATTAATTTCGCGGTTTTATCAAATTTTCTTATATTGTTGATGACATTTTTTTTTTGAAGATTTGAATTTTTAAAAGATAGACCTTATATATGCGCTTATATTTATTCATTTATTTATTCGCCATTTTTACACTGTAATTATCATGATTATAACGAACATGATTAAGACATATTTCCCCCAACTGATTGTGGTACAATATTCTCTCACACGCCCCGGACAATTACATAGGCCTACACATTCCCCGGAACCAGCCAGCTGTTGAGGGAGCAAATTTTTCATTCATCGTTAGGTCCCGTAAGACTTAACAATAGCTGAATAGGGAAGGCTCCATGGAAACTTGCCAGTGGTAGCGCGGGTACTTGATGCATTATTGAGTGGAGCGCGAACCGTGGGAGATTGGGAAGACTTAAAACGCGATTTATTGCCTTATAACCCTCATACGCTGAAATGTGTGTGTATTAACCGTGGAGACCAAAGGGTTTTTTCAATTTGAAATCATCATGAATGTTTTAAGTTTGACTTTTTTCGCTTCATTTGAATACCTATGTTATGGGTTTACAGCCATTATTATTACTGGTATTTTCAATTCTTTCAACGCGGGGATCGACTTTATACGTCAGAATCTGACGTCTATAGACGTCAGATTTTGACGTCTAAAATAGATCCACGCACTGAAAGAAAGGGTTATAACTGAGTTTCTACATGGGCATATAATTATAGACCTATTCACAACCAACCACACTAAGACCATTTAAGAACAATTTACATACATAAACGTGGCTTCCAAAAGTTGAAAAAGAAAATAGTTGAATAATTGGACTGATTATATAGGCCTACATGCAGATGATCATGATGATATAGATATGATAAATTATGCCTTCTACGATGTCGTCATCGATAAGAGTAATGATTTGAAGGTGTATCTATGGACAAATTGTTTTACCATATCCTTTATCAAGAAATTCCTTTAATATCGGAACCGCAACCAAAACTTTCACATTTTAAGCGGCCGGACAGGTAAGGGCTGACAAGTCATACATTCGGACCGATAAGTGGCGAGGCCCTTTAACATGGACCATATGCCAATCAAACACGAAATGTTGATTGATGCTGCACTATTTCAGGGGATTCGTCAATAATACAACATTGGTCAATGTATGTCATAAAATATCAATACTGATTACTGCTTTTGTTAGCATTTTTCTATAATATAAACTACAGTATGTATATGCTATGATCCATAATATAATTTTGATAATACGCACACATTTTCCTCAGGCAAATGTTATATTATCTGAGTTCAACACACACATGTACTGTATTAGCCCTTTCCATATTATTTTTTTTATGGTTTTCCTCTAATACACATACAAAACACGGTCATTTCTAAAATAGTAAGCTGAAACGGGGAAACCTAAAACAATGCTTTAAGACGTATAGCGGAAACTCGTAGACAAAAAAATAAATATATATATATATATATATTATAATAGTGAACATAGTAACTGTTGTGACTATAACAGTGAGATGAGAAAAATGGACACCAAATGTAAAAACGTGTAATTATTGTAGTGTATCTACACTGTCGTACAAAGCCAAAAGGCAGCATCTGCATACTTTACAAGTAAGCAGATACTGCCTTTGGCTTTGTAGACCAGTTGGCGGCACTATTGTGATCTTAGAAACATCATTGAACTATTAAATAACTATATGTACATAAGGATTATGCTGTAGACTCTACGTGTCTATGCAGTCATTCATAGTTTCACGCAATGGCGCACATCTGTTTAACATGTGTAACCCTTTCACTGCTGGGGATCAACACCTCATCCATCATTTGTGTCATATCTATTTTAAACACCATGCAAGACATATTAATCATGTTAATATAATATTATTTGTAGATAGTCAAAACAATCCCATTTTTTGTTCATCCTGGGAAATGTCGTAAGAATTTTCATCCAATTGAAACTGGAATTGTGTTCGCCATTCCAGCTCAACTGCTCAATGGGTGGAAATTATCACCGATCACTTCAGCAATCAAAGGGTTAAATAGCACTAAGTTCACAGCAAACACGATAATGCAATGTTTGTGTGATGTTGGTACACCGTCCACGATGCTGGCCCAGCATTAAACCAACACTGTGCCAACGTCTCGTGTTTGCTGTGATTTCAGCCAAACGGTGAGATAAGTGGGTGTGTAATTGTAGGTGCTCTGGGGGCGTAGACATTGTGTATACATGTAATACTGGGGAATTCTATTAATATTACAATGTCAATGTGGTCCAGTTCTAAGCCTTGAGAAAGCACAATGTGCATAGAACCACCAAGGTGGGAGAACAATTAATTTGTCCCTGGGGCAGTATACAGTTAACATGGTTAACACTTTGTGGTTTACCGAACCTACATGTAGACATATAATTCAATGTTTACGATTTTAGTTTAACATGTTTAATGATATAATTTATTGTGATTTTTGTTGGCTAGATTTATGAATCGATGGAGTGTGTTTTTTTAACCATGGTAACAGTTTCATGTTTAACCCTTTCAGTGCGGGGGACGACTTTAGACGTTGAAATCTAAAGTCGATCCCCGCACTGAAAGAGTACACTATTTATAACGGCCGTAGACCCATATCATATGTATTCAAATGAAGCGGAAAGAGCTAACTAAGACATTAGTGATGATATCAAATTGAAAACGACCCTTTGGTCTCCATGGTTTATACAAAGATATTTCAGATTTCGAAAGTTCAACAGTAGCCCTCAAGCAATGGCTAGCTTCAAATAAACGGAGAAAACTGCACCTTGAAAAAATACACTATTAACAGATTAACCACGTTAACAGATTAAGATCTGCAACTGTTTTATCATATTCAGTCAATATTTATTGTTGTAAAAACAAACGTTTTTTAAAAGTGTCGTCCACAAAAAAGGTGTTACTCACGGTGTTAAGTTATTAACCCTTCAACCGCAAAGTTATTTAATTGGAATTTTCACTCACTTAAGTTGTGTCTCGCTGACGCGATCCACAACTTAAAGTGAGTGAAAATTATTACGATTTGACAAAATAGAGGTCAAAGATGTTGAAATCTTCTTGTTTGATGTCACGTTTTATCTTTAACATGCTTTGAAGCAGGTATTTAATGTCCTAATAAAAAATAAAAATAATAATATAATCGGGACCTGCGGTTAGAAGGTAAAACATATAAGTGCAGAGTTGCTCTATTTTTTGTATTTGTTCATTTCATTAAAACATAATGAAGAAAATTAATGGTGCTGTTATTCTGAGCATTAATTAAAAATAAATTTGATCATGCCAAGTGTCGCAATTTAAAGATAAGGGTTTTTCCACTCACGCGGGCTTTGTCCAGGTATTTCGTCACCGTGTCGTCAAAACTCAGAATTTCTGAGTTTACTCCAGTCGTCAAAACTGAGCACGCGTTCTGGTCTCAACTTGTCAAGTATTCCAGGTGTGTCGAGTATGCCTTTGGGGATTGAGGGGTACTCGAAGATACTCCAGTATAGTGTATTTAAACTCCAGATTGGACAACACGGCAAACAAGTACTTTATCCGCTGTTATTCCTCAAAACCTCACAAGTTCCACCTTTATGGCATATTATGCACACGGACATACATGAAAGAAAACCTTGCTGCCGTGTGTGTGTGAAGTTACATAGAAAAGCGTGCACGCCATGTGTACACTCGATACAACAACACCCAGCTCCTCGCCAGCAAGCAAGAGACATTCACCCAATGGCAGTACAATGTTGGGCCAGCGTCGCAGACGCTGGCCAGCATTGTACCGTCATTGGGTTAATTTCTCGGGTAGCCGTGTTCAACCCCTAGTCCATTATTCTTGCTTGAACAGAGCGTAGCATAGACGGAGGGGGTGGGCGAACAACCGTGTGGTTGGCCATGCGTGACGACAGATGAAATACTGCTCAACATGCCCATTACTAATGGCTCCAGCTGACACGAGACTTTGAATCAATGCTGTTCTAATGCTGGGACAGCGTCGTCCACGATGGCCAGCATTGGAACAACATTGGTTCAACGTATCCTATTACCTTCCCTCACTATTGACCTCCCCAGCAGACATGATAGCCTACATTAACACAATGTTTCAATGTTGGGCCAACATCGTGTTAACTATATACAGGGAAATAAACAAGTGCATAAAAATAATGGAACAAATTGTACAAAAATGATGATACAATCATCATTTTTGTACATTTGTCTAATATAAGAAGGGGAATAATATTTATGTCTCGATATGTGTGCTTAAAGTGTTAAAGTTATAATTGTAGGCATTTATAGATCGAAACAGAAACATTATTCATCTACTTTTTAGATTTGTCTTGAATAGGTTGGGAAGACCTGCGTATATTTTATGTGACAAGTGTTTTCATGGTCTGATTATGCCTTTCCCATGTTTAAACCATTAACCGCCGGTGCCGCATATATTCGGGTTTTCATTTTTTATTAGCACATTAAGTACCACCTTTTGAACACGTAAAAGATAAAATGTGACATCAATCAGCAATATTTGAAAACAGTTGACCTCCATTTTGTCAAATCTGAATAATTTTCACTCACTTGAAGTTGTGGATCGCGTCAGCGAGACACAACTTCAAGTGGGTGAAAATTCAGATTGAATAATTTGGCGGTGAAAAGGATAATAGACAGACTACTGTGTAGTTACTTTGTAATTGAGACACACTTAACCAGTGTTAACTGTCATAGGCTACTACATATACACATGCATAGGCATTAATAAAAAATATTTGAAAGTTCCACGTTACAGCACACAAAATTGTATAGGCCTACCACTTACATCACAGCTTGCTACTAATCATATTAATATCTACCCGTATCCCGGGCACGCAACCAGACATACCGAATATAGAAGGGGGCGTTGCGCTTTGGTGGAGCTCCTGACTTCATCGCCAGTCATGCATGCGTCGCGGGCTCATACCCCACTGATCTTGCGGGGGAGGGGGTTTTCAGCGAGATGATCCTTGTTTATACCTTCTCAATGCGGCTAGGCGATCACATTAATGGCGGCCTCGTTGAATTAAGGTTGAAACCATGCAGTGTATCAACGTTTACTTCGCGCAGGGCCTCCACAAGGCCCGTTACTCCCGACGTCGCAGAAGTCTGCGAAGTCGGGAGTAGCGGGCCTTGTGGAAGAAGATGACCACGCGCTACGCGCTCCTTCCTCACATGCCTGATCAGAACAACGTAGCTGCTATAAATGTTGTTTGAGAGCCTTTTATGACACACACGTATACGCTCAGAAATACTAGCTTCCGTTAATTTTTAAGATAATATATATATAGAAAATAAAATATTGAATTCATCGCAATTCAAAGACATATATTCTCCTTATGTAAATAAATAACTATGATTATACAACTTTTTGTCGAATGTAGCTACTATTCTCGAACTCTGCGGACAAACATACAGATGTTTTATCATGTTTATTGACAACAATAGTAAACACCAGGGGCCGTATTCAGACAAAAGGTTTAAATTTAGACTATCGACTTGTTTATTAGTGTCTAATTCTGAAACCTGGTTTAAGCAGAACCAATGGTTTAAAACAATCCGTATTCAGAGAAGTGGATGATCCGTGGTTTCAACTAGCCCACGGTTTAAAAGTTATTGCATATCTTATTGTATAACCACAGTCTAGACAAGGCAATTATGTATGTTGGCTTCGATATGAAAGAACTGTATTGCCAACGATTTCACTGTGCATATATTCCTTTACATTGTTCTGTTGTCACTCGCCAGTATATATCGTGATCGAAGCAGCTCATCAAGCAGATTGAGTGGAAGTATATGCCCCATTGATCAGTCGAAATATCTGAGGGAACTACATGTAATTAGTGTGGTCATTACATAAATTGATGACTCAAAAAACGACTGGAAAAGCAATGCAAAGATGAAAGGACCTTATTTATATGTACATAGTTCAAATTCACAACACATGTCCATACATCTGCTAGTAAGCGGGTTGATTAAAATTATTATGTCATATTGTGCATAGATCTGCTAGTCAGCGGTTTGATTAAAATTATGTCATATTGTGCAAAATCTCCATTATAATTAAAATGTATTATTTTGACTTTTTTAGGCTCAATCAGAATAATTAACATAGGGCTTTAAGCATTCAGGTTTGGCACACTTATGAAAACATGATTTGATTTTATGATTTTGTGACCAAAAAGAAGACGAAATAACGTGACTTGACTTTGTAGTTTCTGCTTGTTAAGTTAACTTTTGATCTAAATCTGAATACATGTACTAGTAAATATCAGACATTTCCCGAAAGTATTACGTTCAAAAGTATTAGAGGCATTGAAGTTTGGTATGAGTGATATTGTTTTAAAACCGAAAAATATGGCGAAAACGTGACTTTACTTGGCTATTTCTATTTGTCAGTGTCTTTCAACTTGTGCCTCACGTTTAGAAGTAATAAAATAACAATTATATGTGAGACATCTGTACTTTTTCCTTGTATGTTATGCTGGCTAAATTTTGTAACATGTCGCGATAATTTAAATTCAACTATATATAGCGTTTTTCCATGAAATTATAAATGTTAAAGCCACAACATTAATTTTATCGTTTCTGCAGAGTATATATTATTAAAATCGCATTGATCATAATATGGTAAATTAATGCAATACTTATTATAATTACCTAGTGATTTATATATGACGAGGTTTGTATTTGTGAAGACGGTTTACATCAGCTCAGAATATGGATTTTTTTTAATCTTTGTTTTAATTCAAACCTCTCCTCTGAATATGACCCAAGAATTGTGCCAACACTCCTGTCGTCATGGTGCAGCACATGCCATATTTTGAACAAAAATTATTGCATAAAACATGGTCTAAAGTCGAAACCATCACATAAATGGCTTCTTGAAGTCGTGCCCTTGGATATAAAAGGGTGTATCTGCCACTTTGTGAAGTGGCAGATACACCCTTTCATATCTAAGAGGACAAAGTCACATTTTACATAGGCTATAGGGTAGTTATTTTGTCGGTGTCATCATGAAGTCTTTTGTGCTTGCACTCGTAATATACTCTGACTATTATTTGATAGTACCATAATAAGGACATTGTTCATCTTAGTATGTCGTGAGAATGAGTTACGTATCTAGTGGGAACGACTTACTCAGTATGTTGTTGGCACGATTGACGTGTGATCATGCGAAATATTTAATAAATTGTAGGAAGGACTTGCGTACATGCGTATATGTCGTTCCCACAACTCACTTTGCACAACTTGTTCCCACCACATATAACCTGGTAAATCGTTCCCACGATTTATTTTTTGTCGCGACTTACTAACTGGTCTCATTATCTACTAACTGTTGCGACGACTTACCAACTCGCTCCCACTATTTAAATCAAATAATCTGCGCGTCCCAGTGGGGTTCTGTATCATTTAGCCACTTTTATAGAGGGCATATATTCACGTATCGTAGTATAAGAGCCTACACACACAGGTCTGATATAAAGATGACACAGAGTCGTGTGTCGTGTGCTGAACCTGTCAAGTATCCAGCTGTTACATAAAAGTGATAAATGCACACATAATAGCAGCGTCACACCTGAACCACGATCCTCTATCGCCTGCACCTGGGTCCATATTCTCGTACAAGTTACGATATATCGTAGGCTTCTGATTGGTCGAGATGGCCATCTCGACCAATCAGAAGCCTACGATATATCGTTACTTGTACGAGAATACGGCCCCTGATGTATCAGGGAGGGCAACAAGTGGACGCTCCCCACAAAACACCACACTTTCACTCCATGTCGGTCTAATGTTGGGCCAGTATCGCAGACGGTGAACCAATATTCGACCAGCATTTGGCCAACGTATCGATTTTGTTGGAGACCCCAATGATTTATTGCCCAATAATAACTAACACTATCAACGTAGAAAAAGAGGTTAAAGCTTTCAGAAAGAGATTTCACCTATTTGTAAATTAATCTATGACGCTCGACACCCTCATGAATTACATGTATACATCGACGGTATGCAATATTGTTTGTAATTGATATTTTGATCCTCTACATCATGTATCTTACTCGATCCTGAACATTATAAATTTAGATCCAGAAAGTTCTTATAATGATTAGTTTGTCCCCTAAAATAATCATGTAGGGCGGAAAATATATTGTCGAAAACCCATAAATTAAACATATTTTCTTCCATACCAAATGTATATATGCAATGAATGATTAATAAATCTTTAATCGGTTGAACGTTGAACATTGGTCCAATATTGTTCAGGATATCCCAGCCAGTGACACGAGCATTCACTCCATGCTAAAGTTTAATGTTGTATCAACGTCCTCAGACGCCGACCGAACATCAAACCAACATAGAATAAATCTCCTGTGCTGCCGGGAGAAAACTTCATAGTAAAATGAGGGTTTTATCCATTTAATCATTCAAATCCTATCAGGGAATCACGTAAATACCGTCTGTGGAAAGTGATTATGGTCTTATGATGGGTGTTATCGTCATGACCATGGCATCGCCTGCAAACAGAAGACGGTCGTGCAATTGTGACCAAGACAAACATCATTAACTGCTCACTTGAAAAGTAAGCAGCTGCTGCTGTTTGCCTGGCCATGGCAGAGCTGAGCTGGGCTACTCAGTCAACACAAAACATTTGTATAACATTTATACAATGTTGGACCAACGTCGGAGACGTTGGGCCGACGTTGTATAAATGTTATACAAATGTTTTGTGTTTACTGGGTACAAAATCATCGCTGGCTGTAGTTTGTCTGACATTACATTGTGGGATCAACTGCAGTCAACTCTATCATGTCCACGCCAGCCGAGCCCAATATGGTTGTCCCGCACCGTTTACTAAAGTACTTCATTACGTGATATCCAGTCATCATTGGTCACAGAAAACAAAATACTTTGCACTAGTATGACTTGGCATTACATTGTTGTCTGGAGAGAACCGATCATATCGTTCCTGTTTCGTATACACTTTTAAATAGGAACCTACTAGAATTAAGCGACCGGATAGCATTAGTTTGCAACGTCTTTTGTAATGTTTTGTCTTATGATTCTCGATCGGTCTGTTGTTTTTGTCTGTACGATCATCAGCAGTAACACACTCTTGGTCGCCACTGGATTTTCAAAACCTTCGCATTACATCTTCTGTGATATTATTTGGCTTATTGCCCATGTGCGTAGTTAACTTTTGCTGGCATTGATTTTCGACAGGCCACTATAATTATCGTTGGTAGTACCAACTTGGTACCAACTTCCGGGAAGCTTATTGGTAACATTTGGTTCACCGTAGGATGGATGTTATGTAAACGTAAAAATATTTACTCATGAACCGCCAAATTTTTCAACCGGAATTTCCACCCACTTGAATTTGTGCCTCGCTGACGCTATCCACAACTTCAAGTGGTTGACAATTATTCAGATTTGACAAAAATAATGGTGGTCAACTATTTTTAAATCTTGCAGATTGATGTAACGTTTTATCTTTAACATATTGGAAAACTGATATGTAATTTGCTGATGTGCATCTTGAAGAAAATGGTGATTTCATGGTTTAAACAGTAATCTGTAGTAGTTGTGGATGGTTGTATAATTTGTCACTCTATTTTGGATGATCACAGTGTGCCGCAGCGGAATCGCCTGCCATGCATTTCCCTTTAGCCGCCAAATTATTCAATTGGAATTTTCACCCACTTGAAGATGTGTCTCGCTGACGTGATCCACATCTTCAAGTGAGTGAAAATAATGTAGATTTGACAAATTGGGGGTCAACTCTTTTCCAATCGTGCTGATTGATGTCACATTATGGCTTTAACATGTTTAAAAGGCGGTACTGATTGTGGTAATAATTAAGTGAAAAACCGAATATATTCGGCACCGGCGGTTAAAGGGTTAAACCAGTGTAGGGTCATCGTCACCGTCAACGTCTCGTAGTTTGATGTAGAAATACTAACATTAATATCAATGTCGAGTTTCAGTCGTCCAGCTTTTTTGTCGATTCATTTAACTTTTGAAGTCGTCATCAACCGTCACAAAATCACCCACCATATTTCATGTGAGAACTTTTCTATTTGACACATGACGTTGTTTCGACGTTGAATCAACGCCATTGACGTTGATTCAGCGTCGCAACACCGTCGTGTGCCCAGTGGGTTGCAATGTGGTAATATCATTTTTCGATATAATAAGCATGATAAACACAGCAAAGTGATACACGTGGCCGCGAAGTTCTGCATTTCAAGTTAGATAAAACGGCGATGTGACGATGTTTCAGCAATTAAAATGCTAATACATGTAATTTGTTATTCACATTAACAAAAACAGGACAATCAACGTGTTACAAACAAGCCATGTAGATATTAATTTCAGGTTGAAACATTTATGAAGTCTGATTATAACCATAACGCACTATTTACACGCATTAGGATGGGACATGCATATTAATTAGTTTGCACTAAGCATTGTCCTAACGTGAGCCAACCACCCACCATGGTTGGTTTAATATCGGGTCACTGTCTGCCACGTCGACTCACTACTAAATAGAGCTTGGGACAACGTGTCGTGTTTGTTTCTTCTTATTAGCACAATCCTAACGCGCATAGTTTGACCTCTGTGCTCGTGGGTCACCTCGAGTATGTGTTTTTGTGGCATAACCAGCAGGGAGGCGGACAATAAATCATCTAAATCAGAAAATATGAGCTCAACACAGATGTCGATCAACTTCAGTCTTTTTATGGTCAATAATAACGAATATGCTGGTTCCGGAACGTCCATACAATAACACTTGATTGTGCTTCATGACGAAACAAACCTGCCTGCCTGGACACCGACGCACTAAAAAAATCCCACAAAACATTTGGATAACATTTATACAATGTTGGACCAACGTCGAAGACGTTGGGCCGACGTTGTATAAATGTTATACAAGTGTTTTGTGTTTATGGGCACCCAATAAATCCCACAATGGCGGCACGCCGTCACGTGATTTAGGCGGGGTTTACGTCATCAGCCTTTGTGTATCCGGCGCATGGAAACGAGGCAAACCAAGAAAAGAATCCCTTAAGCCTTATACGAGGGAATAATGTGCAATCAAGATAGCGAGAAGATTGCTACGGAAGAGATTGGAGTTACAGACAGAATGGTGCGACTGCGAAACACAAAGAAAGACTCACTCAGCATCATCATACATACAGGTGATTCAACCCTTTCAGCACCATCGCCGCATTTTATGCGCCGCATGACATATTTTGAGGAAAAATTGGTAGGCCTATAAAAAAATGGTATAATCAATCAATTTTTCTAAATTTTGCCTTTTTGACCGCCTCTATGTCGGAAAACTGCGAACGCCCCTGGAGATGACACTGCCTCCAGACACAGGATTCGAATTGAGCCCTGGCAATCTGAGGTCGAGCACGCTACCACTCGGTCACGGAGGTTCCACGCAATATTAAATCAACAGTGCTCCAAGCTGCATAGCCTACGATTTTTCATATTCATTTAATGATTATATGTGATCAGGTCGCGGATGTTCTCTGGCATAGAATATAACAGTAGCCACCAGAAATGACACATTGGTCAAACGTTGTTTCAATATCGGATCAACCTCTCAGAAATTGTTTCAATACTGAAACAGAGTTGGGCTTCCGTCTTATGCTCGCTGGGATTTCGACTCCTCAGGGGCGAAACACCATGAGAACGAGTAACGAATGCCCCTGGCTCATCGTTTATCATCTGCCACCAGATGGTGCTCGCCTCTGGAAATGCCGGCAAACAGCAGCGGCATCTGGTGGTGACGGTCTGCATCACCACCTGACACCACAGTAAACATGAGCCATTGACCCGATGTTGTTTTATTGTAGACCCGACGTCTTCGACGTCGGTCCAACAATAAAACAACATCGGGTCAACGCCTCGTGTTTGCTGGAACACGTGCATGGATCCGGTGGCAGTGGAAACGGAAACACGATGGCGCATCGCTGCAGCACCGGTGTACCAATGTTGGTCTGTCGTCTGATAACGTGGCCCAACATCCAGCCAATGGACATATCCCAGCAAACACGGTACATCGAGACAATGTTGGGTCAGCGTCACGTGTTTGCTGTGTAACAACAGGTAGTCTTCTGTGAAAGCTCAATAGCCTTGACCTGCAATGTTTTCATCCAGTAACCTAATACAATGAAGTATGAGGGGGGGGGGACTTATATAACATTATTTTCACCGAGTAGTCTTTCAAAAGGCTTCCGGTGACGTCGCTGCGTTTCACAGAATTACCTTTGCCTAAACTTCCAGTGTTATAATGCAAGTGGCAAATCGGCCAGCAAACACAATATGTTGGTTTAATTTTGGTCCAACAGTTTAAATAGTGTAGTAAAATATTCCACCATCCTCAATACGTTTGAGATCTAGTCAACTTTCCATATTTTCGTCGTTCGAATCCGCACCAACCCCCCCCCCCCTTGCACATAGGTCTAAAAAATATTATTTCGTGCTGATGATGTAGAACTATATTAATATGATCAAGCTGACTACATACCAACTACCTTTTTTTTTTAGTAAAACATAACCACGCTAATTCCACGTGAGTTTCAGAATTCGGTAGCATGTAATCTCACTTCCTATGCTTATTTCATGATTATTCACTGCTGAATACATACCACATCGTAAAATTATAATGGTCCATTATTGCCATGAGAGGTGGCAAATGACAATACTGTACACAATCACTGTAACTTGACAAAATTATTAACAATCAGGATTTCTACATCTGTGTTATGGGTTTTTTTCAAACAAAATTTTAATGTGCCCTTAACAGCTCCCAAATAAAAAAGATAATGATGAAAAAATAACCTGATGTCGTATTGCATGACTATTTTGGGGTAGGATTATTGTTATTGACATATAGACAATGCCATTATTATGTGTATGTAACATTTAGAACGTAACCTTATGATACGCACAATTGATATCGTGAATGACCACCAACAAATGAAGAAAAACACGTATTACTATTATATTTTGTGTGCTGGGCTAGCAGGTGCATGTATGTATACATTTATGTGTAGGTAAGATAATATAGTTATAAAAGTGTAGTCTATTTGTGAGGATCGTTGTATGGACTAATTGGTAAATCAGATCATCGATGATTTTTCGTCATCGGAATGGTTACTATACAGTATCTATTGTCGTCTCATGTTGATGAAAAGTAACTAATGTAGTCTACATTGGCTGAGACGGTAGATTATATTTCGTCATTAGTGGACATAATGAAACACTCACGCATATGATGTGTCGTCTTCAAGTCTTGTGTGGTTCAGTATTCTGTAACAAAGACAATCACCTATATGCAGACAGACAAAAATTATTACAGATATGATAAAAAAGTAATCTCTGACGTATTTGTCATAAACAAGATATTTACATAAAGATGGTGAGTTTAGTAGAATCGCAGGTTATTTTTAAAATGCGTACTTTTAAAATATAAAAACTTTTATAATATATAAGTGTCTTATAACTATGCTTAAAATCAAGCCAGTAAGCACAAAACATTTGTATGACATTTATACAGTGTCGTACACACTGTAAAAGTGTGTTTACAACAGTGTGTAAAAGTACAGTTTTTGTTTCGAATATAATATACATGGTACATATAATATTTGACAGTGTTTAAAGATAAGTATACAGATGAGCAGCATTGTCATGATTTGCAAATATATTTTCCCATTCCAAACCAGGGATAAAATCACTACAATATATTATTATACATTGTGGGAAAAGACACTCTGGAAAGCGTAGAAATCTCAGTCAAACCTTTTTTACGTGCAAGATGCAATCAATCCGCACTAAACAGTATCAGTAAATGCTGCAGCCTGAATTTGTGACGGACAAGCAGCGCCCCACCCCATGCAACGGCATGGCCACAATATAAATCTGCCCGAAAGACCTAATAGTCCAGGCAAAGTAAGCTATTTCTTCATCCAATTTGGAACAAATTGCAACGGAATTTTTTTCTTCACAAAGCATTTCATTAAGGTCCCCAGAACACCAGGAAAAAAGTCCCAAAAGATCCGCTGATGGGAAACAGGTCAAATTTGCATAAATCCAAGATGGCCGCCAAATATCTATACGCGATCATATTTTTGCTTGCAGATGAGGTATTTGAGTAATTTTAAATTCTAGACTAGGGTTTTGAGACACAAGGATACCAATAAACAATAATATAATTTAATTTGATGAATATTCATTTTTTTTTTTAAATGGCCTTCAAATATCTATACGCGATGATATTTTAGGTTATAGATCAGGTTTTTGACAACAATGATTTATTTGAACAATTTTATAGTTTAATTGGATGATAACGTAGCCTAATTCGCATTAATGTGTTTCTGCTAATGGCAATAGGTGTTAGCCTATACTGTGGGCCCAGTTTGGGGCATAGTTTAATCAACTTAGAATTTACGGGAATCACTTTACATGATCTAAGCGGTCCTATTTCTGGCTTACACAACGGTGTATGTAACTGACAATGTAGATCACAATGTTGCAACAATAGATGATACAGGTACATTCCATGGAATGGAGATTATTGCTGCAGTCACTCCAAAGATACATATCATCAACAAAATAATTCCCAAACGTAATGTGAAGGCTGCAGATATTACAGCAGTAGGTCGTATAAATATTGAATACTTTAAGATTCCACCAGAAGTCCCACCTCTCACCTATCTACAACTTGAACCTGTGACAGCGTATGATCCAACATCACAATTGGATGTGCTGTGGAAGGCATCTCTACTCCTTCAATCCCCCAGGCCAGCATGGTCAGGCATGATGCAAATGTTGAATGAATATCCTAGACAGTCATCTGTCACATTCCTTCCAACGATAGACCTTGATCCTAATGATCAATCCTGTATCTACTCCACATTGAAATTTTGTTTCCTCTCAAGCGGGAAAATACAATGTAGCACCCGTCCTCACATTTGACCAGCCCTTATAGTCAGGGGGCCAATGAGGTGAAATTTGGATAGTGAGACCATCTCTGCTATACTCGTGATACTTATATATTCTGACAGAGCTGTCTCTTGGGCGTATGAAAATGCTTGTCGGCATTGCCAACTCTTTTGCAAAAGATCTGTAAATAGCGTTGGTAACCATGGTAACCGAATAGCCATTTTCACCCTTTCAATGTGAATAGAAAGGTAGGAGGTGTAGTCAAAAGTACACAGCGATAGTATTTATCAATATATTCTATCTTGTGATACCTTGTTGGAATCAGTAAGGCTTTGTAGGCCCTACTATATACGAAATTAGGATGCTGCGAGATTTTGAAGGTCACAGCAAGGTCAAATTTACATATATCACGAAGAATAACATTTTCAAACGTTTTTTATAGATTTAAAAACATGTTACATTTTTGTCATGTACGGAATATTTAATAGTATTACACAGATTTGCCCTATGTTGAAGATCAATATATCCCAATAATATGTATATGCTTAAACGCGACCTGTCCGTCACCATTACCATGACAACCGTTTTGAAATGTATGCTGTTCACGACATTTACGAAAAATATGGTCTATTTAACACCTGTATTACTAGGCTATTCGTGTCATTATTAAAATCATAGTGATACTATCACAAAAAAAAGTTCCAAATAACTACCTTCGTTTCTAATGCTTGATAATCCCCCGTTTAATTATTCCAGTTAAGATTTTGTTCTTATTATTTACGTTAACATGGTTACCGCTATAGGCCTATCATATTCATTCCCATGATTATGTCAAAATATATACATTTAAAGGACGATTTGCATGAGCTGGAAGTCATCCATAATTTACGCTCGCACACACAACACGTGATAAACGTTATTTGCTGCTATGTAATATAACGTGACTTTGTGACGTCATAATTTCTAGCACAATGTAATAGCGTAGCGTCATGTATCGTCATTTAGGTTCACGAAAATTACGTCATTGCAAAAAGTGGACTTTATATCATAACTAGTAAAATATTTGTCGTATGAATTCGAGTAATATATGCAATTCGACATTTATGTCGACAAGGATTACGATAAAGCCAGTCATAGAGCTATAAAACATTCAGAAACTCATGTTTTCTTGACATTTTGCGCTGATGTAAATGAAATGAAATGAATCGGGCTTCAGGCCACCTTTGTGCACATATATGCTAAACTGGGCCAGGAAAACCTCCTGAGGATGGTGAGATGATTGAGATGACACTGTCCTCCAGCCACAGGATTCGAATTCGAGCCCTGGCGGTCTGAGGCCGAGCACGCTACCTCTCGGTCACGGAGGCTCCCCACAATACTTTTTTGTTTCTTTCAAACCGCCGAGACCGGTAACCGAACCCCGAACTCTGGCGTGAAAGGCAGCGGTGCTAACCACTACCCTAGGGCCCCCGCCCTTTGCGCTGATGTATTTCTAAAGATCACACAAGTCATATATTATAAAGGTTTGAGCAGAAATGCACAATTGTATTATTTATTCATGGCTTGACGCTACTGAGGGCGGAGATCCTGGTACAGTGGTTAAAGCTGCTTGGAAAGTCGGTGATCGTGGGTTCGAACCCCACTCTGGCTTTCAAGATAACAAAACGTTTCTTTCCCCCTCACTCGTAAAGGTTCAATAGTGTGGGGAGCATCCGTTTGCACATATAGGCTAAACTGGGCCAGGAGAACCTCCTGAGGATCGTGAGATGAATGAGATGACACTTCCCTCCAAAAACAGGATTCGAAATTCGAGCCCTGGCGGTCTGAGGCTGAGCACGCTACTATGGTTACCGCTGTCGGTCACATAGACTCCCAACAATATTGAATTTTTACGAGTGAGCGGGGAAGAAACATTTTGGGCGCGATCCTGTCATAGTGTATGTAAATTGACTATAATAGCACAACATTATAGCATTATATCACATTCTCATAACTGAAATGCAATGTCGTGAAATCATGTGATGGCATACATTGTTATTGTGATGTCATACATTGAGGTCGGGGGCCCTGATGCAGTGGTTAAAGCTGCCTGTTTGGAAAGTCGGGGATTGCGGTTTCGAACCAACTCTGGCTTTCGAGTTTCAAAGAAACAAAATGTATATTCCCAGCGCACTCGCAATGATTCAATATTGAGGGAACCTCCGTGACAGAGAGATAAGCGTGCTCGGCCTCGGACCGCCGGGGATCGAATTTCAAATCCTGGAGGGCAGTGTCATCTCATTCATCACACCGTCCTCAGGAGGTTCTACTGTCCCAGTTCAGGCTATATGTGCACAAAAGTGGCATAAAACCCCATTCATTACATTTTCATTTCATTGCTATACATTGACATTGTCATTATATATAAAAAAAAATATAATTTTATTCTTATATTGCCATAATGTAAATTTCATAAGTAGCATATCATTTTCATAGTTAAACATTGGGATACATCGGGATACCCTATGTTGATATAAACATGTTAAAATTGATTATCTTTGGATCATATAACATAATTTAATTGACATTGAGATCCATGTTTTGAGATTGTAATGACATATCTTGACATTGCAATTACAATATATGTTCCCGACATTGCCTTATCGTGACAGTGAATAATGTAATATTCTATTCCTGACATTAACATGTCGTAGCATGGCATTAAAAAACATACCATGTGTAGGATATGCATCATTAAAATGTTTTCTCCTGGCTTTGAATCATAGTCATCATAACTGTTTTAACATTATAATCTGCCATCATTATATTTTTATTATGGCCTTTTACCATACAATTTAGCTCTCGTATCTCTCATATTCTAATAGCAATCTAAAGTTTGATATTACGATGAGATAGATGGACATATCCTGTCACTGCAATGATATTTCCATTATTTTACTCTATCGTGCACATTAAAATGTTATAATGCGGTGCAATACGATACTATACCACGATATTCTGATTCTATGTTACATATCTAGAAATTATATCATTTACTTACTATAGTGGAAGACAAATATTACATGAATATGATACAGTTATGGTATGAATACAAGTAGGGATATATAGTAGAAGTAAATTAATCCGAGCAATGTTATCTATTCTTGATCCCAGTCACAAAGTGACTTATCAGTCACTTCTAAGCTATGTATTACACATGACTGTAATACATGAACTTCCTGTGGGAAGTCACTTACTTTTTTTAAATGCCAAGTTTTGTGTCCTCAAGGTGGCAGTTCATACGGTATCACCGCGTCTAAAGTGCATGCACTTATAAGTGAAAATCGTATGTTCAAATTATTTATGCTTGCATATAAGTTTTAGAAAACTAAGTGCAATATAGGCTAAAACACACATTTTATTTTCTTGATTCAAATATTTTTGTTAAGATTACGGTGTATCATGTTCGAATATATAGGTGCGTGTTTTTGCTCGAATATAAGTGCATGCACTTATTTTCGAAAACTAACTATCTTCAAATGTAAGAGCATACACGTTTATGCGCGGGGATCATACTGTTGTGCAATTGCAGTATTAGGTTGTAGTACCATCATTCGTTATATCTACATCAATGTGATTAATCAGCATAATAATCAATTATCATTTTCAGATATAACTAGATGTAACTGTGTCAGGCTTCAAAGTCTATTTAGGCAAGAATATTGTTTTTTTTTTCATAAAAATGTAGACTTTTATAGGATTATTTAAAATACAAATACAGGTTTTTACGTGTCTTCCAGATATAAATTACATGTTTGTCGTTATGCGGAAATTGTATTTCTACATTGTACTCTGATGAAATGTTAAAATAACAATTTTGTGATTTATCTCATCAGCGCTGATCCCTTACGAGATGCAGTTTGAGCTGGTCCACTTAGTGGTTCTAACTGGCACTGGTCCTTACAGTGGATAAAGCCAGCGCTGGTCCCCTTAGTTGATCTCACCTCTTCATGGATCTAACGTCTTTATGCATCCATAAAACTGCTCCTCTCATTGGATCCAGATAGCGCTAGTCACCTTAGTGGATCCGCTTCGTGGATCCAGCTATAGTGTTGGTCCACTCAGTAGATCCAGCCAGCACTGGCAGGCCCTCTTAGCACAACTAGTTCCATAAGTGAATACCGCTGGTGGATGCATCAGTCTATTTCATTAGACTGTAAATGATGGTTATTTCTTTTATTTTTGGGCGAGTCCTTTTGGCAAGTCCTGTGACAAATTGGGACTGAAAAGGGTGGTCCGTGTTTCTAATCGCGGGTCGGTCTGAAAACTGAATCCGATAGTGCATTATGTGAATGGAAGAAAATTCGGGATTGGACACAAGTGGTCTATTCTGCAGGATGGTCCGTTTGTGAAGCGGTCCGATACAGGTTTTCTACTGTGTATACACTAGGCCTCTATGCATCCCGATATTATCGGGGATGTCTAATAATGACACATCCAGACAATTATACAAATAAAACATCATCACTATCTTCTATATTGCAGATGTGATACGCAGGCTATCATGAAGTACTCTGGTGTTTGTTTTTAAATCCCTTTTGAGCGCAATCCCTGCATGTAAGAAATGCTCCCAACACAAAAATATTTGAAGCAAAATCAAGATTTCAAGTTATACAGGTTATTTTCAAAAAATTATATGTTGCATTTTCTAATATAATTTTCTATATGTTGTTTGGTTTATAAGCTTTAAAACCTGCTCTTGTCGGCACGAAAACATTTAAAACGTCCCCGGAATCTGTTTTTTAGGCACCATATTTGCATCCTGATATTGTGCTATCTAGTAATATTGAGTTTTGTGTTGTAGGCCTACCAAAGTACCTAAAAATTATTGGTTCAACCATTCGGAATTGAACAATTCGATACACCCTACAATTATTGAACAAAATGCAACTAACTTATGTGACAGCAATCGTAATATTTCTCATAGCATGCACATTTTATAAATATGTAAATACCGCATTTTTTTGCTGTAGTTCACATTTAACGGCTATACATTTATCAACAGTTATCAGTTACGCCATTATGCCTGATTTAATACTATTGTTAGATCTTCTACTAATATCCCACCGGAGGCAAACCCCAGTGTAACAGGCACAGAGCCTAATTAACAACTACATCAAGTCCCTGTCTATCTATATGATGGATATTAAATTATACAAATATTAAAGTACAGCTGAAAAAAAAAACCTTTAGAATAAATGACTTCACAATGTCCTCTAGTTATTTATCTACATAGGACGTCAGATTCAGCAGACACTTACAGTAGGCCTACACGGGAGGTCAGATATCACTGACTTACATATATATTACTTAAATTAATTTATGCATTCATGTAATAAATATACATCAACAGATATGCGATATGAGCACTCGGAAAAATACTAAACTTTGCCTGGAGTTATGAAGTGTTTTTAGACATATTACCACAAATAACTGATTATTTTTGTAGCCAGACATACATATGGTACAGCGATGACAGTGTCGATTGTAATTTAACAGCAATATAACTAAGTTAGTTATATCTAAATTTTATAGAGTAATCACACAAAATCCAAATTTTAAAAGTAGCAGATAGACCTATTGAGATTTTTGCCATAACCACAATGCTTAACAATGTAGACATATTAATATTATCACTTTGTATTAAATCACACAATCCACTTGAATCATCTAGAGGTGCTTTCAGCATATGCTGGAACCTATTGTTTTAAAAATGGCAAACATAAGTTGTTTAACTTAAGTGACATGGCCGTGACAAGGGTTGGTGATGGAATTGACTTTTTACACTGAACAGTGAAAATATTACATTATTGATCTAAAAATTTGTAGTGGTATGTCCTACAAATCTTTAGAACAACATTTCTTTTTCGTCCGACTTTTTTAGCCTATTTTGCTGCATATTTGCGAAAATGGGTTGTCATGGAAACATGGCCATAAATATATTTTTGCAAGAAAATTGAAATTGACGACAAGCATTTTCATATACCCGAATATGCATGCTATCAATATCTGGGGTCATCACGAGTATAGCAGAGGGTGGCGGAGAAAACCCTAAATATGCTAGCTACACAGAATGGCCCCCTGACTATTATACTAGAAAGCTCTAACAAATAATTCGATCACAGCCAACAGACAATGCTCCCAAAGACGTGGTATTAAGACTAGTTGGGTTCACATTGAGATAAGCTTCCTGGGTAGTATCGGCAACCTGATGGCAGGCTCAGAGTTACAAGAGGTACTTCAGGTTGTGTATGCTAGCAACACTGTCAACCATATGCTGTCTGGTAAGGCTGTTTCCAGAGCTTTACGTGAACATTTGCTAGTAGACGCTGCTCTCCACACTATTTTTCTGGCAGATGCATACAATGTGCCACTGCCACTTGAGGACGACTCAAATAAACCTGAAGAAGAAACAACCAGCAAAGGGTATCATGATGATGTAAATTCTGTGGAGATGCAAGTTGCGGGTGATACTGTTGTAACAGATTTGACAGAGGCAACATTGCTCTATGGCAGAATAGTAGCATCTGATTCTGCAGTGTCAGTCGAAGAGTCGTGTTCATCAGATGTCTTCATGAAACTTCAATCTACCTTGAGCGAAAAGAAAAACTCAATAACCACAAGTACGGGCTTTTACAATGTGGACGGAGTCGATCTGTTCCGGACAGTATCAACGAATGTCGCTGCCCTGGATTCGAACCGGACTGACAGAGGGGGTTATGTAGACGACATGATTGCTGTGAATTTATCATTTGTATCCATTGCATCAACGCTGCAAGTACAGGTAGTAGACAATTACAGCACCGCTCTATCAGCAGTAAAGGCCTTACAGTTAATAAGAACATTAAATAATGACAGAGAAGCATCTTTGAAAATTGAAAGGTTGATCCTAAGCACCCTTTTTGATCAATTATCCCCATCAAGCAAACCTAGACATATATGCATAGAAAGGTCGAAAAACATATTGGAAAGTAAAGAAAGAAGAGGTTATAAGAGAGGAATGTAATGAAAAGCATTTTCATAACATTTTCACTGTATTTTAATCAGAGAAAAAGTAAGTGACTGATTTTCTCATTTAAATACCACTGATGCAGGTAATACTAGTAGGCCTAGTTCGTGCTTCTGGAGGGCAGTACATTTTACGAAAAAAGGTTGAATCTCTATTTGGTATTCTCTCGACCACCACCACTCAGCGATTATTCCTGTATGGTTTATCAGATGCACGCCCTACGACCGCATACCAATTGATATAATGTCACTTATTATACCAATAAGCATCTAATGTTATATATATATATAACATTATATATTTATTGGTATAAGTATATTTCGTATTTATAAGGGCATAGTAGCTTTAATGTACACCTAGTGTAATAGACAGTGATTTCAACACATTGAATGAGTGTATGTCCCTTTAACATTACGTTTTGTCGGGAAGGCAAATAATCGCGATTGAAGATCGCAAAAAAATTGTTCGCGTTTTAAACAAGTATAAATAATTTCCGCAAGCGAGACACAATGTCAAGTCGGTGAAAATTCCACATGTCCAAGATATAGCGCACACAGGGTTATGGAAACAGCAAACTGTTTAATGTTGTATGAACTCGCCTACCCAACGGCTATGATATCCCTGTATCAAAATTTCTCGTCACTTTACAATCTAAAACACCCGCGGCAGACTTCATACACTTGGATATTAGGATGATATATGTTTGTCATCGACACTTCGCAATTTTCTCTGCGCACCGCCTGCCTTTAATTACCATGATTACGCTACTGTCTGGACAT
Source organism: Flabesymbios commensalis (assembly GCA_964017125.1). Classification (NCBI taxonomy): domain Eukaryota; kingdom Metazoa; phylum Annelida; class Polychaeta; order Terebellida; family Flabelligeridae; genus Flabesymbios; species Flabesymbios commensalis. The sequence continues at coordinate 53,139,463 of OZ024909.1, read as the reverse complement.
TTTATTTTCTGTTTCAGGTGAGCTTCTAATTAGCAGTTATATTAATTCGGTACTAACTATAGTATGAGTACCATTGTCGCCGCGTATATATTTGCAGTGTATATTTCCAAGAAGATTATTTTGAGAATGAGATGTATCTGCGATATATGTTAAGGTGTATTTTGAAATCTTTATTAATTCCTTTTTTAAGATAAATCTTCTTATCTACCAATCGTTAGAGTGGAAGGTAGGTCCCTTCAATTCCGAGGGGGCCATTAATTTTGTTGTTTTTAGTAACTGCTTATTATACTTGGTAAAATTTGCAGCACAAAAAAAAATAATATTCATAACCATATTGAATGTCAACATACAAAACCTACACTGTTAAGGCCAATCACAGCAAACACAAAACATATGTATAACATTTATACAAAGTCGGCCCAACGTCTTCGACGTTGGTCCAACATTGCATAAATGTTATACAAATGTTTTGTGTTTGCTGAAATGTTATCCTATCACGCACACTCGCTATGTATACATGTTGTTAGTTGTCATTGTATTCCTAATCACACTCGCTGACCAATCAAAACCCTTCACACAGTCTGATAACGTACGATTTACCGAGCAAAGTGTTTCCTTCAAGGAATCAATAGCAGCCAGATTGTCAGATTTCCCGTGGGCTAAAGGGCGTTTAAAGATCAATCTGCGAGAAGCCCCAATTCTGCTGAGATTTGCCCGATCTATGGCTGCGAGAGATCAGGTTTAATTGTGCAAATGTGCTGAGCACTGTCTGTTTGTACTTGTCTAAATTGACGTTTTAGTAGCCAAACTGAAAGATACACTATGGAAAACAATGTGAAAATATAAGACTAGACCCATGTGTACACTTTTGAGGTTGTGTAAAATAAATATTTAAATAATTGAATATAATATATAATACCAATAAATAAAAGTAAGTTTTTTGTATTTAGTGGGCTATGTGAATTCTTTAGAAACAGTTGTACGTGGTTCCAGTAATTATATAGGTGGATATAACACAAAATACGCCAAAATATAACTAAATGTGTTTTTTTTTGTCATTCACGTATATATACATGTAGGTAGGCCCTATATACACACCTTTTTAAATCTGATTTAAAAGGAAATTATGTGTGTGTCGCGGGCATTGTCTATCTTTATCTCTCATGATGTGGACACGACCAAGTTTAGCAAAATGTGGCCCAACATTTCATTGGCTGATTCGTTCGCTTATTTGTTCTGTCGCTCATTAGTTTTTTCGCCTGTTAATTCAATATTCACTCACTCATTCAATTATGCATTCGTTCCAAAAATTACACCAGTTGTCTCAAACGACGACGTATATTTAGACCTACCATTTTATAAATCCCCAAATAAAACATTTTTGTCGACAAACGGGTGTGATATGGACGCATACCAATATTTGACTATAGCATGGGTCTTATAGTGAATGCACGGCATGGAAGGGTGTGTCGGCATAACCTCCCCTAATGGCAGCACCTGAGGACGAGTAAAGTTAATTTACTGGGAATTATACCCTCAAACTTTGATACTCAAACTTTGACGCTGGCCCAGCATTGGGTGAGAACTGGACCAGATCTGTCACAACGCTGAATCAACGTCAGAGACGTTGATTCGGCGTTGTGACAGATCTGGCAATGTGACGTGCCCAGTGGGCTGGTTCGTGTACGCGGGGATTGTCTTTATGGGACGTCACTTGAACTGCCAAAATCACATGATGAACGAGATGCGCAGCTACGACCGCATACCAATTGATATAATGTCACTTATTATACCAATAAGCATCTAATGTTATATATATATATAACATTATATATTTATTGGTATAAGTATATTTCGTATTTATAAGGGCATAGTAGCTTTAATGTACACCTAGTGTAATAGACAGTGATTTCAACACATTGAATGAGTGTATGTCCCTTTAACATTACGTTTTGTCGGGAAGGCAAATAATCGCGATTGAAGATCGCAAAAAAATTGTTCGCGTTTTAAACAAGTATAAATAATTTCCACACACTAGCTGTGGATCGCGCAAGCGAGACACAATGTCAAGTCGGTGAAAATTCCACATGTCCAAGATATAGCGCACACAGGGTTATGGAAACAGCAAACTGTTTAATGTTGTATGAACTCGCCTACCCAACGGCTATGATATCCCTGTATCAAAATTTCTCGTCACTTTACAATCTAAAACACCCGCGGCAGACTTCATACACTTGGATATTAGGATGATATATGTTTGTCATCGACACTTCGCAATTTTCTCTGCGCACCGCCTGCCTTTAATTACCATGATTACGCTACTGTCTGGACATTTTATTTTCTGTTTCAGGTGAGCTTCTAATTAGCAGTTATATTAATTCGGTACTAACTATAGTATGAGTACCATTGTCGCCGCGTATATATTTGCAGTGTATATTTCCAAGAAGATTATTTTGAGAATGAGATGTATCTGCGATATATGTTAAGGTGTATTTTGAAATCTTTATTAATTCCTTTTTTAAGATAAATCTTCTTATCTACCAATCGTTAGAGTGGAAGGTAGGTCCCTTCAATTCCGAGGGGGCCATTAATTTTGTTGTTTTTAGTAACTGCTTATTATACTTGGTAAAATTTGCAGCACAAAAAAAAATAATATTCATAACCATATTGAATGTCAACATACAAAACCTACACTGTTAAGGCCAATCACAGCAAACACAAAACATATGTATAACATTTATACAAAGTCGGCCCAACGTCTTCGACGTTGGTCCAACATTGCATAAATGTTATACAAATGTTTTGTGTTTGCTGAAATGTTATCCTATCACGCACACTCGCTATGTATACATGTTGTTAGTTGTCATTGTATTCCTAATCACACTCGCTGACCAATCAAAACCCTTCACACAGTCTGATAACGTACGATTTACCGAGCAAAGTGTTTCCTTCAAGGAATCAATAGCAGCCAGATTGTCAGATTTCCCGTGGGCTAAAGGGCGTTTAAAGATCAATCTGCGAGAAGCCCCAATTCTGCTGAGATTTGCCCGATCTATGGCTGCGAGAGATCAGGTTTAATTGTGCAAATGTGCTGAGCACTGTCTGTATGTACTTGTCTAAATTGACGTTTTAGTCGCCAAACTGAAAGATACACTATGGAAAACAATGTGAAAATATAAGACTAGACCCATGTGTACACTTTTGAGGTTGTGTAAAATAAATATTTAAATATTTGAATATAATATATAATACCAATAAATAAAAGTAAGTTTTTTGTATTTAGTGGGCTATGTGAATTATTTAGAAACAGTTTTACGTGGTTCCAGTAATTATATAGGTGGATATAACACACAATACCCCAAAATATAACTAAATGTGTTTTTTTGTCATTCAGGTGCATATACATGTAGGTAGGCCCTATATACATACCTTTTAAAATCTGATTTAAAAGGAAATTATGTGTGTCGCGGGCATTGTCTATCTTTATCTCTCATGATGTGGACACGACCAAGTTTAGCAAAATGAGGCCCAACATTTCATTGGCTGATTCGTTCGCTTATTTGTTCTGTCGCTCATTTGTTTTTTCGCCTGTTAATTCAATATTCACTCATTCATTCAATCATGCATTCGTTCCAAAAATTACACCAGTTGTCTCAAACGACGACGTATATTTAGACCTACCATTTTATAAATCCCCAAATAAAACATTTTTTCGACAAACGTGTGTGATATGGACGCATACCAATATTTGACTATAGCATGGGTCTTATAGTGAATTCACGGCATGGAAGGGTGTGTCGGCATAACCTCACCTAATGGCAGCACCTATGAGGACGAGTAAAGTTAATTTATTGGGAATTATACCCTCAAACTTTGATACTCAAACTTTGACGCTGGCCCAGCATTGGGTGAGAACTGGACCAGCTCTGTCACAGCGCTGAATCAACGTCAGAGACGTTGATTCAGCGCTGTGACAGATCTGGCAATGTGACGTGCCCAGTGGGTTGGTTCGTGTAGGCGGGGATTGTCTTTATGGGACGTCACTTGAACTGCCAAAATCACATGATGAACGAGATGCGCAGCTAAAGGAGACAGGATGGGGTCCGAGTTCATGCAAAATTGGCAGCTTCCATCTAATGACACGCATTTAATGGTCGTAGTCAGGGAGGGGGCTGAAGACTATGGGTGGCAATCCGGAATCAATCGACCGTGACGGTGGTCAGCAGAGTCACAGCAAGATACTGGATCTGAGACTAAAAGTATTTCTTAAACTGAATATAACAAGAGTATGAGCGATGCGCTCGGAAGCCATTTACTAGCGGTGAACCTAATCCCGGAGCCTTTTTATATATATTTTAAGACCTCATAAACATGCTAATGCTGTAAAATGGCATAGCAGATAGTGTAAAAAAAATTGGCCTACTATTTTTTTGTTGAGACTCTACTGTGGTTTTCTTGGCTCAGACTCATTAATTTTGCAAACATCAATAAACACAAAGCCGCCACTACGTTATACCGAGATATTTTACCTCCTCAACATTATTAACTTATTTTTCTCTTCATATTTTTTTTTTTTTTGCATAGGCCTATAATTATCTTCTGTTTTTCCACCACACAAACTTACTTATTTTAATTTATGTTATGTTTTCTTCCCTTGTATCGTTATATATTTTTTTTGTATACAGTGGTTAATGTGGAAGGCTTGCATTCTATTGTAATGAAGGTCTGCTACGTATTAATTAAAGAAGCAGGTAGTATGAACATTCTACACCAACGTTACAATTATTATTTAAATTATCTCGTATTATCTAGCCTTTCTGATAAAACACGCATCATGTATTAGCCCTATATGTATTACCATAAAACTTTTTGTTTGCGGCTCAATTCGATATTTTGCTATAACGACCATTGAGCCTAGTACTGATCAATCTATAATAATATGTAAATAACATCCCATTATGACCACCATCAGTGCCAGCAACGTATCTGTTTTTGTCCCAATACATAATACTCGGGACCGCATAAAATACCTTGACGGTGCACTCATCACAATATCCATCCATAAATAGAGATAGCCAAACAAAAACGGTCGGTAAATTCAAGGCATCGGCGTCAACAATGTCATGAAAAGAGTTGACCTCGTCGGGTCTTGTCTGCTCTCCATACCTCTTTCAAGGAATCCTTTCTCAATATAAACCTCCCACCCGCCGAGATGATGGTGTCCGCACTGCGGGAGTGGTCATGTTAGATGACGACGGTCAAACAAGAGGTCAACTGGCGTCCACTGATAAGCCTGAAAAGCTTTGCCTTTTGACAACGCCTGCTCAACGTCAGGTCGGCGTCTCCGACGTCTCCCTGACGTTGAGCAGGCGTTGCTCTGCGGTGTTTCCATGAGGCGCTGGTCTTGGCAGGCTGGCGGACTGGCATCGTGAACCTGGTCACCTTTTGCTCCATAATTTACACTCCCTCTCCGCGCTCGACAATAGCGGGATTGCTCGGCGCTAATGCCAGAAGAGACTCTGGATGTCTTGAGGACGTACAGCCGGTCCGCGGCCCCACTTGGAAAATCATTAGGCGAATTATGTGCCGCTGCAACATGGGCCACCGGAGAGCCGCGCTTTATGTCCTCAAAGGAGGAGACTTGATCGTCCAGCTAATTGCCTGGAAACATCAACTTACTTTCCGGAGGAACTAATGCTGAGATATTAGACATACAGTCGCTGTGGGGATGCTTAGTCGTCTGTGTGGCGATGGATATTTTTTTTAAGAATCAACAAGTCGATAAAAACGTTAAGAGCGGTTTTCATGGGAGACCGGGCTTAAGAATAAACATCGTTCATCAACTTATTTCAGCGGAATCTAATTACTGAAAATCGGATGCGCTCTCGCAACGTTCTTTTTTTTGGACTGGGTTCCTCGAGAGAACATGGTGTTCGGCAATTGGAAGCAACACATTAAGGGTGGTTTAAAAGCTAAACCAGTGCAGCGGACACATAAGGATCTGCCAGGAAAATCCTGTTGGATTAGAGAGGTTTTTTTGTGAGGGAAGAGCCCCGGGTAAAACGGGAAGCGGCAGCCGTGGAAGAGTGTCTTTGGTAGAGGCGACAGAGACAGAATCAGGTTCCCAAGTAGCGGCATGCGGGGACAGAAAGCGGGCGGTGGCGGGGGACAGATCAAGCAATCCCGGGTAAGGTGGCTTCAGCAGCAGGAGTTTACACTGATTCTGCTTCAGCCTGAGATGGATGAGTGGAGACTGGCTTCCGCCTGCCCGCGCCACGCAACAAGCACACCATTCCGCCATCAATCTCGACCCCCGCAAAAGACAAACCGCGCCACAAAAAGAGAAACCACTCTCACATAACCTCTGTTTTCTGTGGTCTGAGACGCGCAATCGGCTCAACAACGGACTTTGTGCTTTAATCTAAAGTGATTCAAAGGTGTCCTCTCGAATCAATATTGTCAACTGGCTGATCGATGGTGCTAAAGGATTTGATTTTTCAACATACCGGTGGCAAATATTTCAATCTGATCGACAGCAATATTCTGCCTCAATCAACATTAACTCACGGAGACGTTTCCCAGAGTCTAAGACCCCAAGAAGATTATGTGAATCCTTACGAGTAGAATTAGAACGTAGTAGTTCATCGCCCTGGTTCAGCTAAATATTGTCTAATTATAAGCAACACTACGTCTGTCTTTTTAAAATATTTGTCATATTTACGGCATCCATTTATTGGCAATAGACTAGATAAGGTGTTGCTCACAATACCCCCTCCCCCGCGTCGTGTTTGCTGTTGCCCGTTGCCCAATATGAGTTGTGCCAACATCAAACCAGACAGGTCTATGTTTGTGCAAAATATGAAGTTTGTACATTAATGCCAAGGTTGTCTGCAAAACCATGGCATACATGTGCCGTTTCTGTAGTAGGCCCCATAATAGATTTTCCTTTTAAGATCACGAACATTATTATACCACCCCCTTCAAATAATTCGCGACAGGGACGATCACACCTTATTTAAACGCAAGAGGCGTAACATCGACTGATATAATCAGGAAAATGAGCACACGACGTTGTACCAACGCTTAATACGTTGATTATACACGCTAATATAGTGTCATGTCAATGTTGCGTCAACAAAATAAAATACAAAATATCGCATGGGCAATTGGAGTATTTCTCGAATAGCTGTGATGTTTTCAATTGTTTAAGGAATATACATAGACTTAATTATATACTCTATAGTCGTTATCAGTTTCACTGTAATAAATAAATAACTGGGTATTTCATTTCCAAGCTGAAGTCAAACACCGATTAAATATTGTACAGATAATACTGTGCTGTAATTTTAAAATACACCATCATAGCCTTATACAGTTATAGTAAAGTCAGTAGAAAAGTTTGATTACAACAATAAAACAATAAAAAATGTATGACATCAGGTATGTGTTAAAAAAACGTATGAAGGGTCAAATAGCCATTGATATTGTTCGGGATAGTGGAACACCCAGGAACGTCCTCTGTAATGATGTCATTTGTACCAGAAGTAGGCAAGTATATACTCAAGATGTGTTCTGGATGACAATTTTTTATCATATTTATTATTATTGTTATTGCACAAGCATAAAGCATAAATAAGTGTTGTAACAGTATTATCATGAAGTTGTAATACATTTGCTGCACACAATAAAAGTAAATTTAAAAAAATGGCCCAGCTGAATGATGTTAATGCGTTTTTTGATGATTCGTAGTGCTGTTAGTGAGGTTGTAATACATTTGCTACACACAATAAAAGTAAATTAAAAAAATGGCCCAGTTGAATAATGTTGATGCGTTTTTTGATGAAACAAAATTTAAATAAACAATAACATTATTTTGATATCTAAAGTTTATTATTGATTGCCAATGTTTCCAAAATTACCCATGTAAACAGTCAGTATTCATTATCACCATAGCATATTTTTTTCGCCAGGAGTACTGAACGGTATCTTGTCACTGAAGCCAGGGAGTTTGAAATAGTCCCTGGAAATGTTCCTTTGTTGCGGATAGTCGGGACGAGGGGTGACACCTCTATTGATTTAGGATGATCCCCGACATCGACAGGGCTTGTTTTCCTCTTGCACGATGCCGAGTTTTGGCGAGACTGTTTTATCGGTACGGACTGATTAACGTTCGCTGCTCCGAGTCACTTTGGTCGTGCCCATCTCAGTGATTTGTCCCTGCCCACGTATTAGCGGCAGTCTCTGGCTGTCTGCCTAATCACGATGAACAGCAGAAGACGAGACACTGGATGGCCGGCTGAAGACGTGCAGGCCCGAGGCCTGCAGCACCTCACTGAAGATCACCAGAAGACGCCCGCAGGAAAAACACGGCAAATTTATATGCGCTGGCCAGACAGGAGACAGCAAATGAGGACGGCAATAAGGCCGATCAGCAAAATAAATTTTAGCTTGGCAAATGAGAAAGACGTACGTCATGCGCTGGCAGAAGTCAGTCCAACGTCAATGGCGTCTGCCTAACACTTTGTCAATTCTGGATCGTTGTCTGCCGTAATTATTGATTCATGGGGGAACGTAAATATAAAGAAGATGATAGATAATAGACAAGACATGATTACAGGTTGCAGCCAAAGTATATAACATTAACTAACATTAAAGCTGACAAACATCTCTCTTAAAATAGCATGTCAGATTGTACAATGCATCCTGCCGCTCCTGGTGAACCTGTACTGATCTGCAAAAAAGCAAACGTATCTGTTAACTTGTGAAGTAAACAGATACTGCATTTTGCCTTTGCACGGTAGTGTAACACTAGCTCCAAATACATTTCACAGAACCAGAAATGGAAGGTCATTTCACAACAGTTATTGACATATGACGTATTGGCTTCACGGAACTGTCAAAAACATAAAGTGGAATTCAATAAGGTACAATAAGTTGAATAAACAACATGGTTCAGGGTGAATGAATGGATGAATGAATGAATAATGAATGAATGAATAATGAATGAATGAATAATGAATGAATGAATGAATGAATGAATGAATGAATGAATGAATGAATGAATGAATGCATGAATGAATGAATGAATGCGAATGAATGAAAAATTTATTGAATGCATGCACGTATGAATGAATAAATGCATTAATTAATGAAAGAACTTTAAGCCACCTTTGTGGACACATAGACTACACTGGGCCGTGGAAGCATCAGGATGGCGAAAGGAATCAGATGACAATGTCCTCTAGACACAGGATTCGAAATTCTAGCCCTGCAGGGGTTTTAGCACGCTTTCTTTTGGTCACGGGGCATCCTCATCCTACTGAATCTTTACAAGTGAGCGGAGAAGAAACATTTTGTTCTTTGAAACTCCGGAGCAGGGGAGGAACCCGCCAGCTGTGACTTTCCATGCAGACAGCTTTAACCACTACACCAGTGGATTCACCCTGGTTGTATGATATACCATACTACATTTATTCCATCGATCCTACACTCACTTGCAATCTAAAAAGAGAATATTCCTTTAAGGGAAAACGTTTAAATTGTTAGTGTAGAAAACATTAGCAGACATTTTCAAAGCACGGGCATACCCATACTGAGCATGGTGCGTAGTAGCACCCCCCCCCTTTATGGCATGTTTAAGAGTTCTGGAAACTAAAAACGAGTCTGTCTGCAGGAATTGTTGTCAGTCGATGTGGTAAGGTATTAAATTGTCCGGACTATTTGCAATGTTAAGAGTGTATGGCATACCACAGTAACAAAACTGTCGTATTGAATCGTTACATTATTCAGCAGGAACATTTTACTTTAAACCCCCAGCCAACTCCATTTTAATAAGATCAGGATGATACAAATAAACATCCAGTCACGCGTATGCCTACAGTATGATTGTATACAGTATACAGGTTGATTGCATTGAGCTCGAGTATTTTCAAACCTGACTACAAGACTATGGATACTAGTCCACTGGTTTCAACCCAGTAGACACAATACATTGTCCCAATGCTGGTTTAACTCTTTTGGCCCGATGTACCGATATATTGGTATTTTTGTAACGTCATATATACTGAAGTACCCATATAATTATAGGTCTGAAATTAACTATTTATTTTAGGTCTGACATAGTCACAAATATTGTGTAATGAACCAAGTTAAAAAACACAGTAGAACACAAATTATATATAAAATTATGACGTCATAATTTATTGTCCCAACAAGCCACAGCATTATAAGAATATTTTTATACCAACATTGGGGGAGTGTGCCATGATTGCTGGGAAAGCTCTCCCTATCAATACAGGTAATATTGCATGGGGGTCAGCTGTTTCTAGCTCCCCGCCATAACACAACAGTTTGTTTTTTAACCAAACGCCCATCTGAGAGCATTGGTGGAATTATTTACTCATAGATGTCGCTCAAGTATATTTACTTGCTATAATTTCGGAACTTTCTTTGCCTTGGGTATGAAACGAATATAGTGTTATTATCTTGCCTGATGCATGGTTTGATGACTGTGGGTGTGGCGTACATGATATGTCATTGTGGAATAATCACGGGCCACTATTGCATCCTGGGGACCCCATGTCCTGCGTATTTTAACAGTGGACTATACCTTTAAGAGTGCTCTGAAATTTACATCATCAGAAGGACTGTACAAGATATTCGCAGCCCTTTCCAACCTAGACAGGATGCCTGTTTAACACTGCGTTTCCAGACAGGATGCTGGATATTGTTCACATATGCAAGAAATTTAGACAAAATTGCGGTCGTTGATACTTATTGTACCTGCTCGATTCGAATTTTGAATATTTATATTTTCTTAGTGTGATCTTAAAAACTTAAGAAGTGGCGCGCAGACGTTTTTTTCAGTGTCACAAGTTGATTATAGATCACTTATCAGTCCAATGCCGTTGGGCAAATATCGAACAGGTGCATCTAGTGTTTTTTCAATAGGCAGCTGGTCAGCCGTATCTGTGCCACTGTGACCGGCGACAACGCCAGCTATTTCTAACCCAGCAAACACGACAGGTTGACCCAATACGGTTTGAATATTGAGCCAGCGGCGCAGACGCTGTCTCAACATACAAACAGCATTGGGTCAACCTGTCGCGTTTGCAGTAAAGTCACCTCGTTCCTAATGAACAAAAATACACCGCTGCTATTAGAATGAGAGGACTGGCAGTGAAATGAATAACGTGACACCCCTGACCGTGGCCAGGGGATGATGGATAGGCGTCCTGCTGGTTGACTGGATACATCGGACTACCGGAACCCAGGATTCAGGCAACTGGATTCTGATCCCCCACACCGGATCGGGGCTGAGGGTAGCAGAACAAAGTGGCTGGAATTGCTAAATGAGAAATTGTCTTGCTCGTGACAACTTGTGCGTGTACATTTGCACAGTGATGTACGTTTTAGTGGCTTGTGTTTCGTCTCTCATGATTATTCTTGAAGCAAATTTATATAGGCCTATCGAACATTATTAGAAATAAAGAGTATTGAATGACTGAGGATCAATTTGCCCTTTGTGAGCCTTCTCTTTGGTCTATCAAAGATCATCACGTTCCTGTTGAGTGCTGTCTCAGAAATTAAGATAGGCGTCTATGCAATCACAACGAGAAACAATCGAAAACTTCAGCATACAATGAAGATGAATGAAAAGAGAATGAAAAATAAACCTTATTATATATGAGCTAGCACACACATATGGTATTTTCTAATGCACTCAAATAATTGGTGCATAATCATAATAATGCTATGGCATTGACAATTGAACCACACTCCTTATATTAACGGTCACGGTTTAACTATCGGTGTTCGGTTCCAGCTGCTGTTGTTCCACCATTTACCACGGGCTTACAAATATGAGCCCGGTGGCATGCCTCACGACCTGAACAACCACCGCTATGATTCTGGTTCACCATTTACGACCGGCTCATCTTCGGCGCCAATCAGCTTAGTTTTCAGTGTTCGCGGGCATTACAAGTCATTCTTTGCTCCTTGGCCTAGCTTACAACGACGTCCATAAAACGAGTGCGGGGAGCCGCGGCAACGTGTGATCAGCCTGGCAAACGCCGCTGTCCAAAGCCTGTGGTCAGTCTAACCACAAAACACAGCGCCAAACCCGGATCAATGTCGGGTCAACGTCTCTCCGACATTGATCCGGGCTTGAAGTGGATCTGGCGGTCAGTTCTGGAATGTTTTCCGCGGCCCCCGCCTGCTGGACTTGCTCTCATGACAGGTTTATTTATGAAGCCGTCTGGCCCTTTAATTCATTGCACGCCATGTCGCCTCGGCACGCGTGCTTTGTCATGGCTGTGGAACATGTCCAGAGCATTTCTGGCTGCAGGGAATCAAGTTTTTACAGACCAGAGTCACTGCAATGTGGCTTTTATCAACGTCATGGTAGTTGAATGCATAACATGAAAATACTGTAAAACAAAATGAAATTGGCTGTGACAGCTAGTCGTTTGTGGGCGAATGTTTGCATCTTTTTATCATGTTTATGGGGCCTTTATGTTACGATGACTTTTGTTTTATATGTTCTTATGAAGCAGACAATAATATGCTTAATCTATTTGGAGCTTCAGCAAGATACTCGGTCTATAGATAAAATACAACGCAGATCTGAAATGTGAAAGTGGAAAGTAGTTTTCGACTAATTTACTTTTGGTGTTAAGATGATATACTGTTTCATTAAAGTCTACACATATTAGTATCAATAAGACAACTTGCAACATTACTGTACTTCAAAAAGATAGAATGAAGTAAAAATGTGTCTTTGCCATGTGTCGAGAACGACGCCATTTGATGATAATAAATAACTCAACAGATATCGCGCTCACAAGGAAAATCATGTAGAGCGATAGATCAATAAAAGGCTATAAGAAAATAAATCAAGCAAAACGCTAACCAATCAGCAGAGTTGTCCACGCGTAGTATACGGAAGCCATTTTCACAAAAATCAATGAACTGTCATCTACACATTTTAAATTAGCACACATGCAGGTAAGTACCTGTATGTTTGATGGAACACAATAAAAAAAATCAAATAAATGCATAATTATGATATAAATAAAATAAATTTATCGGTTTAATTCAATTACATAACATGTCTATTTTTCATACTGATGTATATAATAGTTCTGTAAGCATGGTAAGCTGCAGTTGTGTGATTAATACGATATATTTCAGCGGTCACACATACACCAAAATAACATAGTCTTTACAATGAGCACATTCATGAAATCGTGATATGATTCGTGTGGAATGGTACCCAGTTCAACCAATTGTATATTGTATTTTTGGCTCCTAAAAGCTAAGCTTCCAGCAAAAACTATCCCGCCCTGGGCAGGGGTAGATGTTTCCATATGGCAAACCATTCGTGTGAAATCGTCGTTGGAGTTTTGTATCTCATTGTCAATCCTGTCTGGTGTGCCAAGAAAGTGCACGATTTATGTCACCACTCAAATGCCACATTGCCATTACATCACGGACTTGGTTCATACATCACGAAGGCAGTTACGATTCTCAGACAGAAAGATGATGGCCCTACATTGGTTCAATGGTGGGCCATCATCTGAGACGTTAGTCCTCCGTTGCGTTAATATGGGGCCACAGTGCAGTTTTTCAGCAATGCCTGCTGATGGCCAGCACCTGTTCCAGCACCGCTAATGCAGAAATGTCTCGTCGGACATGAGTCGGGAGAAAGGTTGATGTTGGTGAAACCGCTACCAAATTGAAACTCTGAAATATTCTCCTCTTAGGCAGCAAATATATATTAAGTGTGTATTAACCCTTACAGCGCGGGGACCGACTTTAGACATCAGAATCTGACGTCTAGAGACGTCAAATTCTGATGTCTAAAGTCGATCCCCGAACTGAAAGAATTAAAATATTTATAATGACCATAGACCCATCTATTCAAATGGAGCAGAAATAGCTAACTAAGACATTTATGATGATTTGAAATTGATAAAAACCCTTGGTCTCCGTGGTTTATACAAAATAAATTATTTCAGCGCTGTTAATGATATTTTTGTGGATAGCAGATGTACACGGTCCAAACTGATATAAAATATTTATTTTTGGCCAATTAATCAACTTTCCACGAACCGTTTGATGTTAAGTGAGCTGAACTGCACTACGATGACAGTTAGCCAGCCTATACTCTAAACAATATAGGTTCATCAGAAGGAACCCTTCAGTACTATTACCATGCAACCCAGGAGAACCCTTGCAGGGTTTTCTTAGGGCTGCATGGTGATAGTACTGATATGTACTTTTTAAATAACCTATATTATATCATGATCCACAGCGAAATAAAAACCTTGCTATGTTACAGTAGTACCGGTATATATATTGGAGAGTGCTGCTCTACAAATTCAGAAGACAGTATCTGCTTACTTGTAAAGCAACCAGATCGTGCATGGGTGAAACAGACTGTGCTGAGGTGAATAAGTAGGCCTACTGCTTAGCACATTATCGAATATAATCATTACATAACTGTTATAATTAATTTAATCATCGGCGTGAATGAAAACGACATTTTCACGATAATAATTCATCTTTCAAGCAATTAACTTCAAGCAATTAACTTAGTTTTCCCTATTTCAACGTAGAGTTACTACGATACGAGTTCAGTGTGACACGTCATTGATTTATGTAGGATGGATGTTTGATAAATAATTATTAATTAAAGCGACACAATCAGGCTAAAATCATAAAAAATCAGAATTGTTATTTTGGCTTCTTAATATCACCATATGGTGTGAACATGTCCATAGAGCAGAACTGCGTAAGTTTTTTTTATTTGTGTTGCGCATTTATATTTTTTTTGATTATAGCCTGATTGTGTCGCTTTAATTATTTTATACACGAGCGACTTTCATTCATTCATTCATTCATTCATTTATTCATTCATTCATTCATTCATTCATTCATTCATTCATTCATTCATTTATTCATTCATTCATTCATTCATTCATTCATTCATTCATTCATTCATTCATTCATTCATTCATTCATTCATTCATTCATTCATTCAATTATTTATTCATTCATTCATTCATTCATTCATTCATTCATTCATTCATTCATTTATTCATTCATTCATTCATTCATTCATTCATTCATTCATTCATTCATTCATTCATTCATTCATTTATTTATTTATTTATTTATTTATTTATTTATTTATTTATTTATTTATTTATTTACTTATTTATTTATTTATTTATTTATTTATTTATTTATTATTATTTTTTTTTTATCTATTTTTTTTATTTCATTCATTCATTCGTTCTTTCTTTCTTTCATTCAACCATTTTTTCAATCCACCATATCAGCTCTTCATAGCTGATTTTGGCGTTGACAAAAGGCTGACTGAAGTAGCCTACTCTGGCAGATGACTGCGCCACGTTCGGTACAGTGGACTTAGCACAGGTGATTTTGATTTAGTCGAATATCCGTCTCGGAAGAGATTTTCAGGCAAAGGTCAGGCTGTTTTCCACCATCAAGTCCGCATCGGTCAAAGAAGTGGCCTGACGCTGGTTCAATGCGTGGACAACTTCGTAAACGCTGGATCAGGATTGATTCAGCCTATGCTGCGATTGAAGAAAACCTTGCCACTGAGACCACAATGGTCAAGGTTTGTCACAAGCTCAGGAAAAATAATCACGGCGGAGCAGACATGCCTCGTTTATTAGTCTATCAAGATACACAGTGCGTCCCTTGTTAATTAATATGGCAACAGTGAGGAATTCATAGAGTTAACCCCATCCATTATCGTCCGGTTATTATAGAAGTGACAGAAAAATGATTTAGGGATTGATGTTTACATTTTAGATATGATACATTATTAAACATTATATGCCTATATAGATAGACTTCAAGGTATTTAACCCTTTGACTTCCAGGCCGGGGTGCATGCCAGGATCCAGATATACTGGTGTAGGAGTTCTATTTTTCGTCATTTGAAGCTGGAATTGCTAACGCAATTTCCAGCTTCAAATGACGAAAAATACATAAATGTAGTATATATTTGACGAAAATTTGTGTCATTTTATGGTTACGTTCATTGACGAATGACGACGGAAATTTCCGTCATGTATGGTAGTGAAAAGGTTAAGGTAGATCATCACACTCTGAAATGGCTGCAACCATTTCAGTTTCAGTGCTAGGAACATAGCACACACATTGCCATATCTGTTACACCAGGCTACTCGTTTACACCCGAGTAAAGTAAAACACACACAATGAAGTGAATTTCAAAAAATTCATGGAAACAACGATGTCTCAATGTTGAGAGAGGAAACCAAAAGCAAACGGAGAGGGGGCAGATATGTGTAGAAAACAACTGTATTCTCCCAGATGAGTTGAAATAGCACATGAATGAGCATGTCACACAGGCGCATGAGACTCCCCCCTCCCTGTTGAAATGGAACAGCCATGGTCATTTTATTTAGTTACTTGACTATAACTGACATGACCAGGACTGTTCCATTTCATCAAGGTTCTCAGCCCATGTGTGACCAGAGGGTAAATGTGAAAATCGGCTGCAGAATCTCAAGAGTGAATATCAGTCCATGACTTTAGCAATAAATGGATACACACAATTCACAGTAAACAGGTATGCTCCGTCTTCTAGGATACTAATGAGTGGACATTGTAGACGTTTGGAATCTTTGGGACTAGTGCAATTTTGTGATTAATTTTACGCAGATCGCGAATAAAAAATATCTTGGCAAAAATATACAAAATATACAAATCATTTCTGTCTTTATTAATCATTTCTGTCTCTCTGTCTTTATTAATTAAAACGGTGCTTTAATAACACATTTACGTCATAAAGTCCAATACCGAAATTACATAAAAAGTATGCTTCCAGTACGGGTATGTTCACCAGGTGGTGTTGTTGTCTATAACTATATAGCACACAAAATACGAGGGACATAGGCAGTTATGTCCATGACACATATCCGGGAAATAGAGTGGATCATCCGTGTTATGTAAATGTCACCGCAACAAAAAAAGCAAAGCTGGCGTACGCCGTCATCTTGGATAACGAAACTAAAAGCTTTCTCGTGTTCCCACGTGGGCGCCTTTTCAACCATGTTAATGGGATCGGTGAGGCGTCGTTTTGCCATAGCAAATCAGAAATACCATGATGGTGACACTCACGTGTGTCCTGCATGTTTAGCCTCCGGTGATTCTTGTCTTTAGACTAGAGGCCATTATCATAAATGTGACTTCTGATAAACTGAATGGTTAAAAGCAAACGACTATATTTATCTTATTCCATATGCTCCACTGAGTCAAACCCAGGTAGTCGTCCACTTGGGAAAAACATATTTAAAGCCACAAGGTCAATAGTATCGTAAATGGATTATTTAGTCAAAA
Organism: Flabesymbios commensalis; assembly: GCA_964017125.1. Classification (NCBI taxonomy): domain Eukaryota; kingdom Metazoa; phylum Annelida; class Polychaeta; order Terebellida; family Flabelligeridae; genus Flabesymbios; species Flabesymbios commensalis. Next base: position 53,122,066 of record OZ024909.1, on the reverse strand, counting down.
TTACATTAAAAAGACCTACTATACTTCTTTTGCTAATTATGTTTGTTAAAAATCATATTTTCGCATTTTTGAACTCGGAATGGATTTTTGATGATCTTGGAGTGAAAATGACATTAAAGATGACATTGAATCACTAAAATAATGTCATAATTTGAAGTTTTCAGTCAAAATCCGATGAAAAAGAGGTATTACACACGTTCTTAGCTTTATTTTTTAAAAAATGATATTTTCTTTGAAATTGCCCTTTTGACCTTGAAGATGACCTTGAATCAACGAAAAATTTAGGAAATGAATTGTCCAGTGAAAATTACATGAAAATGAGGTATTACACTTGTTCGTAGCTTTGTTTGTTGAAAATTCATATTTGACCTTGTAGCTATAAAGTCATTTGACCTTGTGGCTTAAAATATGTTTTCCCAAATCGACGACAACCTGGGTTTGACTCACTGGAGCATAAGGAATGAGATAAATATAGTCGTCTGCTTTTAACTATTCAGTTTATCAGAATTGATTTCTAAGCCATTAATTAGAATTGGCCTCTAGTCTACTTAGTACGATCACTGATTTCAATACAAAGGCACATGCATTAACTGTGTAGTTGAAAATTGAGTAGTTACTGCTTTTGTCTTTGAGCCACAGTATAATAGCCAATCAAATGGAACATTAAAAAACAATAAAAGGACAATACGTACATTAAAGGAATAAGCCAGTCATCGCAGAAATCTGATCATATGGCAGATATATTATTCAGTTAAACAATCCCCTTTTGAAACAAAGGCCAAGAAACTCTTATGCGTGTCAAATTTTAAATAAAGTGGTCATTTTTCCACCCCACTGGATTCTGCCATTTTGTGCTGGGTGCCTACGTCGGGTAGGTCCCAACCTCTCACTGGAACTTTGGGACCCTTCAGAGAGGGTCTGATCATGTGACCAAGTCTCTGTAGTCTGGTGGCTGGTCGCGTGTAAAACGTCCCGTATTTTGCAGGTTAGCGCTAGAGGTACATGCGCTATCCTATACACAGAAAAGGCCTACACCGATTTCTATCCCCTGTGGCATCTGCATCGTTTCGGTATAAAATTAATCCCCTTTAACGACAAAAGTTGTGTTTGTTTAAAACAGTAGAGGCTGTTGTAGACTGCAGTGACAAGTCGCAGCTATCATGGGCCATGATAGCCTAGTTCCTATTTTGATCTGGTCTAATGGAGGCAGCACTACCCTGATACAGCCAAATAAACAAGCCCCTCGCTCCGGTACGTTACTCTGCATTCAGTTCAACTTCAAGACATTGACAGTTTGTCAACAATTACATTAATCATTTGGCCCATGTAGGCAGACCTAGTTTAGCTGTTTAGAGATGTTGTTGGATTTATTTTAAGTGTATTTTGTGCCTGTCACTCGCGGGCGATAATGGATGTTTTTATCATTCACTGTAAGTGTAACGCTAGTCTATAGATCATCTCAGACAAGTCAGAAATTCTTCAAGTTTGACTATCACAATCCCCATGATATGGAGATGTGCAGGTGACTTTTTCAAGGTTTTACTGAAATTCAAAATGGCCGCCACAGATCAACTTTAATTTTTGAGGGGTCCTAAAAACTTAAAAAAATTGTTTGGTCAATTTTTTTTCAAATTTTGACATCACACTCCTAACAACATGGGGATGTGCAAGTGATTTTTTAAAGATGCTACCAAATTTCAAAATGGCCGCCAGAGGTCAATTCCAAAATTTTTTGTGGGCACAAAAACTCTAAAACTTAAAGTCAGGAATTATTCAAATTTTACTATCACATTCCCCACGATATGGAGATGTGCAGGTGACTTTTTTAAGGTTTTACTGATATTCAAAATGGCCGCCACAGATCAACTTGAATTTTTGTGGGGTCGCAAAAACTCAAAAAATTTGTCTGGTCATTTTTTTTCAAATTTTAACATCAAATTCCTAGCAACATGGGGATGTGCAAGTGATTTTTTAAAGATACTACCAAAATTCAAAATTGCCGCTAGAGGTCAATTCCAAATTTTTTTGTGGGTGCAAAAACTCCAAAACTGAAAGTCGGGAATTATCACATTCCCCACGATATGGAGATGTGCAAGTGATTTTTTTAAGGTTTTACTGAAATTCAAAATGGCCGCCATGGAGAAACTTCATATTTTTGTGGGCGCAAAAACTGAAAAATTGAAATCAGTAATAATTCACATTGTACAATCACATTACCCACCATCTGGAAATGTGCATGTGATTTTACTGAAATTTAAAATGGCCACCACAAATCGACTTTTTAAATATTTGTGACCGCAAAAAGTCCAACCCAATTTATGGCGGGGGATGATATAGGACTTCAGTCCTCTTGTTAAATATGTTTTACTGCACCAAGGCACTGTAAGGTCTTTGTTTTTATATATCGATATTCTTGTAGGAATGTTTCATGTGATTCAAAACGCATGAAATGATCAAGTTTTCAAATTATTTATAGACGCCTAGAAAAAATCCTACAGCTATGAACTCTATGAGGTGGTAGTCCAGGTCATATAGAATTTGCTCATATTTAAATTTGGGTTTTTAAAAATGTCCCCGATAATGAAATTGGGTGAGGCGCTTAACATTTAAACTGTGACGACAAGATCCTGGGACTGACTGTATGATGCAAAACGTATGAGATGACCAAGTTTCAAAAATACTATAGCTATGAAACTCTATGTGCATGTCAGAATCACAATAAGAACTTCCGTTTCAACTTTCACAGGTGTGCAAAAACAACATAAAAGTGACATTTGAGTGTCAATGTATTCCGTCACGTTAGCACGAAGGTAAAACTTTGAAATACACATAACAAATCTTTCCAATGTGTCTGAAAGTGTAGGCCCACGATACTTTGATATAAAAATGCCATCTTTTTATATATAGTTGTGAAATATGCATATAAATAAAAGGAATGACATATCTTGCAATGTTATCGTGACAGTGTCGAGTCCTTAAATTCGTTCAGGTCTCATAAGTGCTTTGAGATATGAACAGGATTAATCTTTTCTGACTACTTACCATCATGGCAAGATGCCGGAAAAGTTGCAGGCTAGTTGAAATTACCTGCTCTGATGTCTTAAACACCATGATGCTGTGCATAATACTAATTATTGCTTTGTCCATTCACACAATTCACTGAACATAGGCTGCATTTGTATATGAGCCACAGCAGTCGTAAAAATGTGGGAAGGTTAGATAAGTTTGGTCACCTTTGTTGTTAAAACATGACATATATTAGTGTATCGTGACATGCCCTTTGATCCTTCATATATTAATGTGCCATTTTGTGTGACACTGGAACTGTCAACGTGACAGTGTCATTTATAGGGTGAGTGAGATAGATCCTTCTTCTCATCCCTCAAAAATAAGGTGTCCAAATGTGAAATACAAAGATTTGTGTTCAGTCCAATTGTGTTTACATATCCAGTAATATATCAGTGGTTGGAAAATGTTCTTTAACAACAGAATACTTTGAGAAGTGTCATTGGCTTATGTCACGTTAGCACTTGATGTTTTTTCCAAAAAGCAATATATAAAATCCCGTAACCATTCTACTATGCAACAATATGAAACCAGCCATTCTAGTAAATATTTCTAGCTGCATATATATATTCTGGACTTTTATTGCTAATGTGACACTAGCAACATGACAAAATAAATGTCGCGTTATCATGACTTAAATGCAAAGAAAAACACTTAGCTTATATATTCTATATATATATATTCTGGACTTTTATTGCTAATGTGACACTAGCAACATGACAAAATAAATGTCGCGTTATCATGACTTAAATGCAAAGAAAAACACTTAGCTTTAAAATATATAGGCCTACTTGTCTAATCATAAATATAATCTTCCGTCTTTTAATTTTCACCTGAAGCTGTTTCGTTGTCCCTACATCTTTTAGTTTTAATTGTATTTCTTTATTAGTACGATACGATACGACATCAGATGTCAAATCCTTGACAGTCATCAGATGTCAAGAGTCTTAAGTTATGTCACGTTAGATGATGCTGTTTATTGCGAACCATCGAAATACAGTTTTTTTAGCCATTCTACAATGCAATAATCTAAAACCAACAATACAAACACTTTTTTTTGAGTGGGTGCAGACAAATTCTAGCCAGTGAGGTGGCGTCTAGTAACTTTGTTGCTAACGTGACATTAACAAAGTGTCAACAAAAACGTCACGTTAGCATAATTTTAATTCGACAGAAATGACACTTATCTTTAAAAACCTCCTTGTTTGATCACAAATACACATACAAATCTACAGTGTTTTAATATCAATTTGAATATTGTTTATGGTTGCTTCATCATTCCAAATTATATCAACAGATGTTATAGTAATTCTAATAAAGCATTTATATTTTTTTCACAAAAATCACTTTCTTGCTCTATTGATTAATTAAACTATCCCATTGACAATTTTATTTGAAAACTAACATAAAGTACTGCTGAACTGAGTAAATTTTGCCAACATTTTGATCATAAAAAATTATAGTCAGGAAGTCAATGTAACACTTTATCGTATTTGATGTCATATTCCCCATTTTTTTATATATTTGTAACAGTCAAAATAATTTTATTTTTTAAGTGGTGATTTTAAAGAAATTCGCTATATATAGTCAATTATAATGCATAGCAGTATCTATTCTAAATTATTATAAGTAGGCCTCCATGCCTAGATGTAAATATTAACTTGGTAAACATTTGTCAGTAACATGATAAGTGACAAACTATTTTTTTCATAAAAAAATCAAGACTTACCGAAGTAGTTTAAAGCACAATGAGGATATATTATATATTGAAAATATAAAATATTAACGTTTTGGATATATATAAACATATATGAAAATATGACAAGTTTTGGATATATGTCCTAAACATATATGAAAATATAACAATCTAAAGATGCAACTATAAGTATAACACTATTTCTCAGAACTCATAGATATTCTGCTGCAGATTACATTTAGGCCTATAAAATAATAGACTCAACGTAAATATATCCCAACAGGTGACCTCATATTTTTTTTAATAGTCCGTATATACACATCTTACCCCCCCCCCCCATCTAATTATTCTCTTTTTCCTCATCTTGATTCAATTTTATTTAAAAGTCGATTACTGTTTCAAATTCAATCACAATGTAATCATGGTAATCAAATGAGATCAGAGAAGGGCTAAATGCCATCTCTGGTGCAATGATATGTATTTTTTTTAACATATTGTATTTTTATATAATATTGTGTGGTTAAAAAACAAGTCTCAGAATCAAAATATACTTAGAGCTGTTTTGTTTTGTGCTTTTTACAATGGGTACAAAGTGTTTGTTGTTCTCCAAAAATACATTGTGTCCGAAGGTAAGGTGGAAGGCATGATCCAGGCTCCCAGGGCATGAGGGCATGGAGGGCATGATGTGACGACCCATCAAACACAATACATTTACCCAAAGCTGTTTGATCAATGCATGCTTGTGTCTCCACCCATCCCACATAGATTTCGCAGCCAAAATACCTCAATCATAGATAAATACAGTGCGAGACCGACTCTAGCTTAGATTTCTACAGGGCCACTTCACGCTGGTCAGATGTATAACTATATTATAGTTGAGTCATCAGCAATAGAAGTTTGAACACATCAGGAGTTGTAGATTGTAATGAGGTGACAGTCAAGGTTTATGAGATCATTTAGAAGAAAAATATAACATTTGCAGAATCCTGTCAGCTGACATTCAATTATGAATATCCATTCATGCCGACCAAACAAGCGAGAATAATATGATCCGGGATTGTAGTTTATTGCCGATAAATAAATAGGTCATTAACACTTCCTTGTAGCAAATCAGTGAAGCGGTCAAGCTCTTAAGACTAACACAAGATTTTTGCGGCCATCTTGGATTTTTTTAAAAAGAAATAAAAAAAGAAACACGATTCTCGAGAAAAATTTCTCAGGGCCAATGAGCATAACCAGAAGATAAAATTGAGGCTGCATAGCTAGATCACAAAATTAAAAAGCAAAAAATTAGCGAAACTGATATGTTTGCTAAAATTCTAAAACGTAAAAAAAGATTTATTATCAGTTATTATCAGTGTCCCACCCATTATTATAAGCACACGTCAAGGATAAGGTCTTTCTATTAAACCTAACATGAAACAAACCCATGAAGCCGTTCAAGCCCTGGAGAGTGACATGGAATTTTGGTGGACATCTTGGATTTTGTTGAAAAAACTGAAAAACGTCAAAATATATTAGGCAAATAGATGCAATTGCATTCTGATACTTTTATTTCAACAATTGAAAATTGAATATTAACTGCCGTTATAGCCGGTTTCCCTGGTTGTGACCTCTAGATGGCCTTGGTTATCAAGAGGTACTGGGATGATTGCTAGTAGTAGTACTTTTCGCCCCCATCCGGGGAGGGTCATTAGGGATCTGTTTCGTCTGTTGGATGTTGTTACGGCATTGTACGGAAGCACTAGTCTACAGCAATCATCCAAGGGCAGCTGCAGCCTCCTCGTATCTGGCTATAATCTTCGGGCGGATTGCCAGTGGCGTACCCTGGTTCCTCCGCTCAACAGCGGAGCCAATGCAGCACCCGCATCAGTGCTGGCGCTGATGTAGGCTGTGGTAGCCTTAAATAACCGGCAATAGCGTGTTTGACATTAGGTCTCTCATGTGGGATGAATGGAGTTACCCAGAGGGAGCGATCCTTCCTATTGTTACTCCGGGGACTATCCGACCCGAGGATAGCGGAGCTGCGCAAAATGCCAAAGAGTTTCATCATTAAATTGTACAGCGAAACTCAAGTCTCCGGCCGTCTGGGCATGTCTGGGGGTATATCCCCTAGACATGCCCAGAACCCCTTATCGGGCGAGCGAAGGAAAACGCTCTCAATAACCCACCATGCCCTATCACCCCCACCCTCACATTATCATCTGTACATCATTGATCTCATCAATTGACTACAACGTTTTTATCGTATTATAATGTCACTTAAAAGACCTTTTGTGCCGAAAAGTGACGTAAAGCAATGATTTACTACTACTACTTGGTTATTAATGGCCATATATTGTTTTGGATCGTTGTATAAACTGAAAAACGTCTAAAAATATCAGGAAAATGTATGCAGTTGCATTCTAATACTTTTATTTCAACAATTGAAAAATTGAATATTGACTGTCGTTATAGCCGGCTTCCTTGGTTGTGACCTCTAAATGGCCTTGGTTATTGATGGCCATTTAAATTTAAAAATAGTCATTCCAATGAAATCAGTGTATTCAGATTAGGCGAAATTGAGGTATTACACAAGATTATATGGTTATTGTGTTAGTTAAAAAATCAAGATGGCCGACGGCCACTATCTTGGTTTTGACCTCTAGAGGACCTTGAATTGTAAAAAAAATAACCATACCAATGGGACCAGTGTATTCAAATTAGTTAAAAATTATGTATTACATAAGAATCAAGGGCTATTATACCAAAACATTAAAATTCAAGATGGCCGACGACAGCCATCTTGTTTTTGCCCCCTACATGATCTTGAATCGTAAAAATAGCCATACCACTAGGATCAGTGCAGTAGTAGTAGTAGTAAATCTTTGCTTTACGTCACTTTTCGGCACAAAAGGTCTTTTATGTGACATTGTAATACGATAAAACGTTGTAGTCAATTGATGAGATAAAATGATAGACAGATGATGACGTGAGTGTGGGGGTGATAGGCCATGGTGGGTTATTGAGAGCGTTTTCCTCCAGTGCATTTAAATTGGTCAGAAATAAGGTATTACATAAGATTCAAAAAGGAAAAAACACTTAGCTTTAAAATATATAGGCCTACTTGTCTAGTCAGAAACTGCTCAATTATCCTTAGTTCAACTCCGTTACCAAACTGAGGGTTTTTTTCCATTTGTGCGACTGGCAATTTAATTGGAGCTTAAAATGGTATATAAGCTCTATATTATTATTCGAGATCATTATTACTTTTTTTTTCATTAAAATTAGTAGCCTAATCAACATTATCATAAGTGTACAAAGTGTATGCTGAGGGCAGGGGAGGAGGGTGTGCTATGAACATGTTGATATACTATGATCTATCTGGGACATCTGGTGATAAAGACTGAATTCTGTTCGCAATTTTGTTCTGCATTTTTTTTGTCAATGAAGCTGGTATTAAAAAAGTTGTTTTTCTAACCCTTTTAACGCTGGGCGCACTTGCATTCCCACCGCTGAATTCCTGGGGAGAGATGAAAAAAAATCAGATATTTTGTAATGTCAGATTTGTCTGAAGACACTATCAGGATCTTAGCTTATGCGCAAATAATAACATGGGAAGGAGGATGCTTTACTGGTCCATAACACCAAGGTCATTTCAAGTTCACATCTAGGTCATTTTAAGGTCAAATTGGCAAATATTATTTAAAATATCCACTTTTCATCAACTTCAAGAAACACACTTGTATGAACCAAAACTAGGTTACCCCCATGCCTGCCGGACCACATTGATTATGCAGACAAAAATACACAAAAAAACACTCTGCCCGAGATATATCGGACCCGCGCTAAAAGGGTCAACTGACAATTTCCAAATAGAAAATATTTTGTAATGTATCACTATGACAAATTGCAAAAAAACACTCTTGAGAGAGATGGACGGGTTCCAAATGTTGCATGAAAAAAAAATCCTACTTCTCACGAAATACAGTCAACTCCGTTTCCAAATGTTTGTCTCGACATCAATATAAACTGTATATTCCCTTATAATACAATAGATCATAAATGGGTGCACTATTTATTTGGGAACAACGAGCCATGTTTTAAAAAGACTATACCATCTATCATTATGACAGTAAAACCCATACAATTAGGTAAGTTACTACTGACCCCTTACTTTTGACGCATTTTTAAATTCGCATATTGGGCTAGGCTACGTACATTTTTTACAACTGCTGCACAAAATGAGAGTAAAAATACGCACTTGCTATATGCATGATATGGGCCTATAGTTTGTCAGCTGAAATCAAGTTATCAAATAAAAAGAGTGGCTCCACGACCTGAGTTGACAGTCAATCAGTATATTTCCGTATAAAACAAAAAAAACAGTAGGCCTAGGTCTATCTGCTTACCTTACAAGCAAGCAGAGACTGCCTTTTGGCTTCCAAGATAACATTGCTACAATGCTGGCAAATCCGGTCGTCGTGGTTATAATATGTAGCCTACTGTAGGCCTAGACCTTTTGCTGCCCATCACCAATGATTTTATTTATACACCGATATTGTAGGCCCTAACGCCGAGCCCACATATGTATGTTTACAGACTGTCAGTCAAGGGGTGGGCAGGCGAAATGAGTCCTGTCGCCACAAATGACTATTTTTATGTGCTCTGAATGGTCATTTTTTTATTATTTACATCACAGATATTTTGCTTCTGTGGCGACAACTTGCCCACCTCTGCAGTGATAGACTAACAATAATTCAAATCGAGATAAGGACATTACATTTGAAAAATAATGCTACGGAAATTTTAATTTGACATCTGGCTGTGGTTATATTATGTGATTAATATGGCAGGACAAAGGTAAAGACACTAGAATTAAAACTGCATCAGCAGGAAAATCTCTGAATTTGACCTATGGCCGTGTAGCCTATTAGTTTGTAGGCGTATTCTCATATACTCATATGACTGGGCTCAGTCAACACTGTCAAGTCAGTGTCAATCGGCGGGGACGGGGGTCCGTTTAAAATGATTATTTGACTCCTTTTAAACCTGTTCATAGGGTTTTTACAACTTTTCTCGGTCAGATAATATAATAAAAATGTACCAGGAATTATCATTGACTTCTGGGCGGGCTTTATTTTTATTCGGAAACATGTTTTCAACCAACTGTCACATCATTTCTCTGTGATAAGAGCAATGTCGACAAGAAGGGCCGAGGGTGCGCTCAGATAACACTTAAAATATAATAAATAGCGATATAACAGTCACATGCAACCAGATGATTTATTATATAACATACATATTATTCGAAAACTGTTATCAAATTGGCATATATAACAATTTATAAGAGGCATTTGAGGAACTAAAGTAGGTGTTGTCCACAGTGACCTGCTAAACTGCATGTTGAATGCTCAACTGGCATGAGGGTTGGGACTTGGTCAACGTCATCACATTTAAATATCATTTACATAATTCCACTGTATGAAGTAATGGGAAGGAACCAAGATGGACGCCCACATTAAGTCCGATTTCCGACATATTTTAGTTGTATACTCCCATCTCAAACCAGTAAATAAATCATATGCAGCATTGTTTGCTACAGAAACACTGGTTAACATTATTTGATATGAATCTAACATGACAGTTCGCTGGCTTTTTCCTTTAAGCTATAGCAAATCACAATCTTTGCTCGGAACTACAAGCGTAATCTGGTAATAACAGCTTGATGAATCATTGCCACATGCATACGATCACCGTAGGGATATAGCTACGTTCACATATGCACGAATACGAATACGAGCACGGCTAAATTTGTTCTTATGTTATTTTGCGAAATTTGTATTCGTGCTCGTATATATCACCGACACCAATATATCATAAGAAGAGTTCTTTCCGCGTTTTTATTCGTGCTTATGTGAGATATTAATGGTGCTATTATTAAATCATGTAGTTCCATTCGGTGAACTGCTGGTAAAAGCATCCACGTTCGCAATTACTCTATGAACGCTGTACCACCGATTTTGGGACAATTTCTTATGGCATTCTCAAGGCAGTCCTAAGAAAATAAATTTCGTATCTCGTTCCTAAACTCGCGGCGAGGTCTTAGGCACATGAACACCGTCAAGCTACGTTCACATATTATAATACGAATACTAAAAAAATATTTTGATGTTATCTTGGTGCGGATGTTTACATAAATACGAACACATATACGAACATATATATGAATACGTATACTTAATGGATCGCAACTATGATAGATGTTGTATTCGTATAGGCCTACCATGTCGTAGACTTACTAAGAATTCCCTGGATGCGGTCATAATTTTGGTCCAAACAGGAAAAAAACAACCAGGTGTTGACTGGAAGACCCAGGACATATATTATATTAAGATTAATTTTTAAAATGTATATATAAATTGTAGACCTTATTTTATGTTTAATTAGTTTTAAAATATTTTTTTTTCCTAAAGTTTGAATATTTTTTTTTTATTATAAAATAATGTATGTTTTCTTGGATTTTGTTGTTGTTGGTGTTGTTGTCGTCATTGTCGTACTCGTACACATGTATACATGTAAGTTGACGAAGCTTTGCTGTGAGTTGTCCTCTGGAGTTCAAACAAGCAGATATTTATTGGGTTTTGAATAAGCTGTCTTAAAATTATTGTTTTCAAATATCTCGCCCTTGAGGAGGGGGGTGGAGAGGGTTTTCATATTAGATTTTCATGAAAAGGTAGCAAACGATATCTGGAATTTGGGATATAAAGGGTTATTACATATAATTATGAACCCCATATTTTTTTAAATAATTATTTTCGTCTCATATAGCATCTTCTTGTAACATAACTAGTGTTTAATTATAAGAATAAATACATGCAGTTGAAAAAAATATACACAACATGATTTTTTTTAAATAAAATTTACCGCCTAAAATTCAGGGGGGTGCATATGTTTAATGACCCAGTATTTTTTCATGCCCCAATATTTTGTGTGCAAACAAGCAGATATTGAATAGTCATATAACATGGTGTCCAAAAATCACTGTCTTCAAAAATCCCCAGGGGGGGGGGGGGTTTCATATCTGGCCCATGGACTAAAATGATTGTAACCCAGCCCCTCGCAAAATGCATTATGACAGGTGTATTGTGGATATTTTGGTCCTGTATAGGTTATATCAGTGTGTCTCGACGTCGTACGAAAGAAGACAATTGTTTTGCAATTCTACAGAGATAGGATGAATGACTAAATCCCTTTTCCAGACGAACACATATACGAACATGTTTGAAACTGTTTTTTGTTGGCTTTTTGTGACGCACAAAGCCGCTGTGAACGGCTGTCCGTCCATTTGTGGCGCCATTATAAAAGCCGCTTTGAGCCGCACCATGGGCACTCTGTCCATTTGTGAGGTGATATAATAGCGGCTGTGAGTCGGCTCCCAGGGCTGAAAGCGTTTAGAAACGTTATAACGCCCATTAACATGGTGTTTCTTTGGATCTAAATATAGTTGGTATGAGCCACATTTTTTTGTATTAGCACATTAAATACCAGATTTTGCACATTTTATAAACATGTGACATCAATAAACAAGAATTCGAAATCGTTAACCACCATTTTGTCAAATCTGAATAATTTTTACTCACTTGAAGTTGTTGATCGCGTTAGCGAGACACAACTTCGAGTGGGTGAAAATTCCAATTAAATAATTTGGCGGTTAGAGGGTTAACAGCTTCAAATAGGTATAGAAGGCTTCACGAATTTGCGTGTCATAAATATCACCGTAGCTTAAAAACATAAAACTGTGAACAACTTGTCATCCAGCTATCATGGCTATTTGTTAATGTCTTGTCGGCATACGGAGTTGAATTGGGCCTTTGTGCAGTTAATTTCATATTGATAACGAGATTCTGGAGGTCAATGGGCTGGATTACGGGGAGAAACAACGTGGAATTGCATAACTTCTACTAAGCACGATCGCATCAACAGAGATCCATGGATTTACTAGATAGAAGAGACGTTGACTGCCGTGGATATCTGTACTATCAGGGGGCTAGACACCAAATAATTGAGTTGAATATCGCAATATTTCAGCAGATATAATAGATATATCAGCTGAAATATTGCCACATAAATTTAATAAAATTTAAAACAAATTATGTTGAATTGGGCTGGTCTTTAAAGAAACCGTCACGTAAAGAAGGGAATACTTTAGTAACCGGAATTTAATATTATGTAAAGAGTATAATCTAACCTCGCCATCCTCAAAGTCACAAAGAGATAAAGTACACAGCCTAATCGGGGTTGTCAGATTATGTATTATGTTTCTGTTAATAATTTGTCAAGATTCGTGTAGACAGCTGAAATGAAAGACAAGGAGATTGCTCAATAAATCCTCTGCAGTGTCAGAGACCTCACTGGCGATTCTGTATGGCTAATATAGCATGTACAACAGAGAGCATTATTTCCTCATAGGCAATCATTTACTACAAAGTCCCTGATATCTCACGCAATATCGCCGTACATGCATCAAAATGGCAGATTAATGCGAGGCTAAAATCAAATAAATCCATCAAAAGACCAGAGAAAATACAATAACCCGTCGCTAATATTACTGGGTTTATTATGATAAAAACAAATCAATTTAGCGACAATACAATTGTTCTTTTCAATGGCAACCCCTGCTGTATTACTACTGAATGAAAGTGTTCGGTCTCAGACCACCAGGGCTCGCATTTCGAATACTGTATCTGGATGGCAGTGGTATCTGATGCATCTTACCATCCACAGGATATTCTCTTGGCCAAGAAGTTTCCAATGTGTGTGCACAAAAGTGGCATAAGTCCCATTTATTCATTCATTCATTCATTCATTCATTCATTCATTCATTCATTCATTCATTCATTCATTCATTCATTCATCATTCATTCATTCATTCATTCATTTATTTATTTATTCATACATTCATTCATTCATTCATTCACTCATCCATTTATTCATTCATTCATTCATTCATTCATCATGTTCATTCATTCATTCATTCATTCATTCATTCATTCATTCATTCATTCATTCATTCATTCATTCATATATTCATTCATTCATTCATTCATTCATTCATTTATTTTTTATTCATTCATAAATTCATTCATTCATTCATTTATCATGGTTATTCATTCATTCATTCATTCATTCATTCATTCATTCATTCATTCATTCATTCATTCATTCATTCATTCATTCATTCATTCATTCATTCATTCATTCATTCAATAATTCATTCATTCATTTATTCATTCATTCATTCATTCATTCATTCAACCATTCATTCATTCATTCATTCATTCATTCATTCATTCATTTATTCATTTATTCATTCATTCATTCATTCTTTCATTCATCCACTCATTATTCATTCATTCATTTATTCATCTTGTTCATTCATTCATTCATTCATTCATTCATTCATTCATTCATTCATTCATTCATTCATTTATTCAGATAATCTAATCGATGTGTAGGCCTATATGTTGCGTTGGTCTGCATGGCAAAAAATTGACTTATGGTCATGTGCAGTAAAAATGTTGCCACATATGACCTCAAAATAATATTCATCTGTCCACCGTAAGGCTACACTGATCCATGTGGATTCACGCGACGAATCCACGCGAGACCTGGTGACAAGCCAAATCGAGATTCAAGAGACGTCCAGCCAATGCTGGTTTTGATGTTGGTCCAACGTCGCAGACGTTGGACCAGCATAAAACCACCATTGGACGGACTTCTCGTCCTACATAAGACCTCATTCATTACACGTGTGTATCAGTCGATGTAATGAAGGCACCCAAGCCACAGAGGACCCGTGATGGGAAAACCTGACCAGAATGCAAAAAAGCAACGCGGATGTTTCCCGCTGCACTAACTCATTAACCATTTAGGAGCTGTGGAACAATTAACCCCCTGGAGTCCAGCATCACTTAATTGCAATGTTCGCCATCCACAAAAAAGTCCCAAAGAACGTGCATAGCGTTAACGTTTTATTATTATGAAAATTTGATATTAAATTGCTTATAATTTAAACCGTCTGTTTTTACATACAGCAAATGAAGATGAATTTGGTGTAGGAATAATTTATATTCCAGATCCTAAACAAATGCGTCTTTATGGTGCAAAACACGACCCCGTCCCGAGGCCTACCAGGAACAAAAACAGCGGTTCTGCAATAATTATATCAATGTACTAACTTATATGTATATGTTTATTAAGCATCCAATATTGCACTTTAATTGACATTTTCAGAGCACAAACATGCACCAGGTAAAGTATAATTCCATACGTGTTTCGTCCCCACGTGCAAGTTAGAACGTCAGCCTTATATGATTGATCTGTTCAATCATATACATAAATATTAAGGGCCTATAAAGTCTGCAATATTATGTGAAAATGTCCCCATGATCAAAACCATAGATATACAGTAATATCTATGATCAAAACTAGAATGGCAAAACTGGCGGTTAAAACATTTAGATCACTTGAAAACACACAGTGTTTTAAGGATCTGGTGTTGAATCATGAGATTGTTCAAAAACTATCGGGTTCAAATACAATTCTGGATCAATTGCTGGCTGCAATCCAGGCTGACGCATAAACACGGTTGACGGATATCGGCTGAACTCCTGTTCCCACAGAGAACAGGGGCCGTTTTGTGTGACATGTCAAAGCTGTGAGCTCTATATCATGGCACTGCTGGAGGCGGATCTGGTCTTAAGCAATGAGCTCTTTATCATTACATTGCTATAGCTTAGGTGATGGCACGGCGGACGAGGATGGTTGGCTGAAGATGGCGGTTTAATGATGTTGGGTTCAAAGACACTGCTCAGAAATCAGAGCACACCTCAAAAGGGTCAATCCTTGCCCTTTCCTCTGGGGGCTGGTCGCTCAAACGGCTGTTTCTATATGGTTCAGCAGCCCTGGTTCTTTGTCTTCCGGACTTACGTTGCCAATGCTTTGTACAATCACCTACCTCACCAGGTGAAAAAGGAGAGCCACTATAAGGTTTACACCAGAACTAGTGCATAATCTCGCGCGCTCCTAGCAGCATGATATTTTTGCAGATTTTCGCAAACAAAGCAGACTGCTATGACTATTTGAAAAAGTTTCTCAGCCTTTTGCATGATTAAAAATACGCTTAACATGTTATTCGATTATGCAAATTAGCATATTTTATACTGTTTTGCACTAGGACTTGAAATTAACTTGAGACAACACACTATTGCATGACATTTCATTTGTAATCATATTATATCGATTATCTATAGATCTTCAGATGCGATCCTACTGAACATGTTAAAAACTACTTTGTTAGGTCGAGGTGGGTCGCTTAGCAGGATAACGACACACCTCCACTCCAGTTTGCTTGGTTTAATTGTACAGAAACTAGAACGAACTGAATACAACTGGATGAGTTGAGTTGAATTACATCTCTAGGTGTTCGCGCAGCTTTAGAGACAAGTTGTAATATTGGCGCACTATTAATGTGATAGGTCAGCTATTAATAGCTCAGCTATCAACACGGAACTGTCGTCCCAATGTTGAGCCATCATCTGTTTAGCTGAGCTGAGAGGTTGACCGATCTGAAACAACCTTGGTATTCTATAGGGGATAAGAAGATTGGGAAATAGGAGAGTGAGACCGTGGAATTACCATATTATCTGGTATGGGTAATAAGGATGGTATCCCAGCCAACACAAGACGCTGGCCCAACGTTGGTGTGATGATGAGCCAGCATCGTAGACGATGAAAAAATCGACATTGGGTAAATATATTGTGATTCTGCTGGGATATATACTTAGTAAACACAAAACATTTGGGCCATTTGTACAATGCTAGACCAACGTCGAAGACGTTGGGCCGACTTTGTACAAATGATATACAACTGTTTTGTGTTTGCTGGAAATAGACCTGATCCATTAGCCATTATGTGCAGGAGCTTGAATATCTAAATCATAAATTACGTATGTTGTTGTATGTATATTATGGGTATGAGCAGAAGACATAGATGTAACCTTCTAGCCATATTTATTATAATAATACTGTTCCAGACAAAATTGATGGCGTACAGTGAGCTAGTCGCGTACTATTAAATTTTTTGTGCATTAAAGAAAGTACATTACCTCATGTATACAAGGCATTACTTTGTGAGTTCACCATGTAAATGAAAAAACAACAATTCAAACGGAAGCAGTGCTGCATCTAATCTAAGAAATCAGCTACCACTTACATGAAGGTGTCAGCCCCACCCCAAAGAGATTGTTTGGCTAATATTAAAATTAAACTATAATCATAACTAGAAAACTGAGGCCCGGCTTTAGTCTGTTCGAGTGCTATGGACAAACAATCTGTGTATTGGTCGTCCTCATGGGACAGAATCCTAAATGTCCAGGATATAATTAAGGAAAGAACCAAGGAGACAAGTTCAAATATATTTTCGACGTGTAATGCTTTCACCACCATCGCTGGTGCTGGCCAACATTCAACCAATACTTGCCTACGATGTATCTCGTGCAGAGGATGTAGGCTTACCCACCAAATTCCTGTTCAATGTTAGGCCAGCATTGCAGCCCATTGCTGGTTCAATGCCAGTCAATCATCTACGACGCTGGCCCAACACTAATCTATCACCGGGTCTGTTGCATACTTTGCGCAAACACATGGCATTCAACCAAAGCTGTCTCAATGTTGACCCACAGTCTTCGACGCTGGCTCGTTATTGAAACAGCTTTGGGTGATTGTACCGTGCTTCTGACTGCTGCATTATACTGGTGACGCTTTAATAACCCGGCGTCAGAAACACCAGATATTCACACGATCCATTGGCCCAATGCTGATGTAATGCTGTGCATTGGCCCAATGCTGATGTAATGCTGTGCCACCGTATGCGACATTGGGTCATTATTATTCCAACCGAAGCCCTTTAAGCTCTTAACCACAAATATAATCGTGATTTTTTTTTCTGAACACTTGTTAAAGACAAAAGTACTTAACCTAAGGACCTGAAACGTTATATTACACATGTTCATAAGGACTGGTGTACAGAAATGTGAACCGTTTCCCACAGACAGTACCCCAAAATAAACTTAAAAGGATACCGGCCGTAGACCGGTCCTAACTATGGTTCGTCTCTGTTATTAGCTATTGTTAAGTCAGGGTTTGTTAAAATTGTTCTGGATTTTATGTTCGCTTTCGAGTCATTTCACATTGATCATGATTACAAATAAGCATTAAAGCTGCAAAAACGAAGTGAAGAAAAAAAAGCACAAAATTTAACTCACATGATCAACAATAATTTATTGTGCTTGGTGGGAGCAAAATTTATTTTTAAAACCATTTTCCCAGTGTTTCCCATGTTTCTCCCTGTCCGTTGGCACACTGAAACAGAAGTAACTGCCAACTTTTCATGTAAGCAGCTACTACAGTTAGCATCTGCATTGCTGAGTATCAGCGGCAGTCTCATCTCAGGACATGGTCGCGGTGCATGGCCGTCTTCTGGTAGATTCGCTTGACATTAGCCAGCGGCGAGGTGCAGTTCGGCGCCAGAAACGAGACCGAAGAGGCCAATTGAAATTCCGCAGGTGGCGGCAATCATCCCACAGGCACCCACGATTTACCACAAGTCAGCGAGTCAGACCTTGAAGTCACGAGAAACCTTCAGAAGAAGACCTCTATTAAATATGTTAGGATGTACGAGGGATACGAGGAACGCGTAGGGCATAACCATCAAACACGAGGGGTTGGCCCAATATTGGGCTGACGTTGGTCCATCGTCTGCGACGCTGGCCCAACATCAGCCCAACATTGGGCCAATCCCTCGTGTTTGCCGGGTAAAGTCTGGAGAGACCTTGAAAATATGAGGTTTTCGTCACTGGAGATTTACTATTAACGAGGTCTCTTGTAGCAGACCCTGCAGACAGGAGGATTCAGCCTCACATGAGCTTTATATCAAGATGATTTCCTAGAGGGAAATCTTCAACACAGCATCATTAATCTTATTGTAGCTACAGGATTATATAAATGCCATTATATTCTAGGGATGCATAGATTGTGTGGCTTTGTTAGAGTGACTAGAGTGTGATAAATATTTTCTGTGCTGAGTGTAATTGAATGAGTTAGACAAAATGACCCCGAGACGGACGGACATACGGACACATGAACTGCAACTCATAGTCCCTCTCTCCAAAAACTATGTTTGGGCGGGGAAGAGATATCCGTGTAAAAGTGGATAAAACAAGCATAAGTATTTTTTACAGGTTCACGTCTTTCAAAAAAAAGGGCCCATGTGTCGAAGTTTACGTGTTCAGCTATGAATGGGTGGGGATTAGCTGAATCTACCACGTTGGACACACTAAGTAACATAATTATGCTTAATTTACTACCCCCGATGATAACAAGAAATGGTTATTGTGGAGCTAGAACTATACTACCAAGACCTGTGCAAATTTACTTCCTTATCCAAAATTACTAAATTTGCCTCGTTCGATGGAAATTACACATTTCGAAGCATACAAATTAATGATTACCAACACATATAACGGCCGTTTTCTATAAGACCATCACTTATTTATCATCATAAAATTTCCATGTTTATGTACGTAATTAATTGCAAGAGAATTCCACTGGCGTTGTTCGTGATTTTACGAAAATAGTCAACTCTCGCTTTGTTAAACAAAAAACGCTATATCTACCTCATTTGGTCTACACGTTTGCAAATACATTTAAAAAAGTAGAATCATGCTTTTTGCGAAACTTATTTAGGTGGCAACTATGCAATTTGTAACCGAAGTGTCACAGCACACAACGGTAAAAAGCCCCCCCCCTTCCCCTTGTGACAAAACACTGGATATGGATCATCCTTACCACACCAACAGACTAACGTGGGTATGAGGGATGCCCCCAGAAGATAAACCCTCAAGTAATACACATAAATCAAAGTCAGTAGACAAGAAGCCAAAAACAGCGATGTTAAAGTAGGCATTCGAGATAACCTGCTTCTGTTGTCAGCGCACGTTTAACCATCTGTGATCTGAAGTATGGTGTGTTAAGCCTAGTTTTAGGTCTTCTTAGTCTCAAGCTATAGGCTATGGCATAGGCTACTTACATCCAAGGTTGTTGCTTCTATATTCCAGAAAGTCATGAACCACGTTGAAGAAATTTGACAAAAATTAGCACAATTTACTGATTGTTCATATGGTTTATTTTAAACATTTTAAAACGGCACAACCCTTTGGCTGCTTCACAACCACCTGAGCAGTGCTCAGCAAACACAACACGTTGACCCGATGTTGGGACAGCGTCATAGGTGGCGGAACAACATTATTCAGAAATCGGCTCAATGGCTCTTGTTGGCTGGGCGAACACGGTCAGCAGAGACCTGATAAGAGATGATCGATTGACCGAGGTCCACTTTTCTGTGATGTTAAATTCACGACCCAGGCTCAGATGCCGTTCTGAGACACCAGCCAAGCAAACACGAGGACTTGACCCAATGCTGTTTCAATATTGGCCCATCGCCTGCGGCGCTGGCCCAACATTGAAACAACATTGGGTCAAGTCTTCGTGCTTCCTTGGAGGTGGATCTGTGCGGATCATAACACTTGCTGACAGTCTGGGAGGTGTGCCGATGTCTGAATGGGTGATTCAGAAGCGACTTGACCTCTGAGGGTCACAGGTGATGCCGGGGAAACCGCAAGATGGGGTTCAGGCACGACTCGGCGATTATTGAAATTATCATGAGAATGGCATGAGTTTGAAAAATGCGTCCCCAGGACGCAAATCTTGTGCTATTTTTGGTTGTAGATCGACATCAGACACTTGATCTCGTCAAACCTACCCTTTTGGGCATTATTACATCTTTATTCACTATGGTCACATACAATTTATTTCGTGTCTATGATAATTATAACCTACATGGACCTAAAATTGAAGACGCATTCAAACTCTTTCTATAAACTTCTGATGTTCCTCTTCGTTGAAAAATCATTATGGATTATTTTGTGGCGATGATCACCAGAAATTAATCCATATTTTTTGAAGTGGGAGTAGGCCTACGTTCGATATAGTTTGATGTCAATGTTTTTTTCTCATTTAGGAGTCATGCCTATTCTAAAATACAAAACACGAATGTCATCTGTATATCTACAGGCTACCCCAGCAAACATGTTTTCTTGCAAAATAACCCCAAACCAGGTTGCTAATTTTGGAAGAGAACATTTCGATGGGTTAAAACAATAGTGTGCTAAGTGACATTTTTGGCCTTTAGAATAATAACCAGCTAACTCATCTATAATATGTATAAAGTTTGAATTTATTCTAAATTCAGGTTAAAACAACAGATCAAGTCGACTTAGCACATTGTTATTCTCGGGAAAAGGAGCACATATCAGCATAATATCTGTTCAACACAGGACCAATTCGACTTGACACATTGTTATTCTCGTGTTATATGCTTATGGGCTCTGTTTCTGGGAGAACAACGGTGCAAGTGCACTTAGCGCATTCTTATTCTGAGACATGTGGAGACAACACAGGGGAAATGCCTGGACTTAATTTATTGTTGATCTAGGAACAATCTCTGTATATTCTGTGTTCCTGGTGTAAGAAAGCGCTAAGTCTACTTGGTGTCTTGTTGATCCCAATTTTGCTTCTGTAAATCACTTTTGCAGGTGAAAAATACTCAGATAACTTCACTTGATCTACTGTCAAATTCCAATCGCTGTGTGTTTCATCATTATAAGTCCAAGTCTACATGCTGATAAGTGGATTTAGCAGACTGTAGTTCTAAGCAAAAAGATAAACACAAATGGCGTCAAGTGTAAGCAATGTCAGGACACTCTCATTAGTAAAGCATTGGCAGTTTTCTGTAGTTCAAATATAATAAAATAAAAGGTAAATCGTAGTAGAATATATGGCGAATCTATGGTGGTAGCCATATAATTGCTCGCTTGTCAACCAAGCAGTTCCTGACTTTGCACTGCAGTGATATAATGGCTATGTTGATTACTGAGATAATAGCAAACATGTCAAATTTGAATATTCTTCAGTGGCGAGTTGTGAAACTTTTATACCGAATTGATTGGATTTTTTACCAGACGGGCATACGGGACAATTTTACAAAATGTGTAAAATTAAAGTAGGCCTATGTTGACGCGAGATTGAATAAGCACGCACAGGGATAATGAATTCCACTTTCAGAAAGCATCATTGGATAGATATCAGCCAGCACAAGACGCTGACGGACACAAGACGAACTAGTGCCGGCTAACGTTGGCCCAGCATTGGGCCCTGTACCTTATCAGATTATCGCAGTCACACTGATGCACTTCAATGCAGAAGATTTTATCACATCATAGAGACGTCTAATCCCAGGGGATAATCTCATAGCATTGCCAACAAAGAGCTTTTTATCTTCCTGACTATTATAAATCTAGAATGTAGCGAGCCTGCAGATACATGTGCCATTTAACATGTTTAAATTATCTTCGGGTAGGTACGCATTGTTCCCTAGCTAAAACATACAAGTGTTAGGTTAAACCATAGAGGTAATAAATAACTCCATAGGTAAACTCAATGTTAAAACATAATGGATTTCCTAAATTGTATAATAATATAAATTGTTCCAGAATCAGGTTTTTCTGCTTACACCATGCGAAGAGAATATTTAAGGGGAGAATAAAGGCGCAGACACAAATAAGCAATACAATTTGCTTTATAACATTTTCCTGATTAATCTAATATTTTGTATCCTATAAAATCATAGCGAATAATTATTATTTTCTCATTTACACCAGGATGTAACATATATATATTATTATAGCAAACAATAATTATAAATAAAAAAAACTTAGTAAGCACCATAAATTAATAATGTTATTAATCTGTTAATGTTCACGCGCGACTAGCTACAATCGCATGAAACCAAGTCGTGACTTTGTGTAATATTTGACAAAGCGCCTCTCGCTCGTTTCTAACAATCCAATGATCTTGTTTAAGTTTTGCACTGCACATGTCAGAAAAATGTTTATATCCCATCACGATCTTCATCTATAGCTAAAAGTCCATAATAACGTTCTTGGTATATGCCTACGCGATACAGAGAGATACCCTATGTTATCTTATTTAAATTTTCAGTTGCTACCGCGACCCACAACTTTAAGTGGTTGAAAATTACTCATAATTATTTGCTTAATTGAATCGTTGCCATTCGAAAAGCTGTTCTGCGAATTCTGCTTGCGCATCCGATCGATTGCGCAATGAATTTAATAAGGCGTCTTTTAGTGGGCTGCATATATGAAAAACCCCACCTTACCCTGAAAAAATTGCAACAAAAGAATTATTAACGGCTTATTGTAGTATTAGGTGTGCTTAATAACATAGCAAAAGTTTACCATGGTACTGTAATAAATTACGAGCACTGAAAAGGAAACGTGATCGTTTATTCCGGAAAGCTAAACTATCAAAGCTAGACAGTGACTGGATAACTTACAAACGTTCGCGCAACGAATATGCTCACGAGCTATCGAAATCGGTATCTGAGCATGATAACAAAGTCTTTAACTCGATCAACGATAACAAAACGTACGAAAAAGGCTGGTGGCGAACGATTCGCGTATTCTTTAATGGCGTACATCAGAAAATCCCGGCATTACAAACCGACGATGGTTGTGTCTTTAGTAACTCCATGGATAAAGCTAACCTTTTTAATAAAATGTTTTTTCTTACAGCGAATTAAACGCTGGAAACCGTGAACCGCCCAACTTAGATTTTAGAACGAATGCTCGTTTGCAAGAAATAATTCTTTCTGAGTCCGAGGTTTTAGATATTTTAAAAACACTAAAGACGAATAAAGCTACTGGTCCGGATGAAATACGTCCATTGCTGTTGAAAAACACTGCATATGTTATTGTTGGGCCCCTTACTCTATTATTTAACAAATCACTTTCTTCTAATGTTTTTCCTGCTATCTGGAAAATAGCTCACATTACCCCTATATTCAAAAACGGCGATCGCCACTTGTGTACTAACTACCGCCCAGTGTCTTTGTCAAGTATACCAGGAAAAATATTGGAAAAATGTGTATTCAAATATCTGTTTAATCACCTTCGCGATAATAACGATAATCACAAAATGCAGTCGGGATTTATGTCCAAAGACAGTACCACTCATCAGTTGGTTTACTTGTATCATGTCCTCGGTGAAGCACTTGACAACAATAAGAAAGTTCGTGTGGTATTCGGAGACATAAGCAAAGCTTTCGATAGAGTATGGCATGCAGGTCTTTTAACTAAATTAAGTTCTATTGGTATTACTGGCCAGCTAAACAATTGGTTCTCGAATTATCTGTCTGGTAGGGCACAAAGAGTAGTTGGGCAGCGAGCAATCTGATCTTATGCCAATCAAAGCTGGTGCTCCACAAGGGTCCGTACTTGGACTGATCTTATTTCTTGTCTATATAAACGATATTGCAGATGAATTGGAGTGC
This sequence comes from Flabesymbios commensalis, assembly GCA_964017125.1. Classification (NCBI taxonomy): domain Eukaryota; kingdom Metazoa; phylum Annelida; class Polychaeta; order Terebellida; family Flabelligeridae; genus Flabesymbios; species Flabesymbios commensalis. The sequence continues at coordinate 53,097,794 of OZ024909.1, read as the reverse complement.
AGAGTTAGCTTGTTCGCTGACGACAATATTCTCTATATTTTTGCCGATACGGTGGACGAATGCGCAAATGTATTGAACAGGGACCTGGAGGAAATGGAAAACTAGACTTATACTTGGTTGGTGACATTTAATGCCAAAAAGACCTGCGACATGCCTCTTTCGCTACAAACCAGAACAAATATCATTCTACCTCCATTACATTTTAAGAACGAAGTTATCAAAACTGTGAATTCCCACTGCCACCTGGGTTTAACACTAACATCGAGCCTAAAATGGTCGGCTCACATAAATATTATTTGTATAAAAGCAAACAAAGACTGGCAATCTTAAATAAACTATCATTTAAAATTAACAGAAAGGGATTAGAACAGCTTTATTTTGCTTATGTCCGATCTATACTGGAATGTGGCGACATTCTATTTGCAAACGCTGCTCAAAACGACTTCAAAAAATCCACAAGCGAGCAGCAAAAATCGTGGCTGGTGGCATAAGAGGAGTCTCTTCGTGCACTCTGTTCAAAGAACTATCCTGGGAAACTCTATCTCAGCGCCGCGAAAACCGACGCATATTAATGTTCTCGGATATCGTGCACCATCGCTCACCCACTTATTTACAAGATCTATTGCCGGGTAGTGTAGAAAGTAGAAGTGGTCACAGGTATAACCTACGAAACTCTGACCTCATGGATACTTTCTCCTGCAGAACCGAAACTTTTAAATCTTCTTTCTTCCCGTACTCGACAATATTCTGGAACAATTTGTATGAAAATTTGAAAGCAATTGACGAGAGATCCATTTTGAAGTCAAATCTTTCAAAAAAACGCGTAAATAAAAACAAATATTATCTATTGGGTCCTCGAACAACTAACATTATTCTGGCACGCCTGCGGATGGGATGTAGCGAACTTCGAGTGCATTTAAATTGTTTACACGTCTCCGAATCTACTAAATGCTGTTGCGGCGAAGTTGAGACCACGGAACATTTCTTTCTATCATGTACCTTGTACACCGCCGCCAGAAAAGATCTACAAGACTCAATGAACGGCCTAGGATTGATTTTTAACTGTACTGTAATACTTCACGGCAGTGAAGATCCTAACAACCTGGTCAATACCAATCTCATGGCTGCAGTGGACACGTTCCTACGGTCCAGTAACCGCTTCTCGCTCCTTAACAGATAGTGTTTACCATTATTTCTTTCCATTCTTCCCGATCTGTACCCCACACCTCGTCACGCCACCGCAAACATCTATAAGGCGGTCTACGAGTCTGTCTGCGTGTGCCTGTCTGATGATCCGCTCTTGTTTATAAATCAACATGATAAACATCGCCTCCTCGAGAGGAACCACAATGTATTACCTTTGGGTACTGTTCCAATTGAGAAATAAATATGTTAAAACTAAAAGTATACCAAATCTGACCATGCAAAAAGTATTATTTTAAAGATGGCGTTCAAGATGGCCGCCAGATTCCAAAAAATCCAATTATTTGCTCATCTATCATCCGAAATGACTTAATTTGATGGATTGTCAGTTGTTTTGGGTCTAATATGGTACATACTGTACTTCACACACACCACAGTCAAAATATAAGTTTTGAAATCCAAGATGTTGAATAGGACTGTCTAGGTCCATTAGGCTGACTGTAAAAAATGATTATAATACTGTCTGGACATAAAAAAGGGCAGATGGTCAATTGACCCCAAGATGTGGTCAAAGGTCAAAAAAATCAATACAAATTAATTCGTTGTTATGTAGTCATATTTATACTCAAATCGTCGGAAATTAAATACCGATTACTAATATATACATTATATTTCAAAAAAATGATATAAACAAAATATACCACAAATATATGGGGTCAAAGGTCACAAAAATCAATAAAAATCAGAACTTTGCTGTACATAATTGCCATATGTATACTCAAACTGTCTGAAATTTACAAATATAATACAATATAAAGCCAAAAATAATATAAAAGAAGACATAATATTTTTTTTGTTGTAAAAATCGAGATATTGACTGATATCGGTTTACACTTGAATATGAGCATACACGTAAAATTCGCGGTTTTTCATTTAAAAAATTACTGATGTGACCCAATTCAACTGATGTTCATCCATGTTGAAACTTATACACGCTATCAGCGAAATGCAGATATGGTAAAGATTTCAGAGTGATGCAAAATGGTGAGTACATTGCTTACACGCGCAAAAATGTGAATCAAAAAAAATCATCCTTCGTCCTTTAATGACTCTATGTTGTCCTTTAGCACTTCCCAATTGCCGTTTAACGTCTTTCAGTCATGTTTTGTCGCCTCTCTGTGGCCCTTTTAATGTGTTTTTTGTCGCCTCTCGTCGCTTATTACCGTCTCCCCGTCATCTTTTAAAGCTTATATTTCTGTCACCCTTTGACTGCCATATGTCGCCTTTTACCACCTTTTTGCCTTCTATTTACCGCCGCTGTGTCGCCCCTTGAACCCCCTCATCGCCATTTACAGCCTCCTCGTCGCCTTTAAAGCCTGTCATGCGGTTTCGAATCCCACTTGGTGTAGGATTTTCAGAGTAATATCATGTTTCTTCCCTCTAAATATTGTGACATTGTTTCGATGTTGCGCTCAATGCGCCGAAATGGCTCCAGGACTGTATGCTCTCCGTGGCGTTGAGATGGCACACGAATGAACAGGTCCAGTTACCAGGGGGTAAATATGTAATGAAATACTTGATATCAGCTTATAAACCTGCACCTTTACCTTTTTTCACCTTTGACCCAATATATTTGCGTTATATTTTGTTTATATCATTTTTTGACCAAATAAGTTATAAACTAGTAATCAGTACTAAATTTCTATTTTTTTGTGACCTTTGACCCCATATATTTGCGTTATATTTGTTCGTTTATATCAATATTATATTGACAATATAAAGTATATATTAGTAATCAGTATTAAATTTCCGACAATTTGTGTATACATATGACTATATAACACAGATTTAATTTTGATGGATTTTTGTGACCTTTGACCACATATTGAGGTCAACCTGTCGTTTTTGTGTCCAGGCAGTATATAATCAAATTTTAAAGTCAAGCCCAATGGACTTCGACAGTCCTACTCAACCTGAGCTAGCTCCTGCAGTAATATATTAGATAAGAAATAATGTAAGGAATGATTCTTATTATTTCCTTCAATATTTGCAGTTTGGCGGTCATTTTGGTCCGCCTTCTTGTATTTTATAGCTTATAATATGAATATTTGTGTGTGTGAAATACCCTATGTACAATTTTAGAACCAAAACAAGTGACAATGCAAGAAAATGAGTCATTTCGGATGATTAATGGGCAAATAATGTGAATTTTAAAGATTTGGCGACTATCTTGAAAGTGATCCTTTTTGCATGGTCAGTTTTTGGTAAACTTTTGATATGTTATTAAGCACACCTGATAATACAATAAACCGTTGAGAAACCTTTTGTATCATTTTTTTCAGGGTCAAACCATACATGCAGCCCACTATTTATTTGAGCAATGAGTTGCATATTATATGATACTAAGATATTTACATCTCATTGGAATAATGCCTTGACGTGAATTTATCATTTGAAGAGGGTCACCCTCAATTTGTTTCGTGAAATAGTTGATCTCAGCTTAATACACTGGCTACTGACATAAAAAAACACAGCTTTTGTTATGCTCTCCAACTCTGACGCTAACCCATGTGGCTGCGTTAAACTCTGCCTTCAGGCATGTAGTAGGCCCTAACTGATTTTTACACATGTATGTATATTCACAGCCAACCCTGCAAACACAAAACTTTTTTATAACATTTATACAAAGTTGGACCAACGTCGAAGACGTTGGGCCGACGTTGTATAAATGTTGTACAGATGTTTTGTGTTTGCTGGGTTAATTGCATTGATGTCATATCGTACAGTCTGTGATAATCTTTCAGCAATAATTGTTTGGATGTGGTAATATTTGCGTGTTTTTTTTTAGTTTTAGTGATCAACTAAATATTATCTGATCAAACATGTTAAAAAAAAAAAAACGAAGGTTGCAACAGATTGTCACCCAGGGGCCGTTTTCGGAAACCGTTTTAAAAATTAAGTGATGAGCTAAGATGTTATCAGGTCATGTTACTTCCTGAATCAAGGCCTATGTGTTATTATGGACTTGATCGTTTCAGAATATGACCCCTGGAACCTCGCTATCTAGTGCGAGAAAATGATGTCACACATGGTCATGATTTTGCTGGGTTATTGATCCTTCCGAAATGGGCGTTTCTTCCAATTCTTCCTATTATTCTTCCTATTATTTCTTGTTGATTGCTTAATATATCAGGCAACCATAAAGAAATGCGAAATTATTATACATTGTGATACTTGTCTAAAACAAGAGTACCAATTTCCGGTAGCCTGTACCACACACTTCCATCTAGAATTATCATTCAAGTTGGTTCATTGATTCCTGGACTTTCTCCCAGTACAGACCTTATGCAGGTGACAAATAAGTCTGGATTGACTTTCTTTCTGTCAATAAAATATCTGTCTGTCTGTCTGGTAACAGACTTTGCACTGTTCCCATCTTTTAATCAAGATCGACAAAGATCAGGGGTTATCGTGTCGCAGATCAATTTTCTATGTTGTTATGTTTCGTTACATATATATATATATAGGTTTGTGCAATGTTGGCATTGTATTTGAATTCGTTCCACTAACTTTTAAAAATGAAACAACCTTATCAAGCATATCATCAAGGAGCTTAGTGATTGATTCGAAACTATGAAAAATTACTCCTAATAGCCTGTAACGGTCTTGGAGGTAAGCATAATACTTGACATAAAAGTATGTCTTTTACAGCACAGGGATGCTTTTATAAGGTAGACTCCTACCTAGATGTCTATGATATCGCTGTAGGGAATAACATTAATTTGTCACTTGGCCTCGCTGGTTGTCGATCATAGATGCAGAAGCCTGGGAGTAGGCCTAAACAAAGCCATCTACAAAAAGAAGGCATCTCAGCAAGCTAGAGGTGTTGGCCAACACGATGGGACAACATCAGCCCAACACAACATCGGGCCAACATCATCCCAACATCGGGCGAACGCCAAGTGTTTGCTGGGACGGGCTATGTTGTATTTTCATCACCATACATGTAGGTCTCCACAAAGGTGCTGGTCCACATAGAAAATACCTGCATAAAACATTAAAATAGACATAATTCAATTAACAAAGAATAAATCAATGGAGGCTTCTACATCTACTTACAAATACAATCAGCAGACAAATGTATCTCACAATTCTGACGTGGTGTGTCCATGTGTAAACTACCTGAACTATGTAGAATACGAGAGTTCCTGTAGCAGATCTCCACATGGGTGGCCCATATTGCTGCAGTCGCTTGCACTTTATGTCTGGCCATGTGCTCTAGATACATTCTAAGGCTTCTTTTGATGTCACAGTCTCCTCATGACAAGATCGCATGAGAATGATGCCATACACCGTATGTAAATATGTTAGCATTTAAAAATATTTTGCTGTATTCTTTACATGTCAACAAGACAAACGGGTTTCTTACTGACATGTGTGCAGGTCAACAGCGACACCACAACAACAACTCTAGTTAGAGTACCAAGTTCCCTCACTGCAAAGATAGAGTGCTGTGATCCCTCATGTCCTTATCATCCGTCCATTAACCCTTTAACCGCCAAATTATTCGATCTGAATTTTCACTCACTTGAAGTTGTGTCTCGCTGACGCGATCCACAACTTCAAGTGAGTGAAAGTTATTCAAATTTGACAAAATGGATGTCAACTGTCTTCAAATATTGCTGATTGATTTCACATTTTATCTTTAACATGTTTAAAAGGTGGTACTTAATGTGCTAGTAAAAAATGAAAACCCGAATATATGCGGCACCGGCGGTTAAAGGGTTAACATCGGAAGAAAAGGAAAAGGCATACCAAGTGGCTGGTAACTAAGTAATGCCACTATAATATTATTATTGATTAAGTCTATATTGTAGCAAATTCTCAGTTAATCTAATAAATCAATTTAGGAGTTTTATTTTTTATTTCAAACTGGAAATTGTGTTATCTATTCCAGCTTTAATTTCAAATGAATTTAAAATAATTTAAGACAATTCAGCAAGGTATGTATGTTAACCCTTAAAGCGCTAAATTAAATATTGTAACTTTTTGCCCATTTGAAATTGTGTGTCACTATACTGCGACACACAACTTCAAATGGGTGACAATTACTCATATATGTTTAATTTGAGACCTAACGGTTGCAAATATTGATGTTTGAACACTCATTTTGTCGTTACTATGTAGTCGTGCTTAGCCGTGTAGGCCTAATATAATACCTGTATACATAGATGCAAAAATTTGGGGGAGGGGGTAGAAATTAATCTTTATGACATCGGAATAGTCTATAGAGACGTTCTAAATGGCGTACAATAAACTGTAAAATTCATCATTATTGTTTTCTCGCAACACGTTACTGATCCAGTGATATTGTGTACGCCGCTGATGTATAGACACGACTGGATCAGTGACGTAGACAGCCGGCGAGACGGTGTACACGCTGAGCGACATCCTTCTGGATCAACGAAATTGTCCCTGTCTCCCTGTCCGGATCAATGAAACGGGATACACGCCATCGTCTGTGAAGCAGAACGTTTGGGTCATATTGTACAATATATGGAGTGGTCCTAAACCATTTTGATCTTATACTGGCTTTTGTTGGTAAATGTTATTGGTAATAATTTCAAATATCGAAATTAAAAATCATTTCTGACCTATTCGTGATATAAATTTTGTCATATGTTTAATAGCTTTTAACATAATGTACACATATACATATAAGCCATATATATAGGCCTACAATATGTTTAGTTCGTATGAGAAGAGATTATTTAAAAAAATACATGCTAGATAAGATAATGGTTGGCTAAGAAATGGACCAACGTTGTAGCCAATGAATATCACCCTCTGCTATGTGTCATACAAAGTTCAATTTATTCCACACCAGTTAACATGTGATGTTAAATGACTGCCTGACACGCCGACAGACTGACTGAATGAATGAGTGGATAAATGGTGGATGAATGAATGAATGAATGAATGAATGAATGAATGAATGAATGAATGAATGAATGAATGAATGAATGAATGAATGAATGAATGAATGATTGAATGAATCAATCAATCAATCAATCAATCAATCAATCAATCAATCAATCAATCAATCAATCAATCAATCAATCAATCAATCAATCAATCAATCAATCAATCAATCAATCAATCAATCAATCAATTAATCAATCAATCAATCAATCAATCAATCAATCAATCAATCAATCAATCAATCAATCAATCAATCAATCAATCAATCAATCAATCAATCAATCAATCAATCAATCAATCAATCAATCAATTAATCAATCAATCAATCAATCAATCGATCAATCAATCAATCAATCAATCAATCAATCAATCAATCAATCAATGGTTATTCATGCTTTTGTACTCCCATATGGCTTAATATCTTGTGTTTTTTTACAAGCTTAATAACAATATTATCTCGTGTTAAGGCTTTATTTTATTTTAGTAAATGAGTTAAATGTTTCGCATAAAAACGACGTCCCTAATAATGACTTCTTGTAGCACCACAATACCCTGGACAACCGCAACAAACACGAGACATTCACCCAATGTAGATTCAATGTTCGGCCGTCGTCATAGGCGGTATACCAACATTGAACCAACATATTAAGGTAAATGCATCGTGTTTCGCCTTCACAGATCCACACTTCGTACATAAAAACGTCCTGGCACCCCCACCCCCACCTCGTGATAAACCACGGACCCAATGTTAGAGTATCTGGGTGATTATTCCGGCAAATCCTCCGTAGGTCTTATTGGATCGTGCTGTGGCTTTCAATAGCAAGTTGAAGAGCGAGCAATTGCTGTTAATTATGTGTAGATCATGCACCGTCTGCCATCTGCAATCATCCTGGGGATTTGGCCTCACCCTGGGTCTATCTCATCAGAACTGCCGCGCTATGAGAAACAGTCGTAACTGCTTACTTTTCCTGTTTGTCTTTACATTGCAGAAATGTTACAGGTTTAACCATGTGAGACATTTTTACCATAATTAGATTTTATTTGACAACGTCCATATTCTTTCCTCTTTTTAATACTTTTTATTAGTTTCAAAAATAATTTCACACTTCACCAATGTTATGCGCACAGTTTTCGCAGGGTGGACATTTCGCAGTATTCCTTTCTCTCATCTGTATCACACACAGGTCGATAAATATAGTACTAGTACAGTACGAAACTGTCAATATTGTTGCATTTTCATACGAATAAGTGATTTTGTTATTTTATTTTTTCAATTGGTGACCTTGCTGAGGCAGAACAGAGGGTTCAGTTGATATATGTTTATAATGATAATGATATATGTTTTTTATTTTTCTGTGTCGATGTAATTTATCTCATTTTATTAATCAGATATGTAAAAGTATGCAGTTACTGTTAACTCGTTTCATTATTCGCGAAAAAATACAATAAATACTAAAGAGCTAACTAAAAAAAAATTGAACAAAATTGGTGTTTTTTGCACAAATAGTACAGATTTAAAAGTCGTTACGTGATGTTTACCTAGATCCAAATGGCCGTTAAGAACAGCTTAGTGATATGTGCACAGCAGCGAAAACTGGTTCACTGCCCCACAAGCAAGAGCAAGCTTTGGTGTTGGGCCAGCGTCGCAGACGATGGACCAACAGCAAAATATTAGTGGGTAACATGTCACATTTGGTGGGACTGCGAGTGAATGGGATTTCGTGGGAAGCTCTGCCACGCTGGGCATGTGGGATCAGCCGTTGTTTGATTTTTGCACGTAAATAGCCGTCTGATGTCGCTTGGGGCCGCGTGCTATCTAGCGTCAAGTGAACGTTATTATTACTGATACACAAACACTCCCTTGCATTAGTGATAGTAGGTCCTAAGCCTATAATAATGATGTGTGACAGATAAGCAATCACATTTCCATTTCCAAATATATTACGCCTATAATATATTATAAAATGTAGAACATTTATTTATTATTGTAAATACGGTAAATACGGCAATGGATGAAGAAATTCATCGAAACATTCTAGTTTTGTAAATTTTGGATGCAGAACATTCGGCGGATTAGTCACTAACTGAATAAATGGGTTTGGCGTCACGAGAACATCCTGGGGATGGTGATATGACGAGTGGACAGACAAGAAACATTTCGTTTATTTGAAGTCCGAAACCGGGCGTGCACAATTATGACCTTCAATCTCCAGCCAAGTGCTACCCCACCATTTACGACACTGATCCAGCACTCACCCAGAAGGCCTACTGGGCAGTAGTCTCCTGTCCACAAGAATAGCTGTCAGAAAAGTAGAATAACATGCTAGAAAATAAACAAGCACGAACCATTAGCATAACCTACCCACAAAATGACAATAGATACATATATTCGGAAATGATGCGTTTAATTTGGATAGCAAATGTAGTACTGCTATTCCTTATAGCAAAGAATTTTGTAGCTTCAGCATTCTCGGGGTGTCTCTGTCAAGTGTTTGCAAATGCGTTCACTCGTGTCACCAGTGTCTCTCTCTCTATTTCTGGTGACTGTGACACTCACTGATAACTCAGTGCAGCAAATGCGTAGAAATGCAACTTTCAATTCTGTTGCCTTTGTGTGACGAGAAACTAGTGAAAGGACAAAATCGACCAAGCAACAATCAATTCATTGTTTCAGAATCCTGAGATCAATTGTTCTTGAAGCAACAAAGAATTGAAATACGAGCTTCTAGAGTGATAAAAAATTGTGAATAGCTCCCGCATTTTTAGCAACACGCGAGAGACTTTTTAAACAAACTGCCATCGATAATTCACAACGATGACTAGTCGTCGTTTCTTGTAAAATTATCCTTCCCTTGTCGGTGAAATCTGAGTCGTGTCGAGTACGTCCTCTATCATGTCTATGACTACAAAAACTGGCAAGTATAGGCCTCCCAGCAAACACAAAACATTTGTATATCATTTATACAATGTTGGACCAACGTCGAAGACGTTGGGCCGACGTTGTATAAATGTTACACAATTTTTTTGTGTTTGCTGGGCTACTATCATAATGCACTCAAATATTAAAGGTTCACATTTCGTGCCAATGAGAAGAGCTCGACGCGTGACTTTTTTTCGATGATCAGCTTGTTTTCATAAAAAAACAAAACAAATCGTCCCAAAAATCAAGAACAAAAGGCAAAATGTTATGCAGAGACCACGCGAGAAACTGACCTGAAAAAACGCGAGACGTTAACATGATGCTGTTTTAGTGTTGGTCCAGTGGCATAGACATTGTGCCAACATTAAGCCAGCATTTGGAAGCTCGTATTAGCTGGAAATGCATTAGTGGCTGACTCAACATTGAATCTACTTTGATTTAATGTATTATGTCAACTAGACGCGTATTTATCAAGACAGATCGATTGCTTGTGTGATCAGGCAAATAGAACACTCTCACAAAAGATTGCGACATACAAGCTGTAGAAAGAGGGCACCGTTTCCGCCAAGACCTCGTTTTCATCTGTGACAGATGGCGTCATTTCCGGGGAAGAATTTCCGGCAGGTCTCCTACGTTTCCGCACACATGGCGAACATGTGTGTTTGAAGTTTCTGCCCATTGTGTCACTAGCAACATAGGTTTAACCCTTTAACCGCCAAATTATTCAATCTGAATTTTCACCCACTTGAAGTTGTGTCTCGCTGACGCGATCCACTACTTCAAGTGAGTGAAAAGTATTCATATTTGACAAAATGGAGGTCAACTGTTTTCAAATAATGCTGATTGATGTCACATTTTATCTTTAACATGTTCAAAAGTGGTTCATAATGTGCTAATAAAAAATGAAAATCTGAATATATGCGGCACCGGCGGTTAAAGGGTTAAAACGAGAGCAAGTTATATTACCTTCAATGCGCAGAATGACACGAGTAGATGCAAAGTAAATGATCATGAATGCTAACTAACGCTTATTTTGCTATATTATTTTGCAACCATTGTTCTTGGAAACGCTCATTTTGCTATATTATTTTGCAATCATTGTATACAATGAAAAAAGTCTTTGTAATATGTAAGATACATGGATGTTGAGAAGATATTTTGTGGCTGAAATAGTTCCCAATTTTTAATACGACTATGAAGTGAAGGTTTATGTATATCAATGCTTAATTTTGTGCTATGACTAACAAATGTTGTATAGAAATTTTGTTCTGGATGTAATAAGACCTGCACAAATATTATGCCCAGAAATTTATAAAAGGGCACACGTCGGCCACAGAACATAACCTGAATGAATGAATGAATGAATGAATGAATGAATGAATGAATGAATGAACGAATGAACAAACGAACGAACGAACGAACGAGCGAACGAACGAACGAACGAACGAACGAACAAACGAACGAACGAACGAACGAACGAACGAACGAACGAACGAACGAACAAACGACCGAACGAACGAACGAACGAACGAACGAACGAACGAACGAACGAACGAACGAACGAACGAACGAACGAACGAACGAACGAACGAACGAACGAACGAACGAACGAACGAACGAACGAACGAACGAACGAACGAACGAACGAACGAACGAAAGAACGAATGAACGAATGAACGAATGAGTAAATGAATGAATGAATGAATGAATGAATGAATGAATGAATGAATGAATGAATGAATGAATGAATGAATGAATGAATGAATGAATGAATGAATGAATGAATGGGATTTCAGGTCACATGTGTGCACATATGGGCTAAACTGGGTCAGGAAAACCTTCTGAGGACGGTGATATGAATGAGATGAGACTGCCCTCCAGACGAAGAATTCAAAATTCTGAGGTCGAGAAGCCACAGAAGCGGTCATCTGCTGTACACTTCACTCACAAGTTTTAGCTGGAAAATGTCATTTCACAACCACTACTCAACTGATTTGCTTTTTAAGTACATAATTATATTTTCGTTACCACAAATCTAGATTTACAAACATGTTTTTAAAATGCCTAGAGCTAGTTTTTAAGCATGTGCAGTATGTCATATTCTTTTATGAAAGCTGGGGCTGATTTTATCTAACTTTTCCTAGATCTTTCAAGTTTGTATCAGACATACTGTATACAGCAAAACCAGAATAGTGGGAATTGTAGTGTGTTGGCTCCATGTTAGCACACAATTGTCTTAAACTCTATAATATGTAGTAGTAGTAAATCTTTGCTTTACGTCACTTTTCGGCACAAAAGGTCTTTTAAGTGACATTGTAATATGATAAAAACGTTGTAGTCAATTGATGAGATGAATGATGTACAGATGATGATGTGAGGGTGGGGGTGATAGGGCATGGTGGGTTATTGAGAGCGTTTTCCTTCGCTCGCCCGATAAGGGGTTCTGGGCATGTCTAGGGGATATACCCCCAGATATGCCCAGACGGCCGGAGACTTGAGTTTCGCTGTACAATTTAATGATGAAACTCTTTGGCATTTTGCACAGCTCCGCTATCCTCGGGTCGGATAGTCCCCAGAGTAACAATAGGATGGATCACTCCCTCTGGGTAACTCCATTCATCCCACGTGAGAGACCTAATGTCAAACACGCTATTGCCGGTTATTTAAGGCTACCACAGCCTACATCAGCGCCAGCACTGATGCGGGTGCTGCATTGGCTCCGCTGTTGAGCGGAGGAACCAGGGTACGCCACTGGCAACTCTATAATATGACTTGCCCTGCAACTAAAATTAGCTTTGTGGGTAATCATTCGCAATGCTGACAAAGTTTATGTAAAAGCACTTGATCAAACTGTCCTATCCTTGGTTCTGTTGCTGATTAGCGCAGCATGTACATTTAACTGTACTTTGGTTATTCTTGGCACTTCTTAAGTTATCTCTTTGTAGCTTGATTCGGAGATGGTATAAATTATCAGTTTGTCATTGTATCAACTAATATAAGATGTGTCCTTGTGTGACCATATATCATGTTTTAAAAGAGAGTAATGTGTGTTGATAGTGTTTATTGTGAGAGAGCTGGTCTCAGTGTACATTATGTAGTTTTCCCCGTGGTATACAGTCTTAAAAGTGTACGGTGATGACAATGGGGAACACACAAGTTACATAACATGCTTGCGGATTGTTGGTTTGCCATCTGACTTGACGTTATCAAAGTCTATGTTGTCCATGGTACAGGATACCAGTAGTCAGGTGCAGCTTCAGGTTGGACCAATTTCGGTCCTTCATCGAAGACGTAGATGATTACCAAAGCCACGTGGAATGCATCAGTATTTAACCCTTTAACCGCCGGTGTCGCATATAGTCGGGTTTTCATTTTTTACTAGCACATAAGGTACCACCTTTTAAACCTGTTAAAGATAATATATGGCATCAATGAGCAATATTTGAAAACAGTTGACCTCCATTTTGTCAAATCTGAATAATTTTCACTCACTTGAAGTTGCGGATCGCGTCAGCGAGACACAATTTGCGAGACACAATTTCAAGTGTGTGAAAATTCAGATTGAATAATTAGGCGGTTAAAGGGTTAAGAATAACATCGTAAATAGCATGAGCAGAACTGGTCCCCAAAAGATTATTTGGTGTATGTCTTGTGCATTTGTAAGTTCAGTATGTACATGTTTTGCTACATTGAAATTATTAGATTCACATGATGCTACCACAGGTTTTTTTGACACAATGTGACACAAGTCTGGATAAGTAGGGTGCATGTACGTGACCACCGTCCGTGGTGATAATTCACCTTGAGTGAGAGAGAACCTGGTGATTATTTCCAAACTTACCGTATAGAAATGTCTGAAGACAAACCTTTTTTCATTGCATGTCCTTAATGAGGAAAACTAATGAAGCAAAACGTTCAAGCCTGTGAAAAGTGCACCTGACATGTCATTGTATCATAATAATTTACGTATTTTCATCGCATTTCATGAGGACCGTGTCACAGGAATTTTCAATTAAAATATGTTCATGCATGTGAAAGTTCGTATTTTAGATCACGAGGCTTCCGTTTGATATTTATTCGCCCTGTTCATCCTCTACATTAGGCTTAATAGCGGTTATTTGTTTCAACTTCATTTCAGATTAAGTTATGTTTTTCAGTTAGCTGATTATGCCTGGTTTTACCCCAAACTACTACACTATTATCTATTTTGACAAAACTTTTGTGACGGCTGAATGGTGGTGATTCCTGAATAATTCGTATTGATATGGGAAGCATTAGAGAATATAACAACAGTTCTGTCATCATCTGTATCCACGAAAATGGAGGCAGGTTTAAATATTAATATGCCATGGTCTCGCATCTTCCCTACACACGGTTTAGCTTCTCGAGGTCGCAGACCAATGCTTGGTCTGCGACTTCAAGATGCCAAACCTTGCTGTAGGGAAAATGTGGTCTCGTGTCAGCCTGTGAAGTGAATGTCTGGCAGTAGGCCCCTATGTTACTCTTGTCACTTTGGCATGACGTGTCGCACAGAGCTTCAACAGTCATATAAGATGTGATGCATATCGTCGCCTCGGAGCTAAAGGATCCTATCTGACACTCGTCAGAGTGGCAGATAGGATCCTTTAGCTCCGAGGCGACGATATGATGATATGCGGAAACATCCCTTGCCCCTGTATAAATGTCACAGATCGGAAGATCCATCAGCAGATGGTAAACCTTTTAGGTGCTGTGTCCGCAAGGAGCATTCTGTTGTGAAATGTTAAACAAGTATTGGTATATTGCTGGCCCACCGGGCCATGGTACAATATCAATAAATAATAATGGTACAATATCATTATTATTGATTGAGTATTTTTTTAACATGTTATTTACTTTGGTTGACGAGAACAGGTCAAGGCGACCTCTACAAGGTCCTGTCAACCATATTAGTGAAATAAAATTATATAATAAAATATAATATAACAGTATATAATATAAAACCAACTGTTCGCTAGTTATAGGTGTTGGCATACTTTTAAAAATTTTTAAAATGTAATAGTATAGATTATATTTTTGCGATATGTACACATAAAATAAAATAACCGGCAATTGTCTGTCACCGTACCAAAACCAGAGATAAAATATCTACACTGTGCTCAATACCATGTAGCAAAAAAAGACACTCTGGAAAGCGTAGAAACCTGATTAAAACATCTAAACGATGTTGAGCACATTGTTCTGTACAATTTTAGTGTGATAATGTTGTCATATTTGTAATTACTCACATGTGATTATTTCATAGCCCATCAGATAACCATTTACTTACTCTATATTTGTACTCAGAGATTTGTTGGCGCAATTCCCACTTAACAGTGATAATTATCCAGTTTTCAGGGGCGGATCCAGGAGGGTTTTCCGTGGTGTGTTGGAAGGCAATCAAAGTTTTTGTGGGGATATGAGGACTGGAAAAATGTGAAGTTGTCTCATTTTAAAATTCGAATTATCATTTAAATCAATCAAATATTTTTTTGGGTAATGATCATTACAATAAAATATATAATTGTATTGAGATTTTCGTAAACATAGATATATCTGTCGTCACTTAATGCACTTGAATAAAATATAGCAGAAAAACAAACAAAGCTGGGCAATAGTTATACATTTATACAGATGACAGTCAATCACCAACTCGTTTTCGCCGCCCCTTAGTTTTATAAAACAAATAATAAAATTGGCTAAATCTCACTCACTGTGAGTCTGTGAGATGGGAATAATACGTATTTAATACCCAAGTGTATTATCAAGATATATAGCTCCAAACGACCCAATTTTAGTGCGTGGTGACATTCTCTATTGGATCAATTTTCTTCAAGATAATAATGACGCATATTTTAGGTATATGCATTTAAAATCACAGGTAAAGGGAAATCAATCTTTTAATACGTTCACTTATTTGAACCCGATTAATGAAGGGCTTGAAGTATGAAGGATACAAATAAATAAAAAATCACCACAAAAATATAAGTATGACATATAAATGATATCATCTGCAAATGTGTGAAACGCCATCGATATGTGAAAGAATAGCGTAGTTAATACCATTATGTATGCTTAAATGGTCCACATCATTTCATTGGGAAAAAATATTTGTGACCTATTTTCTGTATAGGCCGTCGCTAAGGCAAATGTAGTGCACATTCGGCTTGCTGGTAGGATGTTGTTTAGTCCCAATACCTCAAGCAGTTCTATGTATACAAGATAAAGAAATGTTATAGTTTGGAAAGCGTAGACATATACATACGCATTTTAAACTATTATAATGTTAGACTGTCATCATTTGGTGACATGATTTATCACACTATTATAAGTTATGTTTAATCAATATGTTTCACCATCAGCCTTCCGTACCGTCCCCACCCACGTTATATTTATAACATAATAGTCTGATCAGACTGATATGTCATTGAATACATCATGATATTATCATGCCAATCTTACTTTGTCTCTATCTATGTAAAACCGAACCGATCAATATGCAATACACATGAAAAAAATGAACTGACAATGCTTCAATGCTGACCAACGTGGCAGACGTTGGGTTAGCATTGACGCAACGTTGGACTAGAGTGTGGTGTTAGCTGACGAGATGGAGATATTTATCAGGATGACATTACTACTCTCAGCTCTCTGCCATAAAACATTCTCATCCCTAACACATCATTTATTCATACATAACTTGTATGCCTACATTTGATGTGTTCATAACAGGAAATGTAGTAAGGAAAATCTTTTTTTTTTTAACTTGAAAACTGTACCATCATATTTTAAAAACTGTGTAGCATGTTAGAATAGCATAAACTCTTTCATCGCTGAAATATAATTGTTTAAAGCATGGAGACCAAAGTTTATTTTCCAATTTGAAATCATCATAAATGTCTTAGTTAACTCTTCCCGCTTCATTAGAATACCTATGTTATGGATCTACGGCCATTATATATTATATTTTAACTCTTGCAGTGCGGGGATCATCTTTATACGTCAGAATCTGACGTCTACAGACGTCAGATTCTAGCGTATAAAGACGGTCACCGAGCTGAGAGGGTTAGGAGTATATATAAGATCCGCCACGCGAAAAAGGCAGTGAGGTCAAAATGTTTTAGTTGATTTGATAGCCGTGTCCTTTCTGTATCATAAAATGAAATAATTGTTGAGATAAACTGAAATAATTGTTGAAATTTTTTTTAGTTATATAATCATTAAAATTAAATTATTATTGTAACAAAAAGCCGCCGGGATGTACTTTCTCGCATGGCGGGTCACATATTATATTAAATGTATATTTCAATCAATAATAGCAAATGAGATGCTGGTAAAACTTCACTTGTCGATTTTTATTGCCGACTGTCATTTTCCGGTGTTCGTTATCACAAGAACATCATATAGCTGTCATCTATGTCAACGAAAACAATGTGAAATAATCGAATTTATTTAATATTCTAATGGGAAATGAGGTACGGAATAATTATTACTTAATAACAAGGAAGGGTAAAAAATAATTAGCCTAATACTGTACATCATATACTTGTCAAGATAAAGTAGCTTCTTACATGTAACTGCTGAATATAGCTTTTATATTGTAATGTAAAAAAAAAATTAATAGCCACTTACTTATTTGATAAATAGTGAGCGTGATCTGAATGTCGTATATAATGTAGGCCTATAATGTATTCATTACAATAATAATTATTCAACGCACACCGCAGTTCACGAAACAACCTTCTATAATCGATGCCTTTCATAACCTAGATGATTCTCCTCCACACAATATGAATGCTGAAACAAACTTCAGTGGACTTCTCCTTTTCATAAAACCGCTACATCTGTCCGCGCTTGGCGTGGTCCGGAAATTGCCCTGCCATTTTAATTCCGCTATGACAAAACACTGTGTCAGCTTACATCATAGTCTCTGTGGCTCATACTCGCAAAACCGTTGGCCTAGCTCTCAGGCTTCTGATTGGTCGAGGCTGTAGTCTTGACCAATCAGAAGCTTGTGTGATTCGTTGTCGAATGCCACACGAAATGTCAGGCACGTAGCATGTGGAATCTGCCAATAAACAGTGCATATAACAGCAAGGTATGGATTGAATGATTAGATGAGTTTGACTTCTAGACATTAATTGTTACTCGTGCGATGATTTATCATGGTTTTCTGGTTGTTTGCACGTCTCGATTGTTAGCAAGTTTATTATGTCACATTTGCATTGAGCTCCGTATTATATAATAATCTATACACGTGGAAAGTAACGCTGTAGAACCGTTTTACGGCGACTAAGCTTGTTGGCTGCGCTGACAGTTCAGGTGGTCGATGGTGGGTATTCTTTCAGAATTCAACTAGACCAAATTCCGGATAATAAAGGTTAATACCGGTATTTGTATTTATGTAATTTCGGACGATCATCTTTGATTAATTATTTATAATTATTATGGCTCATTTGGTGCGGTTTGAATCCAGTACACGTCAATAGGACTTTCATGCTATGCGATTATTGTTTTAAACATATGTCATCCTGGCGGCCATCTTGAATTTTGATAAATGTCCGGTAAACACAATTTACACACAGTATATCACGGAATAAATAAGTGAAGTAAGTAAGCCTGCAACGTTAGTTAGCATCGTCTATGATTGTGCTGTTTAGTTATTAGTATATTAGCTACATGATGTACATGGCTGTCAGCTGGACGTGATTAAAAGTTGTTTCGGCGGGGATCTGTATAGGCCTAATAAAAGTTTATTTTATCATACTGAATTTTCATCATGACGTCTTTCCGGGTATTTCAACTACAGGAGCACAGATTAATTCAATATCTTATCAGCCAGCTTCCACACTTGAAGACGTTATTATTTTGCCTCTTAAGTTTGAAAATTATACATTCAGATAGTCCTCCCACCTGTGTGGATGCAAAGTAAAGTATACATGTATCGAAATAAAATGAGACACATTATTCATAAATTTGAAAGGACTTCACAAATCTAGGCCTATAGAAAGATTACTCTGCTGGTTGTAATGGATAATGAACTAACGCTGGGCAACAAACGCCTGGCTGAACTGTGATTGTCGGCTGGTCCGATCAGATCCCACGGGGCCATTTTTTCGTCCCCGACAGCTTTATTTTATGAATGTTAGCTTGCCAATTACGTCAGACAACACATCCTGTGACCTGCGCCCCAGCTTCTGTCTGCAAATCCTGCCAATAAACCACATCCGCAGAGGTCACGCCGTCTGGAGCGGCGGACGTCCCTCCCGGGATTCTGCAGCTGTACATGTTATAAAATACGTTGGCCCAGTGCAGGGCCAGCGTCGTACGACGCTGGACCTGCACTGGGACAACGTATTTCCCCGAAAGCTGCTTGTTGTAAAAGCACAATGAGTTTTCTGATAACAATGCGATTGGTTGCCCCCCATATTGTTTACTGCAAATCAGGTTGTGGGGAAAACGATAGATATTATTATGAATGGTGTTTTTCTCTGCTGAGACACTCCATGTTCTTGTTGTTCTGAATTATCATACATATGTTTTCAGGTAGGCCCTACAAAGTGCATCTCTATACGATATAAAGACCATCAATAATTATTTCTAAATGCCGTCAGCAGTGGTGATTATAATTATGTAAAAGTGTCAGCTAATGTTCTGCTTTGTCCTAATCTTGATGGCTGCATGCAGCCAGTATCTTAATGCGCTGGTAAATCAGAGTACTTAATGGTGTGTACGCATCATAGTAATTTCAAAATGAGTCTATATGAGCAGGTGTTTGTATTTTGATTATTCGATAGTGTGTGATGCCTCTATCATGTATATAGTATGTTTGTCAGTCTGTGTCTATAGGCCTGACCATTATGGGTAATCGACAAGTGATTATAACCAATAATGCAAATTTGTCCCGTTGATAATAATATGCTTAGTTACTCAAAACATTTTTAAAACATTTATTTAAAGAAATTTGCATAAAAATATTAAATATAGGAAATGTCAACACGTATACAACATTTTTTTTACAATGCCAGACAAAAACACACTACCAAAAACGTTTCAAAACTTATTCATAACGCTAGAAACCATTTACCAACCTGGTAAAAATATATATTTTGCAAAATGTTCCATAATGCTATAAAAAAAACGTTTTAAAAAAACATGTAATTCAATTTTTGTCTAAAATTAAAACAGTACTTCATAAACAAATTGCTGGTCCTTACGGTATAACATTGTGTTAATACTTAGTCGAAATATTTTCTCAATATTTACAAAATGTTTTAATGTCGTTTGGCTCAGCAATAAATCTTCAAGAGTTAACAAAAATATGACAAACGAATTCCCAGCAAAGACGAGCCGTTGCCCCAATGTTGGATTTATGAAATTGCTGACGATATTTCCAGCCTCCAATGACTACAAATATTTCCATTTACGAAATATAGGTATCTACCCAATTTAACTATTTAATTACCACAAACTACTACCAGTTTCATTAACATTTTACTTTGGCTTGAGATTTGCTTGGAGCTGCATATCCCAGCATACACAAAACATTTGTATAACATTAATACAACGTTGGCCCGACGTCTTCGACGTCAGACCACCATTGTATAAATGTTATACAAATGTTTTGTGTTTGCTGGGATATGACCTATTGACAGTCCTGGCAAGACAAGGGTTAATAGCCACACAGTGTCCGCCTGGTACTCTGCCTCAAGTATGATTACAACCCATCAATATTAATATCTCATCAATGTAGATGGCGTTAACCCTTATAGCGCGGGGATCGACTTTAGACGTCAGAATCTGATGTATGTAACGTGTGGGGTCCTAATACCGGCAGGTTTTGTGTTTTCCGTATTTTTCTCGGCTAGGAATTCCCTTGCAAAAAGTTTCTAATATTACCTGGGAACAATTCAGTGGTATCATTACAAAGGGTGATTAATGGGAATCATAACAATCCACTTATTATTGTTAACAGTTATTTATATTTAAAGTGCGCAATATAAGCATTTTTCTAGAAGATTAGACAATTGCGGAATTAGGGTATTGCCATCCTAATATGGTCACCTAATTGGAGGACCTAATAACGTGAGGGTGGCTTATATTTGTCACCAAACATATTGGAACGTAATACACTTTACAAACTGCATCACACTGGACGAACTGTACTTACATCAGCGATATTAACCCTCTGGGTATGCTTACAGGTGTGGACCAACGTTAATAATAGTTTTTTAATCTGACAGTCCACGTACTGAGGTCGATTCAGATGGCCATGGTTACCATGGTTGATAAAAAGAGAAAACAAATTTATGAAATACTATTGATAGCGCGACGCCCCTTGGTATGCACAATAAAATGTTATTACGGTATGCATGTATTTCAATGCACCGTTCATTTATCACCTGTCATTTGTCTGTGTCCGCTGCAACACATCTAAAACCTGCTGCACAACACATGGCCATGAGGACTGTTGAATGACACCATGAGCCAGATGCACCATACTCTGTACCTGTTGTATCACACTCGGAATCTGCTGTACGATACCTAGAACCCACTGAATGACACCATGAATCAGATGCAACACACTCTGTACCTGGTGCAACATGCCTGGAACCTGCTGCATCATACCATGAGCCAGATGCACCACACTTTATACCTGCTGCACCACACTAGCTGGAACCTACTGAATGGCACCATGAACCAGATGCACTACACACTCTTTACCTGGTGCAACATGCACGGAACCTGCTGCATCATACCATGAGCCAGATGCACCACACTTTATACCTGCTGCACCACACCTGGAACCTGCTGCACCAAACCTGGAACATGTTGTACGACACCTGCAGCCTGCTTCGCCCCACCTGGAACCTGCCTCACGACAGCCGGAACACAATCGCCTAA
This sequence comes from Flabesymbios commensalis, assembly GCA_964017125.1. Lineage (NCBI taxonomy): Eukaryota > Metazoa > Annelida > Polychaeta > Terebellida > Flabelligeridae > Flabesymbios > Flabesymbios commensalis. Next base: position 53,075,827 of record OZ024909.1, on the reverse strand, counting down.
ATTTGTTTAACCCTGTATTTATTTTCTGTAATATTAGTTTGAGTAACTTTCTTTAATTATGTTTCTCCTTTCAGGTAGGGCCTACGATATTGAGTTCGTCAACCTTCTATATTTTGATAGTTTGAAATATTAGTTGAAATATTAAGTTAATTTATCTTTAAAATACAACATTGACGGTTCTGAACTCGAGCTGTTGACATCTTGCAAGCCACCCCTAACTCTTTGCATGTAGGCCTAATTGTCACTTCTCATGTTTCATCGGTTTGGTTGATCAGTCCACGTAGACTCAGCCTTGGAATCTCTGGACCAACCGGATAGGTCTTAATGGACATGGTAGGACTACCAGCCACCATGATTAGGCAATATAATTATCAGAGTCGCGTAGAATACCTATAGGCCTACCATTACGAAGCACAATGTAAGATGCGTTGGCACCTAGTCCAGATGGTTATTCCGATAGCGAAGAAAGCATGTTATGAACTCATTTAAACGACCCAACCAGGTTTAAATCATCTCTTTTATTTTGGTTCCTTGCTATGTTCTGAAGGGTTCAAAATTTCCATATTCTAGAATAGTGCATTTACCAGTTAAAAGAGAAATAAGAATGAGATTTAATTTTATACATTATGTCCAAAATAACAAATACAGGCATAACATGAAATCTCATTTTAATTTTCTTTTGACTGGTAAATGCTCAACCCAAAATGTAATACTCTGAGCATGGAGCAAGCTGGCTCAATTTGAAAGACTTACGCAATTCTAACTGACAGTGTAGTCTATGGACATTTGGAAAACTTAAGAACATATCAAGGAGCCAAAATAAAAATGATGATTTTGGCCTGATTGCGGCGCTTAAAATGCGTATGCAAGTCGCCACAGCTTGAAATGACTCTCCCCTCTCAACCTCCTGCCCTTATCTCGAACATGACTGACACCCGTGAATCCAAAAACACCTTCGGTATTTCTCACCTTGATATGATATTTCACACCTTGATACAGGTATGTAAAATAATAATGGGTTGGTGACTCAGAGAAGTGAAATGAAGTGACAATAGATGAAAAGTTGAAACATATAAATTGCCATCGATATCTCTTGTAGGCCCTATATTCAGCGAGATATTCTTGAATACGTGAAAGTTTAACACAGCTAGGCCATGCAATAAATATTTATACGTCATACGTTCTAGTTGAGATTATTTTAGAGGTTTCATACTACTATTCCCTCAATGTAAACCTTGGTTAGTTTTAGTAATCAACTAATGACATTAAAGTAAAGAGAGAGTAGTGACAATAGACTAGCTAATTCAATGTGGCATGCGGTTGGTTGACCTTCATAACTTATAAATTGTTAAAATATTTGTCTCTTATAATTTAACTCTTCCTTTACCGACTCCCCCGTGATAAAATTACCCCCAGAAAGGGAGGAGGACACCTGGGCACAATACAACAGGTTATAGCTATGCGCATGTGCACATCGCAGAAATTAAAATTAATTGCAAGAGAACATTGCGTCAATGTCACTGACCATTCTGGTTGGCGATTTTCAACCATGGATGTAATGAAATATCTCCATTGGTTTTAATGCATGTACACATGCTGAATTCGCTGAAATGCGAAATTTGTAAAGAAATGTAGTTTTCGCATAAATGCAAAGTTGGTAAAGGAAGAGTTAAACCATTAAACAAATTACGCTATGGTGCCAGAATTTTTTAAATTTGACTGAGTATTGGAAAAGATATGATGAAATGAAATGAATGGGTTTTAGGCCACCTATGTGCACATGTAGGCTAAACTGGGCGTGGAGAGTTGTGCAAATATATAGCCAATAATGTACACCTATTTTAATTTTTTCTGGTAGTAGCATAAAGTACGCCCCCTACCCTTAAATGCCCTCCAAGAAAAATTAGATGTAGGCCTACACACTACCTGGGTTTGTTCTAGAAGGTCCCCACTACCATCCTATCAAGTTAAACATTGGTTATACTCTTGGTATTTGAGATAAATCCGAATTTAGGCATTTTTGAGAAATTCGCTACTGGTCTATAGACATATTTCAGCCGAACCTCTGTCGAGATATCCCATTCAGTAGCAGACACGGGCCATTCGCATCTTCTCTTCAATATGCACCCCAAATTGTGAATAAATCATTCTGGTGACTTTCCTATAACAACCTGGTAACAATAACTAATGAACACAGAAGGGATCATTCTGGTGACATTTCCATTACAATATGCGACACTATTATTGAGAACATTCACATTACAATTACGTGACACCAATCATGGGGAATGGAATAAGTCATTTTGGTGACATTTCCATTAACATCAACTATTGAAAAAGGAACTCGTCATTCTGGTGTCATTCCCTTTACAATCTGTTGTCACCAGACCAGATTGAAATTGTGAATGTGACCAGCATGGGTAGGCCTATTATGACGTCAGATTATCACGTCTAAAGTCTATCCCCGCATTGAAAGAGTAAAATATTTATCATGGCCGTAGACGCATAATATACTATAGGTATTCAAATGAGGCTGAAAGAGCTAACTAAGATATTTATGATGATTTCATATTGAAAAAAACCCTTTGGTCTCTTGGTATAATTGATATATTTCAACGCTTTAAGGGTTAAACAATTTTGGACACAAAAGGTACATGTACATGTTTAGATTTTGTCGAAAAATCTAAAACCTGACGAGAATTAATGTCTGGAATCGGCAAGTTATTACCAGCCCAACAAGATGGATGGGTGGTGATTAGTGGACAAAATGACATTCCAACAAACCCGACACATCTACCCAATGTTTGACTAATGTTGGACCAACGTCGTAGACGGTGGGCCAACATTAGTCAAACATTGGGTAGATGTGTCGTGCTCGCTGGGATTCCACCGGTTTCATCAGGACCATTAGAACGTAAAAACACACGAAAACACAAGACAAAGTAAATGCAATTATTGTAAAAAAAAGTCTGGCTCGTAAATTGATTGAGATGAAGGAGTTCCTGTGTTCTGTCATCTGTCACATTAATTCAAGCCCTGATAGGAGATTCTGTAATCTAGAATTCGCGCACACACTGAGAAGTGTTCCGTTCAACACTCGATCAAACGGAATGATGAATTATCTTGTTTGTTGTTTCTTTTCTTTAGTTATATTGTTGTTATTTTAAAACTCAGAAAAGACCAAAAGACCATTTGTGCCGAAAAGTGACATAAAGCAATGATTTACCACTACTACTACTACCAAAATCAATGTAAGTTTATAAAGCCTCACTTTTAGGCCTCTTTTGTGCACATATAGGCTAAACTGGGCCAGGAGAACCTCCCGAGGATGAATGAGATGCTCTCCAGTCCATAGACCTCTAGATATGGACTACCAACAGTCGCGAGATCGTTGTGAACTTACGGCGCGCATGCGCGGCTAGGAAGAGGGATAACTGATTTCCGGTCTACCTTTCATGCTGTCTATTTATGTTTTTCGTTGGCTCGATAGGCGAGTAATTTGGGCTATTTTGTCACTATAGGCCTAATTTAAATTACTGAACCAACTAAGTATTAAAAATAATGTAATTTTTTATGTTTATGCTAGATATATACATTAAAAACAATGACAATTGAGGTTTACAATTTAAATTAAACGCCAAAGTGAAGCTGTTTCAAACTTGACTGTAGTGTACCCAGCAAACACGGGGCATTCACCCAATGCTGTTTCTATGGTGGGCCAGCGTCGAAGAAGGTGTGCCAGCATTGAAACAGCTTTAAATGGGTGAATGCCCCGTGTTTGCCAGGTCACTAAGCCAGCATGTCAGACCTTAATTCGGACAATTGTCATATTGAATTGAATACATGTATAGACGTCAAATTATAGGTGTATTGGACATGGTGTGTATACGTCTATGATCTATGTCCACATATTTTCACGGGAGAAGGATAATTTATGGGCTTGGATGTTTTATTCTTGTTGTAATATTTAAATACTTTTGATAATGAAGCAGAAGGAACTATTATAATGTATTCATTTATCGATTACATTTGTTACGATTTGAAAGAAATTGATGTTAATAATTAATTTGACTGTGATTGAAATTGTGATCAACAAAATGTTTACATACCCATGAAAAAAACGATAAAAAAGCACATGGCTGACAGTTTACAGCGGAAGTAAACTATCTTTTTTCTCGTCAATTCTCGCAGACCGTAGCTCATACACACCAATCAGTGTCGTGAGATTTGAAGTCGGTTGTCCATTCCCTCGATGTCTATGCTCCAGTCACAGGATTCGAAATTCGGGTCTTGGCGGTCTGAGGCCGAGCACGCTACCTCTCTGTCACGGAGTCTCCTCACAATATTTAATCTTTACGAGTGAGCGGGGAAGAAACATTTTGTTTCTTTGAAACTTGGAGGCCAGAGAGATCTCCGATTTTCCAAGCAGGCGGCTCTAAACACTGGACCAGGGCCCCCGCCCGACAACATTACAGAGATTATGTGACAATTCTGGATTACAAAAGCCCATAATTATTTAAAAACGATCCACTAAAATTATTGTTCCGTTTTACACCACTGACTTTTGAAACATATATTTTTTTATAACATCTATTTTTATTTTAGATAACATGGGGTTCTTATTTAACTGTATAGTTTAGTATATAGTCAAATGTTTTTTTAGTGTTTTTTAGTGTTAATACTTTTTGTCCCCACATCTTCGGGCAAGTTCATTCTACACTTATTGACTGGGTCTGGCCTGGCTCCTGCATAGCCGTGGACGACCCCACGTGGGCCGAGGATTGCTATATTCATTTACCCGGAGAAATCCGCGTTTTTCAACATGGCGGTGACTGAGAGTGATCTCGACCCTAATGCCGAAAAATGCCCATAATTTGTTGAAGACTGCTATGGATGAGCTGAAATGCTACTGATTCTAATCAACCTAATGGCTGACTGATTAACCCTTTAGCCGCCAAATTATTCAATTGGAATTTTCACCCACTTGAAGTTGTGTCTCGCTGACGCGATCCACAACTTCAAGTGAGTTAAAATTATTCAGATTTGACAAAAATGGAGGTCAATTGTTTTCAAATATTGCTGATTGATGTCTTATTGTATCTTTAACATGTTTAAAAGGTGGTACTTAATGTGCTAATAAAAAATGGAGACCAGAGTATATGCGACACCAGCGGTTAAAGTGTTAATAGAAGTCAAGTCTTAGATATGAACGTACAAAGAGTATGAAAATCCTACGATTTTGTTTGGGCGCAATCTGTGGCTGAAACCTGCAGTTTCTACTTCTGTTCTTATTCAGTCACGTTGGGGCTAGCTCATGTAGATAGCCACTATTGTAGTGTGAACCTATTTGTGATTTTGTCATGGTACGGGGTCACTATTTACAACAAGTTGCTATAATCTTCATTGGTGTATTTCCAGCGTCGTACCTCGGCTGTTCCGTTCAATATCGGAGATACAGCTCTAGCGTCAGTGATAACTGATGTAGGGCCTTTAATTACCGACAATAAAGTATTTGACACTAAATCAAACACTTCTGATTAATGGTGTTATCCCTCAACTATTGTTATTCTGGGGACTATCCGACACGGGAATAGCAGAGCTTAGCGAAAGACCACAGCATTTCAGCATTAAATTACACAGCGAAACGAAAGTCTAGGACTCCTGTCTCACGACTTCATCTGTAAATTCATTTTTCATCTATGCATTGTTTTTAGCGTGTGACAAACTCGCTCAGATGATCGCCTCGGCCTAAGAGTGACATCAAGCAGCACGTCTACCTACTCCGACTATTTCGTTTGTTCCGTACTCGTAATCTATTTTAAACAATCTTTGCATTTGCAACTAATAAATAAGATTGCGTATCTCAAAATCTAAATGGTTGACTGATCAGTACATTTTTTTATTGTAGCCTATGTATGGTATTGTAAAATACCATGGATTTATACAAAGAAACCGAGGAGAATGATAGATAATCTCTGGTGATATAAAATTAAAATGTGGATGATAGTTATGTATCACTTTTTATATATTGCAATGCTTCATCCCCAAATTGAATTTAACCAAAATGATGTGCTAATTGTATAAAAAAAATTAAAATATTTAAATTATCCTGATACAATTATTACATTTGTTGCGTGCATTACTAAACAAAACATCCTTAAAACAGTGGCTGGAAAAAGTGAAGGACAACGAATGTCAATATTAGCGGAATCAAAATAGAAAATAAAAGGCCCTATCACGATTATTTATCATTAAATCTCCCCGACTTCCATGTCAATCCATGCACGATACTGACTCCACGTCGTTTCAGCATTGCACAAACGATAATGGCGCTGTTCCAACGTTGAGCCAGCATCTTATGCTAATAGTTTACGCGGTTGGTTAATGAGAATACTGCGCCCATAAGGCGGATTACCTTCAGATATAACTCATGATGACGGGATTATAAGAATTGCTATCAGTTTTTACTTGATCGCGCTTGCAATTTGCAGCAAACTAAATCTGCCACAAATCTCTTCTGGTTTGTCAGCTTTATTATATTTCCCAGTCCTCGCGATATTGTCTGGAGATTTCACAATATAGATTACGTCCTCAGATCTCCCATCTATTTTATGATTCTAAAGAAAAAAAAGACTTTTATTGTGTTCTTACAAGGACAGAGATATCCGGATTGACTGTCTTCTGGCATTCAGAAGAGAATTTTTGTGTAACCGTTAATTTCAATTATTAACGGAGATCTGGGTTTTTATTCCATTCAATTCTCCGAGGAATGAGGAGGAAAGTAAGTTGATTTATGATCGCCTATTTTTCTAACAGATTAAGCTTTAACTACTGACGTCTTGAGAAGAGTCTCTAGATCAAAACAGGCATGTATGTATATTGCTATTTTTATATGGTACAAAATAATTATGTGATATCAAACAAAGAAATCACTGGTCCGTTCTGCCGCGCAAAGCAAAAAGAAAACAACTGCTTAATTTACAAGTAAACAGGTACTGTCTTTTGGCTTTGTAGAGTATCATACTGGTGTCTGTAATCGTGCTAACAAAACACATTTACAAGAAAGCTGGTTAGTATTACTTGTCACGCTCGTGGACTGGTTGGTAAATCCTGAAATATATTAGGCCTATTGTTTGTTGATAGTATTCATGAGTATTTTACAAATACGCCTTTAAAAAGCCTCTCCTAGAAGGTGACTATTACAAAATAATCATTTTTGTGGCAACCACGACAATTTTTGCTGTACAGTCATGTCGGCATTTTCGTTTTGTCTGCACTATTTCCTTTTTTTTTGCACCTTGTCTTTATGCAGATTCATGACCATTTACAAATGTATATATTTAAACTTTGTGGTAGGCCTACACATTATTACTCTTGTTATATTTGACGTTAGTATAACGTTTACCCAAATTTTACATGGATAGCGAACCCTTTCAATTTATAGAAGGCGAAAATAATAATACATTGACTGATTTATTACAAAATCATAACAGTGAAGAAGAATTTGATAATTTTACCTTGAATTTTGATAAACACTCTCCTTACTATGACCACAAATCTTTCTTAACTTTTCTACAAGATAATGACAAATCATTTACAGTATTAAGTATTAATGTTGCAAGCCTTAGATCAAAATTTGATGAAATTGAAATTTTTATAAATGAGGTAACACTATGTTGTCCACCTCTGAGTGCAATATGCATTCAGGAAACATGGTTAAATGAGCACGATGATATATCATTATTTACTTTAAATGGCTATAACTGCATATCTCAAGGAAAAACTTGTAGTCAAAGAGGAGGTCTCGTTATATATTTAAATGACGACTTTAACTATAATATCATAAAATGTCCGGAAATTTCAACTTTATGGGAATGTCAAATTATTGAAATAACTAGCAATATGCTCTCTAGAAAAGTAATCTTGGGGAATGTCTACCGACTTCCTAGAGAAACATCCACCGATCACAAAACATTTATTGATGAATTTTCCCCCATATTAGCTCAATTGGAACAATCCCACTCCGAAGTCATTATAGCTGGCGATTTCAACATTAATTTACTAGACATAAAGACTAAAGATAAAGTATTAGCTTTTTATAATTCTTTTACTACTACTGGCTTTTTGCCTGAAATTACTTTGCCTACACGATTTTCACATAGGACAGGTACACTTATCGACAATTTTCTTTGCAAATTATCAGATATATCTTTAAAATCTAAGTCTGGCATTCTTGTAGATAGATTTTCAGATCACCAACCATATTTCATGTCAATAAATCTAAGAACGGTCAACATTATCCCACATAAATATATAACAATCAATAAACAAACGCCCATTGCTATCCAGAATTTTAAAGAAGAACTTTCAAGCTCCAATATTATGGAACTACTTGATGTGAATTTGGAATCCAATCCCAACAATAATTATGATGTATTACACGACTTAATATGTGCACTGAAACAAAAACATTTTCCAAATAAAAAAATTAAATTTAATAAATACAAACACAAGGGTACGCCATGGATTACAACGGGTATTTTAAAGTCAATCAAATTCAAAAATAAAATACACTTGGCACTTAGGAGAACACCACATGAATCTCCTCATTACAATACAATAGAAACAAATTTACGAAATTATAATATCATACTGAAAAAATCGATTAGATTGGCAAAAAAATTTTATTACACTACAAATTTTCAAAAGGCAAAAGGTAACCTTAAAAAAAGCTGGTCAGCTATAAATGAAATGTTATGCAAGAAAAGAAAAAAAGTAAATTTCCCTGAATTTTTCAAAATTGACAATACCGTAGTTACAGGTACAACTAGTATTGCGAATAAATTCAACTTTTTCTTTACAAATATCGGACCAAATCTGGCAAAAGAAATTTGCGTCCCGTCTAGAGATAATTTTAAAAACTATTTATTAAATCAAAATGATAACAATTTGACCTTTAAACTCATAGGAGAAGATTTTGTTAGCAAACTGATAGACGATTTAGATAGCAAAAATAGTACAGGATGTGATGGGTTATCAAACACCTTACTTAAATCTATTAAACTAAACCTAGTTAAACCAATAACACTCATTGTTAATCAAATGCTAACAACGGGTATATTCCCTGACAAATTAAAAATAGCAAAAGTCATACCATTATTCAAAAAGGGAGATAAATCTATATTTTCGAATTACAGGCCCATTTCTCTATTACCATCAATATCCAAACTTTTTGAAAAAGTAATTTATCAACAACTATACAAATATTTTGAAGATTCAAATTTATTCTACGAGAGTCAATATGGTTTTCGGAAGGGTCATTCCACGGAATTGGCCTCCCTAGAACTAGTAAACAGGTTGTTATCTAAAATGGATAAAGGCGAGGTACCTGTAGCTTTATTCATTGATTTATCCAAAGCCTTCGACACCCTAGACCATGATATATTACTATACAAATTAAAATGCTATGGACTCACAGGTAATTCTATAAATTTATTAAAATGTTATTTAACAAATAGACAACAATATGTACATTATGATGATACTGACTCAAATTTCTTAAAAATAACCACTGGGGTACCTCAAGGTTCCATTTTGGGGCCTTTACTATTCTTAATTTATATGAATGATATACATAAATCTTCCAATCTCTTTCATTTTATCCTTTTTGCAGACGACACGACTCTGATAACAAAGAATGTTATTTATAATACAGATAGTATTAATGCAGAACTAGCAAAACTCTCAATATGGTTTAAAGTAAACAAACTTTCTCTTAATGTTTCCAAATCCAAATTTATGGTTTTTCGTTCGGCAAGAAAACAAACACCTATACCATTAATACAAATAGACAATAACGTTATTGAATGCGTCGAAAACTTCAATTTCTTAGGTTTAATTATCAATAAGCAATTGAAATGGAATAATCACATAGACCACATTGTCCTGAAAATATCACGCATCATCGGCGTCCTAACAAGATTGAAAAATCATATACCCTTAAATATTTTAATCACGCTTTACAACTCACTGCTATTACCACACATAAATTATTCGCTCATAGTTTGGGGACACCAGCCATCCAAACTAACAAAGTTGCAAAAGAAATGTATTCGAATTATAACAAAAAACAAAATGTTTGCCCATACTGATCCACTATTTAAAAACTTGCATATTTTAAAAGCAGAGGATATTTTTAAAATACAGCAATTTAAATTATACTACAAATACTTAAAACACACTTTGCCCACATTCTTTCTGAATCTCCAGTTTAGTACAAGTGGACATAATTATAATACAAGGAATCAAGATCTATATAAATGTCGTATAAAACATGAATTTGCTAGACAGTGCTTATTATATAATATACCCGATGCAATCAATAACTGCCCAACAAATATAAAGGAAAAGTTTTTTACTCACAGTTTGCAAGGTGTCATCACTTATGCTAAATCATCAATATTAAACAGCTACGACAGTATTTGTCATATTCCTCGGTGCTATGTTTGTAGCGCAATTTAATAATATATATTGGGTATTACAACAAATTTTCCGTCTTTTTAATTATCATATTGCCTATACCTTACACATGTTACAGTCTGATAGAGTGTTCAAATTTACCCGTTAAGTTCTAGTATTTATTACAACTGAATTCTCAAATGTATTAGACATTTTTTTTATAATAGCTTTTTTATGATACTTAGGCCTACTACTATATAATAGTTTTTCTATTCACAATATTGGTTTATATTGTCTGATGATAGCTCCCTGTCTGTCGCCTCGGTCTTCGAGCTATCTTAGTACTGAGGTGATAGCCAGGGAGTTAACATCACCTTCATTAATATGTACTTGAAATATCGAATAAACCTGTAATATAAATGTAATGTAATGTAGGTGGCCTCCACGCTAGCGACCATTGCTTGGTCTTAGTGGAGGTCTCCTGATCATCATAATATATACAACTGCTTTTATATTACTATGTACCTACTCTCTTTGATCAAATAAATGAATCTGAATCTGAATCTGTGGATTTTTTTATTACTTACAAGATGCCTTACAAACTTTAAATGGTATAAGCCTGAAACAGGTATGACCCCATGGAATGACTGCTCCAAAAAGAACTGAAATAACGCTCAAAGTCAACGTGTGTTCTCAAACTAAGGTATATGAAGCTATAGCATGAGACCCTGTTGTATCGGTTAACGCTCCCTGTCACGCAGTTTCGCTCCCCGATGTATTATTCGGGTTTCAAATAAACAAATTAATGTTTCTTCTCGGGCACTATGTGACCGAAAAGTAGCATGCTCAGACTCAGTATAACCTGTATGTGGCCTAAATCACATTCATTCAGTCATTCGTTCGTTAATTTGCCCGCTCACTCGTTTGTTTGTTTGTTCGTTTGTTCATTCGTTTGTTCGTTCGTTCGTTCGTTCGTTCGTTCGCCTACTATACCGAGTAGGGCCTACTATACACAGGTTATTTTTCACGCTGGGGCAAAGTTTGATTATAGCCACAATGTCGACTGATTGTCGATTAAAATAATGTATCCATGTAAAAAATTATATATTTTATTATATTATTATTTAAAAAGAGTCTATGAGAAATAAAATATATCCAGTATTGTTGTAAAGCTTCGTCGCCAAGTCTCCCACGCTACATGCAGCCTTAGCTCGCAATAATATTGTGGTTCACGAATGTGGGCATAAACGGTGATATTACAAGGTCTAATTGCATATAACTGGTACCACGAGGACGTTTTTTTCTTTTTTCGTAGACCTACTTTAAAAAACTTTTTAAAATTGTGTAAAGGAGCTTTACAAAATAACGGGCTTTCGAAAATATTACTTTGCTAAAAATCATTCGCCCACATAGCGGCTTTACCCCTTTGAGTGATATGCACGACCCTAATCAGGATCGTTTTAATCTGTTTTTTATCATGTTAACCCTTTCAAGCCTGAATTTACCATTGTCATATTCATCCACTACAAGCCGCGAATTGCTGTCGCAATCTCGACTTGCAGTGGATGAAGATGATTTAAGGTGAATGAAAAATTAAATAAAATTGCCACATGTTACTATGAAAACAGTTTCATAGAAATTTTCTTTCGAAAACCCTTAGTTGTAGGAAAATTAAGTCTGTTTTCAGGGATGTAAAATGATGCTTTATTGCATCGTGAGGGCTTAAATGGTGTTAATACAGTCATTGGGAATGAAATAAGTGATCAAACGACAACCATTGCAAGTAAACAAATACAGTAGACTCCCGCCAATGCGGTCAAGTACGGGCCAGAATTTGTTGACCGTAATGGCGGTCCGACCGCATTAGTATGTATGAGGATTTTTCACCCACTTTAAATTATGTGTCACGATAGCCAGACACAACTGGGGTGAGAATTTAAATAAGATAATATAGCGATAAAGGGGTAAATAATACAAGAACGGGCATAAAATTGTCAGCCGCTGTGACAGAATTAACCCTTCAACCGCCAAATTATTCAATTTGAATTTTCACCCACTTGAAGTTGTGTCTCGCTGACGCGACCCACAACTTCAAGTGAGTGAAAATTATTCAGATTTGACAAAATGTAGGTCAACTGTTTTCAAATATTGCTGATTGATGTCACATTTTATCTTTAACATGTTTAAAAGGTGTTCAATGTGCCAATAAAAAATGAAAACCCGAATATATGCGGCACCGGCGGTTAAAGGGTTAAAGCATCGCACGTGTCAATCCATGGATGAAGAAAACTCCCAACCGACACATATTTAACCCTTACAACGCGGAAATATTTTCGTATACCGGTAAACCATGCATGGAGAGCAAAGGGCTTTTCAAATTCGAAATCATCATAAATGTCTTCGTTAGCTCTTCCCGCTTCATTTGAATACCTATGTTATGGGTCTACGACCATTACACATATTTAAATTATTTCAGTGCGGGATAGACTTTAGACGTCAGAATCTGACGTCCAACGTCTGGGGTCATAATATCGTCAGGGCCCAAGTATCGTCAACTAAATGCTAGAATGCTCTTACTTTGTACCCACATCGCACTAGCAATAAATTGAAAGTACCAATATCTCTTTATTGAAAGTATCTCTTTATTGAAGCTAATATGTAATAGCCTCTGCAGGCCTACATATACGTTAGTCAAATATGTCCCCAACGTTGGTACCCGTCTAAATGGTCATATTTTCCGAACATTCCGCAGAGAGCAGGCCTATGGTGTGTCATGTTTGAATATCAAAGATGTGAAAAGGTGAATCTGACCCATAAGAACACAACTGTATCAGTTAGATATATATATCTTTCACACAACGTTACGGGCAAATAAATGTATATTTGACGAATAATACCCATTTTCCCATAAAAGTCCTAATATCGTCACAGGTGTTCAATTTTCGTCATGTATATCTCGTCAGTGTGTTATTTAGCTCAAATTTAATCGATACAAAATAGGATAAAGTCGGTATATATACAGTTAGCAAACATTTAAGTAATCATTAGGAAGTTAAGCTTATAGATGGGAAATAAATCCATGAACCCAGAAAACGTACTGTACTTGGCCTGCAACCTGGTGAATCACGCCTGCAGTAAACAGTATGCATAATGCATATAGTGAGTGAATGAATTTAACTTTAAGTCGTTTTCTGCACAATCATGGCAATATCGCGACAGAATGAAGCCCGAAGTCGGGACTATGTCCTACTTTTCAAGACTTCAAGGCTTCTTCATAGTGTACAGCACCATAGGCATCACTACACACCCCAGGGCTTTGAACACTTAGGAGGGAACACTGTATGTAGGCCTACAACCCTGATGACAAACATCCGACCCGGCCGGACTTAAACCAAGTGCATCTAGTCTCTAGACAAAGGACCAAATAAGCCATCGAGGTCGGCTAAATTCATAGTACCAGACAAACACAAGTCTGTTTTTTTGGCATAAATAAAAACTATTAGTGACGTATTTGGCAAACCATAACTAGCACTTCAAGCATTTGAATAGTTTGCAGCTCTTCACTTTATATATAACCGCCACATTATAAAAAGCAGAGGTTCGAGCCCGGTACATCCAGGTTACGAGTGCACAGTGAAAGCAGAAGACACAACAAGAAGGCTGTATAGAAAAGTGGTGGACACGGAGATAAGAATGACAGAAAAAGGAAACAAAGACAAAAAAGTAGCGCTATTAGATATGAAAGAAGGCATGGACTATAATAATAAAAGACAGATGCTGAAGATGCAGGAGAGGAACAAGAAGAAGGAGGATGCTTATGGAGAGGGAGCGGATAATGAGGAGGAGCAGGTGACGGGGACAAAAATGATTTAACATATTGTGGCATAAGATATGTTGAAAAGGTAGATAAAAGCCAAGATGAAAACGTGATGAAAGAAAATGTTTAGGACAAAAACGTCACTTATTTAGTTTTCAGATACGTAAAAGCGATGACGAAAAAATGTGATAACGGAGGAAGACAGGAGAGACCATGGCGACGTATAATAAGATCAAGATATTGCATAGCCCACTCCAGGTGTGAGGAAGCATGGTATGATCCAGTTAGGAGTTCAGTTTGGTTCCAGTCAGGGTGCAGCTAGGCTATGGTAGATTTGATAACTGTGGTATGTTCGGTGCGTGGTATGTAGAAGGCACTTGGTGTGGTGCATAAAGTCAGGAATGCTGTAGTGTATTTTAGAGGTGCAGCAGTCTGATGCAATAGGCTCAAGGTGTGGTGCAGCAAGTCCCATGTGATGCTGCAGGCTCCGAGTGTGGCGCAGCAGGTTCCAGGTGTGGTGTAGTAGGTTACAGATGTGGTGCAGCAGATTCCAGGTGTGGTGCGGCAGGTTCCAGGTGTGATGCAACATGTTCCAGGTGTGATGCAGCATGTTCCAGGCGTGGTACAATAGGTTCCAGGTTTGGTGCAGCAGGTACAGAGTATGGTGCATCTGACCAATGGTGTCATGCAGCAGGTTCCACGCGTGATGCACTAGGTACAGAGTGCGCTGTATCTAGTTCATGGTGTGATGTGGTAGGTTCTAGGTGTGGTACAGCAGGTTCCAGGTGTGGTGCAGCAGGTTTCAGGAGTGGTGCAGCAGATTCCGGGTGTGATGCAGTAGGTACAGAGTATATGGTGCATCTGGCCAATGGTGTCATGCAACAGGCTCCACGCGTGATGCACCAGGTACAGAGTGTGGTGCGTCTGGCTCATGGCGTGATGCAGCCGGTTCCAGGTGTGGTACAGCAGGAATAAAGTGTGGTACATCTGACTTATGGCGTGTCATCAAAAACCACCATTTTTATTTTGATTCCTCAATATGTCTATAATAATTATGTCAACATGTCCATAGACTAGAATTGCGTGAGTCTTTTAAATTTTGGTTTGCTGTGGCAACGTAACAAGTGTATCAAAAAACATTGATCAGTTATTCCTGTTTTTCTTATTTTGGACATGTATGTGTGAAAATAAATGTCATCTTTATAACTCTCTAACTGGTAAATGCGCCACACAAAATTAAAAAAAGAACTTACGCAATCCTAGTCTATGGACATGTTACCATAATGGACATAGGCCTATCCAGGAGCCAAAATAAAATGATTATTTTGGCAGGGCTGATATTGTGTCGCTTCAATCTAATGTGGAAGGCAATAACACGCAGTCAAAATAATGAGCTCACAATAAACTCACAACGACATCACACTAAATTCACACTTAGTTTACGTAATGAGGTCATTGTGACGTAGAAGCGAACATAATTTTGACGTAATTGGGGCTCACAGGTTACCTTGAAAAAAAAAAAAAAAAAAATTGAAAAAAGGTGGGTCGTTATCATGGTTATGATTCGCAGAGTAGGCCTAAACATTTACCAACAGTATAACGTAAATATTTTAATTCAGTGAAGTATAATATATGACACACCTACTTTATTTTCCTCTTTAATTCAACTCCTTTTCAAGGACATCTGTCTAGATCAATACCGATAACTGCAGAAACTAACATTTATTATACAATTTTTAAGTCAATATTTGATCACAGAGGCCAACCATTAGGCCACTGTGTTTTTAGTACTCTGTTTTAAATGAGCGCGCGCATAGTATTGTTGCCGATTTCTGAAAAAAACATTCAATTTCGGGAGATAAGGCAATAAAAAAACATTTTTCCAGATATGTTCCTTTTCGTCGCCTTCATTAGGTTTTTTTATTATTTTTTATTTGGTCGCCCTCATTAATTTTTCCTGAAATTTGTCCAATGTTTTTTTTATTTGGTCGCCCGCATTAACGTTTCCAAAAATAGGTTCAATGGTTTTTTTCTTTAATGTTTTTTTTCGCCCTCCCTCGTTTGGTTTTGTGGATATTTTCAGAGAAATAATACGTAGTGGCCTTACATAACATCAGCTGTCTGGTGTTATTAACATGTAAATATAAGCAACACAAGAGCGACACCTGGTGAATCGATCTTTGAATTTAGGTCTCGTGATGCGGCAGTATTTCAGGTCAGGCTGTGGGGGGTAGAGTATAGTCATTATGTAGGCCTATAGTATCAGTCTGATCATTATATAATCATGTATTAACCTTCTGGGGGGGGGGGATAGAAAATCACACTCATGTCTCAATTCAATTGGTCAATTCAAATATAAATTTTGTCATGGTTGTCTGAAATTGTATGAACATTCCAAAATACACACTTATCGAGTTGTATGAACATTCCAAAATACACGCTTATCGGGTATATCTCTTTCAAATGAAGGGTGGAAAAATCTAGTAGGTGACGATTCTTTCACACTTTTTTTTTTACTTTTTAGGGCTGGGCCAAAGTCACACCCCCCTGGGGTGACTTTGTCCCAAGAAAAAAGTTACAACTTCGGTAACTTTAAAAAGTGATTTTAAACATTGATATAATGCTAAAAAAGCACTTGACATTTTGACGTAATTGTTTTGAACTTTTAAAAAATATAATTTCGGGAAATTTAAATGTTCTGAACCAAATGAAGTAATGAAATTTAAAATCTGGGGATTTTGTGATCCCAAGCTGGGGGTGACTTTGGCCAAAAAAATAATTAACTTGAGGTGACTTGGACCCAAAATATTACACGGTGATTTTAAACAGAGATATAATGCTAAAAAAAGAACTTAATACCATCTGAGGTAAATATTTGGAAATTTAAATACGTTAATCTCAGGGAATTTAAATGTTATTCAGCATTTCAAGCCAAAAGCCATAATTTTTTTTTAAATATTGGGCCAAAGTCACCCCAAAAATACGCCTACGCCTAAACATAATTTTTTATAAATTTTGTGTTTATAAAATTTACTGAAATAGGTATATATATTGACTTGGAAAGATTGCGAGCGAGACTGCCGAGGACATAAGATTTCATAATAAGGTTAATAAATTCTTGATAATATGTAGATCATTGTGTCTGCAGAACTACATGAACCAGTGTAATTTTTGCAGATCTATAAGACACGTGTTTTGACCTGGTGACATTCTTGGCGATGCCTACCTCTGTACGCTACACGTAGACAAGAAGAAAAGGGCATGGTGCACACACAAACATATGTATAGACCAACAGTAACACAACACTACAACTGTCATAGATAGTAATTATATCGTTACGTCATAAAATAAGGTTTTTTCATTTGGGCCAACTTCACCCCCTAGGGCCAAAGTCACCCCAGTTTACGGTATATATACATTTAAGATGGTATTTAGTTTATGCCTAAATAACACAAATTAAAATTTTGAAACTTTTAAAGTTTGGGGCACTTGTGATCATGGCAAGGCTAGATCCAACGTTGTTATAAAGAGCTATCTGTTAAAAATATTGGCAATAACATCGACCATTATCAGTACCTTGTAGCTCAACAGGTTCCGGGCAATAAACAATAAAAATGTCAGCACCGCGAAACAGTCACTAGATGGGGCTAAAGTCTGCTAAAACATTTTTTTAT
This sequence comes from Flabesymbios commensalis, assembly GCA_964017125.1. Lineage (NCBI taxonomy): Eukaryota > Metazoa > Annelida > Polychaeta > Terebellida > Flabelligeridae > Flabesymbios > Flabesymbios commensalis. The sequence goes on along the minus strand of OZ024909.1, from coordinate 53,057,877 downwards.
CGCAGAAGTTTGGGTTTTAGAACTACCCCATAACAAAATATGGCCAACCTGTCACTGTCAGTTTGTTTTTTTCAGAAATGAATATATCTAATAAATCATGGAGGACGACAATTTAACAAGACAGGTCGTTGCATAAGTATTTAATACAAAAGAAAACATTTTTCTTGGAATATAATGTGATGTCCTTTACCGTAGTCTATGTTCTTTCACGGAAAAGTTATATTATCGCTCACCATCATCTGATCATTGCTGGCGTGCTCATGCGGCAGAAATGTGAACTTAATTAACAGAACTACGGTACATTTACACCATGTATATAAGCCTAAATTATATAAAAATATCACATCGTTTAAAGAGTAAAACATGATATTCATCTTCAATTTCAACACTGTTTAAGGCACTGTTTTGGCTAAGATTAGACAACTGCCCGTCTTTTTCCCAATTTTTGAATAACTGCCCGTCCATTTATAGTGTAATTTGGAAATTTTTGCACGTCATTTTAACTTCATACCCGTCAAAAAGACGGGTGCACGGGTCGCTGGCTAACACAGTGGTTTAAGGGTAGACAGAACGAACATAGTATTTCTTCAACAGTCGTTTTTGTATGTAGGGGAGGACGGGGCATGTTCGAACACCGGGGCACGTTCGCACCTTGCTGGTAACTCAGAATTGAGGGCCACCTGGTGAATTAAAAATATAATTCATGGTGTACCTCTCCCCTAAATCACTGTTTTTCCCAAAATTCACCAGCTATAGTTTTTCTGTTTTGCTCTCGATTCAAATACGTGATTTTTGTCTCATTTTATCTTATTTTGATTAATTTTTTTAAATACTGTGTGAACTACAGTTTTAGTAGTTAAGTAACCATTTGTTGTTGTATAAATAGAAGAGAGAGGTATACAACATACAGGGAAAGTATTTTTGAACCATCACAAGGGGTACGGACAATAATTGAGGTTGAAGCTGAAATGGCATTACGGGGCACGTTCAAACGCGTTCGGACATGCCCCGGGAAGGGTGTGAACATGCCCCGAACTAGCCTCACAACCAATGGTCATAATTGCAACATAGTTTATCTTATTCACACATTTCCACACTCACCCATACATGCTGGCACTCACTCAACCACACATTATCACACTTTTTCATACAGCACATGCTGTTTTGTCTGGTAACCCGGCGGTTGGTGGATAACCGTAATAAATGCCGCCAGTCGTGCGCCGGTGGCCTGATGGACAAACTGCCATTGCCCACTGCTGGCAACGTTATGCTAGACTGACAATGTGCTGCTACCTTGTGAAGGGCAACATCACACTGTTGCTTTTTATGCAAAATGCAATAGTAAAATACAAAGGATTGCCAATTATTGTCATTGTTGTATTGCACTTTAATAACCGGGGCATGTTCGAACGGTACTGGTCGGACATGCCCCAGAGGCGGGGCATGTCCGACCAGTCTGGTTGTAATCACATTTTGCGCTATATTTTTTAAAATATACAAGACAACTAACTATGAATTTTAGTGGGGCATCACACATGTGGAAGCACTATATGTATGCAATAATGAATGATTTAGGTAAATAGCTAGTGAACAGGTATGCATTATGTCTTAAGGGTTCGAGCATGCCCCGTCCTCCCCTACAGACTACAGTAGGTCCCTACAGTACAGTACACTACTGTTTGTAGGTTTTTTCTACGGAGTGGCTATCCGTATGGCAAAATTATAATTGCAGGCAGTGGGATCCCGTCATTCCATAAACGAGGCTGTCCATGTAGAATTACATTGTAAAGAATCACGTACGATTAGTCACTGCCTTTTTTATATCTACCGGGTACCAGCTTCAATAGGCCTATGAAAATTGTATGCACTTGGCCTAATTATTGTTAAAGACTTTCTACAAAAATTATCATTTAAAAAGAGATGTTAATTTTCCAACTCAAATTCTTTTTTTGAACTCTTTATAGGTCTAGCATCTTAAGTAATTTATTATTCTTATTAATCCATTTGAGCATATGTAGGTTGATGAGGTTGAGGCATTGTCTGCCATTTATGAGGATGAGTGGTGTACTGTGGATGAATCCGAACGTGTATACTGCATAAAAATAACAGATGGAGAAACTGTTCCAAAGTTGATAGTTCGTCTTCAGGTAAAAATTATCTATAGGCACACTAATAATGCTATACACATAGATGCTTTATCCATACCTACTAAATACTGTAAACTATAAAGTGAAAAGGTCTAAAAAAATTACTTTAAATGATCAGGGTTTCTGCCAGGGGGGGTTGGCAAAGATAATAAAAATATATTTAATATTTTGCTGTCATTTAGGTTAAAATAGGCCATCTTAAAATTTAGCACAAAAATGGGAAACTTTGCTTTTTTCACCCCCAGACCCCCCCTTATCATTTAAAAATTGTAAGCTTTTAAGGCATCAGATCCTTTTTTTTTTAAATTACGTGTATCATGTTATCATCATTCCATATAATTACATTTTTCAGTAGGTTTTGACAGAAATGTAGTTTTAATGTAGCACTCCAATACTTATTTTGCAGGTAATAATGCCAACAGACTACCCTGAATTGTCTCCTCCTTTGTATCAGCTTAAGTGAGTAGAAAATGAGTTATATTGTGGTTCAAAGTAATTACTAATGGGGGTATGTACATGATGTAGGCCTTATTTTTCTATTTCATAACAAAAATATGTTGCGTATCATTATTCTGTACAAAGTATAATCTGATAATCATGATAATGGAAGTACATAGCCTACATGCAGTAAGCTCAAAATTACAAAGCCGAAAATTGTGCATTGCTAGCAATACATGTAGATAAAAAGTGTCAGGCTCCTTTAAAGTATTAACATTGGCTATTTGGCCTGTCTCAAAAATATTGCCTCCCGAGTGTGCAGTAACACTCCCAGGGTTGGCAATATTGCCCGGCCCGGGTTTTCCCACCCCGGGAAAACCCGGGCTGGGCAATAATGCTTTTTGAGCCAAAGTGGGCAATAATGGGCAATAATCGGCAATAATAAAAAAATTAAAATTACTAGAATATCACAAAGTGAAAAGTAAAAATAACATTGTCAAAACATTTTACTGGCAAGGTGATCAGAATAGATGTGATTAATGTTCATATCTTAAATTAAAATTATTCGAATTCAATGTTTAAATATCATAATAACTTCTTATGAGGAAGGGCTAGTCGCATGTAGTAAATTTATTTTTCATAGATAATATCACCACTAAATTTCTTGGGTACTGAATATGTGCCCTGCACGACTGCTCATACCATGAAACCATTTGGGTTCTAAATGTGCAATTCGCCAGTTTTAGTGCTATATTTAATAATTGGTATCGATCTACAGTGCATTTTAGTGAAATGTACAAATCAATTGTAAAAAAGGTAGTTAAGGATATTATTTTACTTGTTATAAGGGAGGGCTAGTCGAATGTACTAGATGTGTTTTTCATAGATAATCTCAACATAAAATGTATAATTGTGTAGTCCCTTGGGACTGAATATAATGCGGCCATGCACGACTGTTCGTAGGCCTACCATGAAATCATTTGGGTTCTAAATGTGCAATTCGCTAGTTTTAGTGCTGAATTTAAATATCTGGTATCGATGTACAGTGCCTTTCAGTGAAACTTACAAATCAATATTTAAAAAACTCATACGGATATTATTTAGACAAGAAAAAAACAGTCAGTGATGTACTGCACTAGGTTACGCAATCAGAGAGACGTCCTTTCCGTAGCTGGGCTTATGGTTACGTAATGTGTAGACGCCTCCAGCGCGCCTGAGAAACACGTAATTCGGCCGGCATTGGAGCTTTAGTGGATCAGACAAATGTAAGAGCAGTTTCTGAGAATGACCTCAGCATCTGGTAAACACGCAGAACAGCTTCATAGGTCACAGAGAGTTGTGTCTGTCTGTTCCCAGGACCGTAAAACATGGTGGAATCCAAAAGTTTTCACGAGAAACATGGTGAAATCAGAGAATTTTCACAAGACAAAAAATATGTTATGTGGAATAACACGTTGGCATATTGGAATTTTTTTTTTTAAAAATACAATTTTTTATATTTTGGTTAAATCAATCTCGGCGGGCCCGTAAGACATATAATAAAAATGTCCGGCCTTAACACTCCTGACCGACTCCGTCACACCGAAACGTAGCACTCCCGACACAATTTTTTTTCAATTAATATTGTTTATTTTTTATAGCTTGCCAATAAAAATGAGTTTTCACTACAATATTGATTAGTGGTGATGTTTCTGCTAATTGCCCGACTTTTGTTGTGTTTTTTTGTATTCCTGGTAGTTTTCCAGTAAATCATGAATCTAGTTGTCAGGATTGTTATGTTCGGCTCGGAGCATTGTTTTTGAGACATGCCATTTACAGATTGATCTGTATTTTTTATATTTATGAACTTTAAAGTTGTGGGTCATGCTAGCGAGACACAACTTCAAGTAGGTGAAAATTTAAATAGAATAACTTAGCGGCTAAAGTTTTTTAAAGACTAGTCCCTAGTCTAGGCTGATGTCTAGTGAATACTTGTTTTCATCCTTTTCAGTGCCCCATGGCTGAGAGGGTTAGAAAGAATTACACTTGGCCAAAAATTGGAGGAAATATATGGGTGAGTCTTATCAATTGTTTGTTTTTAACAAATTGTTATATTTAGAACAGAGTGAACAGTGTAATGTAAATGTTGAAGTATTGTTTCACTTCTTTATATCTTGTTGCAGTGACAATGTTGGAGAGAATGTTGTGTTTATGTGGGTGGAAGCCATCAGGGAATACCTGTTACAGAGAGGAGAGTCAGCAGGTGTGCATGAGTAGTTATTCTTTGTGCCAAAGTGGCAATGAATACTTGACGTGACAGAATATCAAACTGTTGAGTCACCGCCTCCAGTTATCAGGTTATGGTTTGTTTCAGATTTGTGGAACACTGTAAGCTCCGTGGATGCTAATGTTTCAAAGCTGATAGTTTGAACATTAATATGATTTGAGATATTATAGTTGTATTACAGTGTGCATTTGATATTACAGCTAGCTAAATTTTCTTAAGAAGCTATATTGTTTTTTGTTATGGAAAAAAATATTTTAAATCCTTTTATTTATTACTTTAGCCGTTGAAGAAGATAAATATACAACATTTAATCTTTTATATTTTCTTAGAAAAAGATCCTGAATCCTACGTCACAAAAACAGAAGAAAATTCAATTCCAGCTGATTTATTTTCTGAAGATGATGACATTTCACAAGCCACAAATGAAGAATATGAAATCACAGTCCCAGGTAAACTTTTATCATTTATCAAAGTATAGTTTTTATGTGTATGTTATGTCTTCATGTATCATGTGTATGTTATGTTTCCTAACTACAAAATATATTATTTACATTAGGTCATACTGTTTTGTGCTATTTAAAATCTTAATGAGGGTTGCTAAAAAAAGTTTTTTGTAAATTTTGACAAATCTACTTAGGGTTGCTGAAAAAACAGGCCTACCATTTCTCATGTTTTTGTGAAATTATTAAATTTTCGAATCCTAGTCAATAAAACTCTAAACTGTTCTACACTAACATGATTAAGGCAGTGTTACAATGTATGTATCAGTGCATTATATTACTATTCTGTTAGATCCTCAATGGTTTGTTAATGGCAAATACTGTAAAATATATAGTGTACAAGCTTTGTAATGCTATGTTAAAATCTAATGTGAGCTTTGCTCAAAATCAGCGAAAAAACATCTTGGCATTTTATGTTCTTTTTACAGTATTTTTTTCAATTAAAGAAACAAAATCAATTTTTACAGCTTTTTAATTTGTTCAAATGTGGACTATTTCAATTGAATCACAATATTTACTTGTGAGCAGGATAACTTTACCAGTTCCCCCCCCCCCCCCCCCCCCTGAAGTCAGGGTGGAAGTTTTGGCTTCAGGCTGCTCATCTGTCTGTGTCCACATTTTCGTTTCCAGAGCATATATTGTTCAAGTCTTGAGAGATTTCTTTCACATTGAGCACACCCATCCCTCAAAATAAATTATGATGACAAAAGCTAAATCAATTGATCACGTTTAAAATCAATCACAATGTTACAATGTGTTAAAAAGGGGGGAGGTAAAATATATCGCAAAAAAGTAACTATTGAGCAGCCCCTTCGACATTTTTAAAAACTTTTCTTACCATTACAATTGCCAATCTCCTATCATCATCAGTTGCATGCTAATATCATAGGAATGATGGTGATAATCTGAGTACATTCCACACCTTGTAATTGTTGTCTTTTAAAATATTGGCGGCAGTATGTAGAAAAGCTGATCATTATTTACATATAACCACCAAGATACTGTACATGTATAGTCCCTGAATAAAATATTAGGCATAAATATGATATATAATCAGCTACATGTATAGGGATGTAGTCATGTTCAGATGAAGGGCTCTGCATCTAATGTGTCGCGTTCAATATTTCATTCTTTTACATCATTTTAAATTAGCATGATTCGACGTTCAGGGGTTTGCCTGTAACATCAAATCTGTATATTTGTTGTTATAAAACAGATAGACAGATTCTTTTATTTCACCATAAATATGTACACGAGAATGTCACTATGAAATGAGACACCCAAATCCTTCAAATATTAATGATAATGAAAATAAATAAAATATTGATAGAGCCTACTTTTTTCTTAATGCCGTGTTATTTAGGGAACCAGATATCTTACATTTTTACATCACCAATGTGGATTTTTGTGTATAATTGTTACTATATCTCCCTCTCATATTTATTTTAGTTTAGTATATATCACCATTACAATTCTAGAATTGAATTTATTACTTTGCTCAAGATTTGCAGTCCCCAGTCATAATCCATGGGGATCCATTTACAGAGAAAAGGAGTACATTCCAAGCACATTTAGCACCCATATTCTATAAGCAGCAGGTATGTATATACATGTGAGCTCTGGTATCATAAAGATCAACCAAATTATTCTGCATCCCTTTAGTTTGTCATTCGGAAAATATTTGTAATCATGACCAATATTTCAAATCAGTTATTTAGCAATCTATTTTATTTCAGGTTCAAATGGTGTTGACAAGTCTTTGTGAAAACAAGAAAATTGCGAATGCTACACATAACATAATGGCATACAGGTAGGTGGATTTAAATTTACCTTGTGGGCATGATAAGTTGAAAAGTGATTCATGTATCCTCCTTAAATTTGTTCTGCATGTTGCTAATAATAACCAGTTTTCGGACCAGTTCAACAATGGTTAAAGAAATCAAAATGGCTAAATTATGTGATTTTAAGTCATTAATTTTACTTTGTGGGTGTGATACGTTAATTTTACCTCACTTAAAAGTAGTTTATCATATATCCTGCTCACACTAATTTTGTTCTGCATGTTGCTGATAACCAGTTCTTGGACTATTTAATAATGGCGGCGGGCTATATTCGAGTGTGCTCTTGTTTGAAATATCTTACCGATAGTATATTTAAAACTATACTTAAGAGTGAAAGATTGGAAACAGGACTGTTTAAAATAAAATATAAATGTTCTCTGATAGTAGATGTGCTAATTTTTGTGTTCAGAATTCATAAAGAAGATCCCATATCAGTATTTGTACAGGGTTGTGATGACGATGGAGAGACTCATGCTGGTTCACGGCTACTTCATTTACTTCAGGTAGGCCTACTACAGTGCTAGACATACACACAGGTCCTGCCACAACACTTGTCTACACACATGACTAACTGTTCCAGCATGCCTAAAGTGTGTCTAAAATGTATACAGTACCATTCTAGTGAGGATCTGCTCATAGAAGACGTACTGGTACTATGGTCTTCAGTATACTGTTGTGCATAGCCAAAAGACAGTATCTGCACTATGGAAGTAAGCAAATACTGCCTTTTGACTTTGCAGAGCACCATAGTTGGGACTGGCATGACTAGGCAATAGAGATTCTGATAACTTTCTGATCTGATAACTATGGAGCTTATACATGTAGCTTATCTCCACTTGACTGGCTGGCTGGTGTGGGTACATAGAAATTGTCAATAGATACATTTTTTTAGTTGAACGTTTGACCCCGAATATAACCTTAACTGACTGAAGCTGGAGGCCACCTAAATGCTACAGATTCACTCTTCACTCATTTTTTGCATATATACATATATTTTTACCATTCTTAATTTTTAAATTTCTAAATAAGAATAGGCCTAAGGAATTAGAAATGTATTTCTGATTTATTTTATACATACAAAAATTGTTGCTATGTGGAGCCATGCATAGAAAAATCTTAGTTAGTCTTAACAGTTTATTTTTATGAAAGTCATATAATCAAAAAAAAATTATGCTTCTCATGTATGTCATGCAGTTGCCTTGAATAACAATCTTTTTAAAACACAAAAGATTCTAGTGAAACATAGAAAGTGATGGGCAGGAAGATTTCATTTCTAGGATATATGTGTATGTGGACTCTGTTCAAGCCCTCACGATGCATCAAAGCATCATTTTACATCCCTGAAAACAGGCATAATTTTCCTACAACCAAGGGTTTCAGAATGAATATTTCCATGAAACTGCTTTACCAATACATGACAATTTTCTTGAATTTTCACCCACTTTAAGTCATCTTCATCCACCACATGTTGTGAATTGCCACAGCAAATCGCGGCTTGTAATGGATGAAGATGACAACGGTAAATTCAGGCTTGAAAGGGTTAATTGTGTGTCTTTTACCATCAACCCAAATGTTTTGCCCCTTTATGGTAACTGTGTGTTGTAGTGACTGTATACAAGCAGCAATTAAATGTGTAATGCTCACAAATTTATTCACACAACTTTGCAGATTGTTGATGCAAGGAATGTTATAATAATAGTTAGTCGATGGTATGGGGGTATTTTACTTGGTCCAGACCGCTTTAAACACATCAATAATTCTGCACGCACTCTTCTTGGTCAAGAGGGATTTATAAAAAATAAGGTAAGTGTAGTTAATGATGTTCCTTTGTATTGTTCTTTCAATGTAAGCCTTGCTTACGGTGTCCTAATTAAGTATGATTAACACGACAAAGTACAATAGATAAACAAGATAAATGGGATTAAATTATCATTTAATATTTTGAGAACCAAATTTTCTATCTTATATAAATCAAATTATTTTTTTCCAGGATGACAAGAAAGGCCCCAAGAGCAAGAAAAAGTGATTATTAATGCTGTAACTTGGACTATTAGAAGATTGCAAATCCCAGGGTATTCAGTGCAAATATTCTGTATTTATCTGTGATATCGACTGCGACTATGTGTTTATTGACTCTAAAAGGGCATTGTATTTATCACCTTGTGTGTTCTTTTATAATAGTCTTCAGATATAGTGTTTTAACCCGTACAACGCTGAATTATTTTTGCAAAAACCATGGAGACCAAAGTGTGTTTTTCATTATGAAATCATCATAAATGTCTTAGTTAGCTGTTTACAATTCATTTGAATACCTGTGTTATGGGTATATGGCCATTATAAATATTTTAATTCTTACAGTGCGGGGATCAACTTTAGACGTCAGAATCTGACGTCTACGAACGTCAGATTCTGACAACTAAAGTCGATCCCCACGCTGTAAGGGTTGAATCAAAGTTCATAAAGTATTCTGAAAAAATTTGCTCACGTGGTACGCATTGTCAACTTATGACACATATCATTTTTTGCAATTCACATATGATGATTTGCACTTGGCAAAGTGGTAATTATCATCCATTAATCATGTTAATTCACTGGGACGTATACATTTTATAGCAATTCGGCAGGCCACTTTGAAGCAACAATTACAATTTTCACATAAGTTGAATAATGCTACATATTATTATATCAATCATGTTCTCTATTGACAAAATTGACAATTGTTTCGACTAATGTTTTTTCAGACTTTTTTTTCGGTTTACTTTCGGGTTTAGTTTACTTGCAATGCTTGTTTCAAGGTTTGTTTTACAGTAGTATGAACATGCTGAAAGAGCATTCCGTTATCAACTTTCAGCTGAGCATCAAAGCGCATAATTGAGGATGAATCCACTTACTGCTCTGGTCCTCTGCTCTCCTTGGATTAAATATTTGTCAAAGGTCTGCTGTCCTGCTCTGACACTGTGCTGAGCGTCAGCCGTAATACCTAAAAGTTGTAATTATAATATTCAAGAAATTGATAACAGTGCCCTCTCATCTACCACTCTGCTGCTAGCTCTATGTCGACATCTAAATGTTGCTTATTGAGACACAACTTACAACATGTCCCAAGGTAGTAATAATGACTGTACTTGAGGTTACTTAATGTTTTTTGGTGTCGGTGAGCAACACTCGATTTGTGACATTATATAAATTCCACTGTGAGCGGCTCGTAGTGCAGAAAATTGTCTTCATGTAAATAGTTATTAGTAAATATACAAATATATGATATTTGAATGAAGTTATCAGGTTAGCCTAATGTTTTGTGATCTACTGTCCTGCTCTGAGTGTGTACTTTTAAGTCTAAGTATACTGCTTGAATTAACTAAACTGCAAATTGCCAGTACTTTTAATTATTAATTTAAAATCACAACCTCAAATGTAACAGTATGGAATGGGATCAAGGTGAAAAATGTAGACCCTGTAAGTCAAACAAACATGCCCCGCAAATGAATTGATTTTTTCTCCGGAAGGTGTGTTTATATGTCCTGCATGTGAATTGAATTGTATACTCTGGACAGGTAAATTCACCGGCAGGATAAATCAATTCACTCGCGAGCGATATCAATTCACACGGCTATTTTTGCTTATTGATTTGTCCCGCGTTTCTGAGTTCTTGACTTCGACCCCCTTCATTAAAAATGAGCTGTGTGTATGGAAGGGTATGTGCTTTTACAAACCCTTCGAGCTTCGTTGTGTCTACACATGTGGTCGTCGTTATCTTGATCATTGATCGTCGTTATTTTACCATTAATGTGGAGTTTTATATTTGATCGCTGCTGTTTTGGCACGTCAAATAAATAATTTATGTAACCAATGTTTACGTCTCACTATTATGTTACACCTTTTATGCTATATTTTTCGTTTCATTCGTTTTAGGCGCAGCCAATTTTTAGCTGAGAGTCTATTGTCGTCGAGCTTAGGTGCGTTCGGCCCGCTGTCCGCCACTGTTGGAGACATCTTTTTGCAATTTAGCGACTTCCTCTCCTGGGATGTTATTACATAGCGATTTACAATTATCTAATTTGCTAATGACAATTCCCTTTGCAATTTGCTTGGCAAGGACTAATAACAACAAACTTATATGATAAAAGTAGGAGCTATACCTGATGGGGAGATATTTTTTTTCTTAAATGCACGCTACTGTCAAATATCACGCCAAAGATATTAGTTTAGCTTGGATTAGGGGGAAGAACACCCTGAAGCGCACCCTGTGCCCTAAGCGCACTTTTTGGCTTTTTTAATATTTCTATGAAAATGACGTCATATTGACTTCATGACTGCAGAAGATAATAACGTCTTGTTTCCTTGAACTTGGGCACTTAATAGCAAGGACGTTACACAAGCGGGAAGGACGCAAGAGAATAATAGTTAAAATCACTCTTTTTCTTATAAGTTTGTGTAGAGATTGTGTGTTTACTTGTCAAGTATTATAGACAACGAAATTGAAAAAACACAATGTAGACTGGCCTTTTCTTGATTAGTTAGAGTTGACAATCAGTCAACGTGAGTCAACGCTGTGATCCAATTTTTTTTTTTAAATAATGTCCAGTGTGCCCAAAGCGCACCCTCAACTCACTGCCAAAGCACACTCCCTGGTGGTGCGCTTTGGGAGCATCTATCCCCTTTGGATCACACGAGCTTGTCCTAAAGCGCACCGTGAATGGTTAGTCACAGCCAGCTAGTGGCTACTTTTCGTCAAAATAAATGCACTAGGCCTATACAGACTATATTAAATTTTATGGAAATATAGTGTAAAAAATTGACAAAAATATTATTCATAATCTAACTAAAATCTAATTTTATATTATCCCTACATGTATCGATACAGGCGGTGCGCTTTAGGACGTATAAAAACCTCTAAACATTAGGGGATGCCCTTTAAGAACACTAGGAGTGCGCTTTGTGCACAATGCTCCCAAAGCGCCCCTTTGCTGAAAAATAATAGACTAAAACTGCAAAAGTTTTTTAATTTGTCTGCTGCGCATTCACCAGTTAGGCTAGATATAGAGACGAAATCCCCGTAATTCTAATTTTTGACATAGTTGTCCATAATTAGAAATCAGGAATTTCGTCTCTATATCTATAGCCTAACTGGTGAATGCGCAGCAGAATTTTTTTTAAAAATTTGCAGTTCTAGTCTTTGGACATGTTTACATCATATGGTCATATTCAGAAGCCAAAATAAAATCACCGATTTTTTGATGATTTTAGCCTGGGCCAGTCCCTTTAAGCATCCCCGGGATGCTTATAGTTTTCATCATTATACGGTCGCTGTCGCCACCACGGGCGTATCCGCAAATCAATTTAGCCCCCACTAAAACGTTATTTTTCACAAATAATTAAGCAGCCCTCGCCGAGGCGGGCTGCTTACTGTATTCTACATGGTCCGTTGCCGCCGCAGTTATTTGTTTTCAAGATAGCTACTAATCTATCAACTTTTGCTTTCTCATACTTCACATAGCCATCACATACCACTGGGGAATTGTTTTGGAGATATTTTGATCCACATATCATCAACCCTTTAATTACTATAGCCACTAGTGAAGAAATGTTCGTTAGCGCGCTTCAGGATCAGATCTTCTTTTAATCTGGCAAATGTGTTCAGCTATGTCAGCCAATGACCTGAATAACTTTTGGGAGCAAACAATTTTAAAATAGCCGTTAATCGGTCATTTGAATTTAAGTAATTTTGTGATATTTATGTAACTCCCAAAAATGCAAAATACATGTAGCTTGACCATGAAGATAAAACAAAATGTGATGTCTCACACAAGGATAACCTATGACAAATTTCGCACTAATAAAATCCAAATAACTTTTGGGAGCAAACAATTAAATATTAAAAAAAAATTTCATTATCACGGAAATCTTGCATGATAGCTGATCTATGAACTTCTGCTTGCTCATACTTCACATAGCCACCACATACCACCGGGGGATTTTTTGGTGACATTTTGATTCCCATATAATCGACCCTTTAATTACTAGGGCCACTAACAAAGAAATACTTGTTGGCGTGTTTCAGGATTGTGTTTGGTAGGGTCCATGATACATATTTATTTTATAGTCGCCCATGCCACCAGGTTTACTTTGTTGAAGATTCCTTTAGACAACAGCGGCGTCTCCATTGACAGTTGTGTCAATAATGTCTGATCCTAATTATGTTGTGGTACAATAGTTGAATTGATCAAATCAGTGTTTTCCAATGATTCACCTGCTGAAGCCATAGTACACAATATAGACATTGGGTGTCGCCGCGTCTAAAATACGGTCACCTGTGCAATTTCAGAAGGCGCGGGTAATCAAGTCGATATTTCTTTCTTTATATACAATGTGGCGTATGACAAAGAGATGAACTGATTGTCCCGCACCCTGTCATCATTTAACTCTTTAGGCGTCGCAATATAATTGGTCATTCATTTCAATCTGACATCGCTGTCGGAATTGCCGATCTCAAATAATGATTTTAGAAAAGAACGTTTTGAAACTAGACCTGGTGTATGCCGGTAATTGGGGATTTATTTGAGATCTACAAATGTGCGTGTGCTAAATTTCATTTGATAATGCTGTTGTAAAAACGTGGTTTAAAAAACGTTTTGAAAGCATTTTTCATACTGTGGATAAACATCGCACTGGCTTCTATAATTATAGACCTGAACTTAATCAGGTGGCCGATCCAGGAATTGACAGACGGGTGGGCGCCGATTTTTAACTACCATTACATACACCACTGCCGGCCTCTCATTATTATATGCTCTAAATATAATATTGTATGATTCAATGCCCAGAAAGATAGCACATTATCTCCGCATTCCTTACGTGTGTTATGTTATGTTTTCTATAGACTACATTCAACAATGCACTTTTTACGCGCGACGTGTGCGATCCATTTACGAGCACCGTTTCATTTGCGACTGTGTGGTCCACCCCCCCCCCCCCCCCATATGATTTCAACTGTTTCTCGCAGGGATGACATTACCTCACCTACTATCGTTGGACACAACTCTCTCACCAAAACGCATATTTACACACGGTAAAAATCGAAAATCTTAAAATTGTAGCCTATTTACAGCGTTAAAGGGAAAGTAACATAGTTTACCTAAATTTATAGATGGTTATCACCTTGCCAGGTACATCACCAGTTACTGATTTGTAGCTTTATCAACCCTTTAACCGCCAAATTATTTAATTGGAATTTTCACCCACTTGAAGTTGTGTCTCGCTGACGCGATCCACAATTTCAAGTGAGTGGAGATTATTGAGATTTAACAATATGGAAGACAACAATTTTGAAATCTTGTTGATTGATGTAACGTTTCATCTTTAACATGTTGAAAAGCTAATATTCAATGTGCTGATAAAAATATCATGTCGTTTTCAACCCGTTTATTTTTCCTTCAAACATGAACATTTATAGCAGAAATTAGCATTATATTTAACCCTTATCCTGCTGATCACGACTATTGCCCTTTTTAATCTGTTTTATTAGTCGACCAAAGCACTGTCAGTGGGAATAAAATGTGTGTTTAAACCTCAAGACTTGCAAATATTTGTGCTCAAATTAAACAAATATCAGTAATTTTCAGCCACTTGAAGTTGTGGGTCGCGGTAGCGAGACACAACTTCAAGTGGGTGAAAAATTTAAATAATTAACTTAGCAGGATACGGGCTAATATATTAGCATATGTTTCGATTGAATTTTTTACCCGATGGAACTTTCAACAACTTTGAATTGTAATGTAATTATTCTGAGGATGGAAATAATTAATGTGTTAATAGAGGGTCGTCGTGCTTTATCACATGACTAGAATAAATGGAAAATTGTGGCTATAATTCTTTATGAAAATTAGTTGAGAATTGACTGATAAATCAGTGAAAATCATTTAGCATGGCTAATTTAAATCCTACAATAAAGTTAAAACGTAGACCTAAATGATTTACATTTTAAAAATATCCTCAGTATGATCAGGTAATATTAAATTTTAATAAATGAAAGTTTATGGCTATAATAAATAACCAGTCAAAATTATAAAAAGCGCATGCTTAGGCCCTATATAAAAAATGTTTCAAAATCTGCTTCTACAGGCAAATCGTCGTTATGTAGGCCTACACTGGTTAGACCACTGGTGGCATCACTCGCATATAAACTGTGATTGAGTGTACACTCAAATACAGAGAAGCAGACGTGGCGCAATGAGCTCCTGACTGCCTCGCCAGTCATGTATGCGAATCCCGATGTTCCTGTATGGGGTTTGAAGAGAAACAACATTGTTTCTCCCTTCCTAATGCGACTAGGCGATCACGTTAATGGCGGCATCGTCGAGTTAAGGTTGAGACCAGTGTATCGACGTTAATTTCGCGCAGGGCCCCGCGCTGCGCGCTCCTCACACACTCAATTAGGTTACAGTTTATGCAAGTGGCGCCACAATACACACTAATTGCGTTCTTTGATTGTCCCAGGTGTGGTGGACCTTACAACGATTTAGATCATTTAAGCCAAATAAGCAAGTTGAGTCACATATTATACAGGACAGTCTAACACTCTGGCAATTAATTATTTGTAAAGTTTTTATATCTCATGTTAAGTAGTTGTACCTGTTTCTGGTATATATACGCTAGATTCAGTTCAGACCGCCGTTCCAGAAATATTCCAAGTCAATTTTTACTGAAATTGATTAAATGGATCCAGGTAGATTATACCTTAATCACTGATTATCAGGCTAATAAAAAACTCTCAATAATGTTCTTAACCGCTTGATTCTTGTTTTCCATTTTAATATTTGAAGGTACTATGGCTAGTGTAGACCTACATTGTTGTATTGATTGAAATTGATGAAAATATTTCAGTGTTTGACATTTTTACGCCGCCAACACCGTGTAGATAACTAATGAATTAGTTAACTAATGAATCGTCTCATAACAGTTTTTATGAGGATGTGCGTGATTTTAAAGCAAATCAGTAGAAAAAACAGGGGAAGTTCGTTGTAGACTGGCCAGCTTTTTAAAGTAATGGGTTTTTTTTGTGTGTGTGAGGGGGGGGGGGGGAGGGGGGTAGACTGATTCCGGGGGTGCTTTTAATGTTTCTTGTACAGAAAACAGTCACATTATCTAGCTTATTGAAAAAAAAATTGACAGGTCAACTAGGAATGTTCAAATGATATATGTCAGGTATAGGCTGTGCATCACTAATGTTTCATAATGTAAGAGTATATATATCGATGCCTTAATCTACCGAAAATATAGGTATCAGTAAAGTGGTAATTAGTCTATTGGCTTTTCGCAAATATGAAGCCTAATGGCTTTTATATTTATCCGCGTCTTCATTGGCATTAGCTCGTCTAGCTTCCAAGGAGAAAACATCCGACACAAAATACAGCCTTATTTATTGAGTAAAGTTTAAAATTTTGATAGGCCCATGCATGTATGTAAAAAGACTATATTCGCAAAGAGATTAAGTAACGTTAGTGAAATTCATCGTGCACATAGCCATAGTCACATGTATCTTTCACATGATACAACTACTAGTGACATTAGAAGCTGTCCATAGCCTACTCTGTGTTTCTCACAGTAATGTACACTGGTCAGTGATCAGTTCTAGCCAACAAGAAACATCCACCCAGAGTTGTCCTAACCTTAGCCCAGCGTCGGACACGATGGGCTAACATTAGGCCACGTTGGTATTATGTTACCTGATGATTTGTTTACCGTGACTGCGATATGTAAATAAGGCTGATACCATTGACTGGGTGTTATCGAGAAAGGTCATTTTAGCTGAGGAATAAACATGTTGATCATGGGCAGGATATTTCGTGCCATACATCAAACCATAGCTTCATGTCATTTCTCGTCAATTACCTTCTCTCATTCAGCTACTTTGGGTCAGTTCTTACCAGTTATTGTGGCGCTTTGCCAATTACCTGGCTTCAGAATTATCCCTCTCGGCGGTCTTTGCGCCTGTTTGGATGTGGCTGTGACCTTGAGCCAAATCCACCCTCAGAGACCCAGCTTAGTGATTACAGACACGGGTGATTCGAATCCAATGAGTGACTATCTGTAATGATGTTTATATATTTTATAGACGCAGATATTATATATTATTTGCTGAGGTTAAATATTTCGTTTGATAAACAGTGAAAACCAGCACATAATAATGTGATTAGGCCTACATCCATAGTGGACGTAATCACTAAACCCAGTAAACACAAAACATTTGTATAACATTTGTACAATATTGGTCCAACGTCGGAGACGTTGGGCCGATGTTGTACAAATGTTATACAAATGTTTGTGTGTTTGCTGGGAAGCCTGTGTCTGTTGTCCGATGTTCGGCTAGGGCTTCTTTTTACCAGCTAATAAAAAACGCAAGTGTTATTTTCATTTTTTTCAAACTTTGCAAGCGCAATCCACATGTAATTAAAAAGAATCATTGGACAAATGATAATTAATACGGGATCTAAAATGTCTTTGCTTGATTTTCCTATACCGTGGAGTAACTGTACAAATTGTATCAATTTGATTCAAGGTGGACTTAAATTTTGTTTAAAAGCTGATTAAGAACAATATTTACCATCAATCACCGCGTTGAGATTGCCGGTTTAATTTCGGTCCAACGTCTGCGACGTTGGCCCAACATTAATCAACTTCAAATAGGCCATAATGTGTTGCCCACACGGAAAGAGCTCACCATAAGGTGCATCCGCTCACCTGAGCGACCTATTCGATCTGTGATCGATGAGCAAGGGAAGAGAACTTGTCATTGGCCAGCACAGCAGAGCCATTTGCATTAGTTGCTCGCCTGCGACCGAGGGACCCTCTCTTTTGCCGAATAACAACCGAAATTGTATTAACATAGAAACCGAGTCATTGTCCACCGCTACCTAAATCGTCTAATAGTTTGTCAGCATTTAAGACAACTTGTTTTATGTCTGCCACCATGTACAGTCATTGACGAGACACATATTAGGCTCTCTCATATTAGGATGATACCGGCTATGCATATCTTCTACAGTGTAAGTTCCAATGTTGTCATAAACTAAAAAACAGATGACAATCGAAATTACACATTGCAAAATATCACATGAATTTGACTGAAATGTCCAGGGGCAGCTTGAGACTATATAATCCTCTCTGTACTGCACTGACAATGGATACAATTTACTATGACAATTTATTGTGTTCTGGTTTTGATTAGATACTGCGTAACACACTCCTATTATGCGCATCGATGTGCATTTGACGCAGGTACTGCATTCGGCCAACGCTTTGGGACTGTTCATTACTGTATTAGTCAGGCCCTAATTATTAATGAGATGTGCGCCTGCGCCACCATCTCCCCCTTCATGTTTAATACGACACTCCGTCCGAAACGTAACGTCTCCACTTATGTCAACCTGTTTTGTGATGATGGGCGTTTTATTTGAGGTGACCACGTATGCCTATAAAAGCTACAGAATTCCCCGTGGACGAGGTTCATTTTGTTCTCAGCATCAGGCAAGGTGAGAGTAAATCGAGAAACTGGAAGAAGTCGCAGATATGATGAAATACATGGCTCCTATGAAGATGCACCTGTTTATTCTGCTAGTACTTTGCCAACAAGTAGCAGCACAGGACCTGGAAAATGCGTCAATCGCAGATACAGAAGTTGATGCAGTTACAGTTGCACCAGAAAATGAAAATAAAACAAAGAACATCATAGATGCTGAAACTGAAGATTGGAAACTGGCTCTGGAAAAACAACGTCAGCTGGAAGAAAACATTGCTCGCTTTGCCCGATATCGAGCAGCGAGGGATGCATACGATAAGATGTGCTATATTATCATTTGGCCCGCTCTGCTTCTAAATGGCTTGAGTCTGGCAGTTTTTAGTTACAAATATAGTCTGAACAAGTCCCAAACTGTTAACATTCTACTGATGGCGTTAGCCATCACCGACTGTCTGTCGCTAGTCATTGTTTTTGACACCGTTCTTTACAACTGGACAGGCCTCAAGTATAGTTTGATGCAGAACACCGATATTGGCTGCAAAGTTCTGCCTTTCATTGCAGAGACAGCACAATGTTGTTCCAGCTACATAATATTAACTTTCACTGTTGAGCGCGTTGTATCTGTTTACTACCCATTGAAAAAGACCATTTGGATCACACACAAAACGATCGCACTGACCCTAATTACTATCATAATATATTCAATGGCCATACAGTCCTACAAGTTTTCTGAACTCAAGCTGAATTATGCAGGCAATGCATGCGCCTCAGATAACAATCATATTATGACGATTAACTTAATAGTTCGCTATGGACTTGGTTTTCTGCCTGCCAATGTTATGGTTGCAATCTTGAATATACTTCTGATACGTAAGCTACAGAAGTGGACAGCCAAAAGAGCAGCTATGACGTCCAAGGAAGGCTCGAACAAGATGAATCGTAGTTTGACGGGCATGTTGGTCACGGTATCTACTTTCTCCTTCTTGGTAAGCATGCCAAAGTGCTTCATGCAGATTGTGGCAGCGAGCATTCCCTCTCTCGTCTACAAGGTGGAAGCAATAGAAGCCGTCTACATCACTGACGCCCTCAGCATGCTGAACTATTCGTGCAACTTTCTGTTCTATTGTGTGGCTGGATCTCAGTTCAGAAGGGATTTCCTAATGTTGGTGAGGCGAGTGCTTGGAAAAAAGTCAGGTAGGACCTTTCTGTTATTGATTGATAAAAGCTGTATCTCACTGTAAAAAACAAACTCGACCTACCTTATTTGATTGATGGAAATAATATTGACGTATAGATACATCTGAACACACTAAAAATATCACGATTACGTATTTCTTTACTACAGTCACTAAACCGCGTTACAAAATTTGTCTGTTTTAGATGAGAAAGAAATCCACAATATAATCAGGGAGATGGGGAACAAAATATTCAAGATAACAAAAAAAGTTTTAGGCCTATTTATGCCTATTTATGGAAAATTTAATGAGGGCGATCCCCCAACAAATTTGGACCTTTTTTGGAAAACGATAATGAAGGCCATGAAAAAAACCATCAATGTTTTTTCATCTGCTGAAATAATTGTTTTCGAAAATTTACATGTTTTTTTCGGAAATTGTTATACAAATCGTAGTGCTGCTCAAATGCAAATGTCGGACGTAAGCACCGTTTTCGTTATAGGGCCTATATACATTGCCAATAACAAACTTTTACGTAATAACTCGACAGTTTGTACTATAGGTCTATGATCATTGATGACTTGAAATCCTTTAGAATTATCCGCTTCTTTTTGGGGAGAACATTGCAGGGGACATCTCGTTTGGAGGGGACATCGTGTTTGGTTATAATGCGACTAGTTAATATCTTATTAATATCTTATTATGGTTATTGAAATTAACCATTATCATGGAACCGAGAAAAAAAATATTGCCAGATCCAAAATATACCTACTGACAATACAATTAACGGATCTACCATTGCAATATCGCGACAGAGGGAAGCCCGAAGTCGAATGACTTCAATTTAACGAGGACAGTAATTAGACGCAGTATATAGGTATATGTAGGCGTATCAGTATACACACACGTGACAAAACTCAACAATTTGTGTGGTAAAATCTCTATAACGTATATGTAGGATGTATATATACGAGTATTTATCTGATAAGACTTAGGCCTATACGTCATTTATCAGAGTTTATAATAATATGTAGGACTATTTATATTAGGTCCGGACCTTATCATCCTTTCACGGTATGACGTGCATACATGCTCATCTGTATAATTTATGATAAATAAAAGCAATGTAATACCCCAGGCACACATAAAAAAAATATCAGCTGTACACTTACTGATTTTGTCACGATTAGAAAGAAGTTAGCGAAGGAAAGCACATGCACATGTTAGCGAATTCACTGCGCATTTCCACTGACTAAAATAAATATTGATTACCATCTCCGTGGTCCTCTGTGCTCACTGGACATGCCTTAGATGTGTGCGCAAGTTTGGGGTTATTTTTGCCATTGAAGTTGGATTTAGGGCCCGTGCCTACGTAATCGCGCTAAAAAATGATCAATTTTGACCAAAGCAGGATTTCTAGACGAACACTGTAAACCAACTATTCATTTATGGTAATTAAACTGATAACGCTGCAAGAAGTTGTGCATGCTAATTTTGTTTATTGTAAATCAACGTAGGAATTATGTATCCTCCACGTAGCTGAAAAGCGAAGAGCGCACTTTACCAACCTCTGACTAACGATACGTCTTTATTTGTTGTATTTTTTATTGAATAAACTTGTCAAACGTGTCAGTTTATGTTCAGCCAGAACCTGCAAAATATCTATCTAACATGCTTTTGACGCATGTCCAGCCAGTATACATGGAAAGATAGTTGTATCAAATATGGATAGCCAGTCGGCCTATACAAATATCCCCATTGTTATCCTTTTTGTGGTTTGTTTTCAGTCAAGTACGCAGCCGACGGTTCCAACACTTTGTCTACAGCTGCCACACGTGGAATCACATCGACAGCTGCAGAGAACTCCACTGCCCAGCCTTGAGGCTTTGAGGGACACAGGTTATGTGAAGTTGGCCGAACTACACCCTGCAAGATGAAATGTCTGGGAACATATTATGATATAGGCCTACCCTGGCTGTCTCTGTTCTCACTGAATCTATGTAGTTTGTATAGAACGAAAAGATCATCATCAAACATTTGACACTGATGCGACGTTGGCACCATTGTGTGCCCATCGCTCTGACGGTATACATTTTATTTTCGTGATGGTGCACACTGTATTGTAGTGTTGGTTGTGACGGTAAATTTATTTGCGTATTATACCCCAATATCTGGAAAATCGAATGTATTATTGACAACAGGCCTATTTTATTTAAAGATTATACTGTGCACATTAGACCTACTCATGCACCGGTAACGTTAGCTTGTCATGCATTTTTTTAAGTGACAACGTTCTCCTGTATAAACTCATCTCACTAAGAATAAACATAATTTAACACTGTAGCGAACCCACCATAGGCCTACGTTTGTCATTGAAGGTTTTTTTTGTATCTATAATATTTTTAACAATATAACTTAACAAGAGCACACTCGACAACTAAGCCCGCCGCCATTATTGAACTTGAGGTTATTGCGCTCAAAAGGTCAAATTATTGACGTAGAATGCAAAAAATCGCAATAAATCAGCCATTTTGATTTTTTTCAGCCTTTTTTACCTTGTCCGAGAACTGGTCATTAGTAACATGCATAACGAATTTGGGAAGGATACATGAAAATTTGTTCATGTTATCGCGCCCACAAGGTCAAATTATTGACGTAAAAAATTCGGCCATTATTGAACTTGTCCGGGAACTAGTCATTAGTAACATGCATACCGGACTTGAAGAGAATACATGTGCGCCCACAAGTAAATGTTTACGCCGACG
This sequence comes from Flabesymbios commensalis, assembly GCA_964017125.1. NCBI lineage: Eukaryota > Metazoa > Annelida > Polychaeta > Terebellida > Flabelligeridae > Flabesymbios > Flabesymbios commensalis. Next base: position 53,035,227 of record OZ024909.1, on the reverse strand, counting down.
ACCCCAAACTTCAATTGCAATAGCTTTAATTAAAATTAATAGGTGGGCTAAAAGTGAACAGAAACTTGGCGATAACACTAGTAAATCACAGAAAGTGATAATTTGGATTATTAAGACCACTGTTTTGTCTAAATACTGATAATAGAATTATTTTTTGTATTCACTCGAATGTTCCTTAAATAGGACTTGTACATGTTGTATTTTATTGTAAAAATATTAATGTGATGATTTAATAAACGTATTCGCATCTATAAGCACTTGTTTCAAAATACATCAGTGAAATGTTATTGAAAGTTCTTTGTTGTAGATTCTAAAAACGGGGTATTAGCCTTTTTTTTATTATACTATACCCAGCAAACATGAGAAGTTGGCCCAACGTTGGTTTACTGTTGGGTCAATGTCGTAGACGGTGGGCCAACGTCTCGTGTTTGCTGGGTATTTTATTATGTTTTTATGAATATGTATTAAATATAATGTAACTTTTAAATTTTGTAAAATGTCCAGAATCAATATCTTCTCTGATAAAAACTATGATGCAATGCATATTGATAAAAACATACCATTATTCCTTTGTAGATGTTTATTTCGTCTACATAATTATGGAGCCATAGAATCTCGTATAGCTCTATGGTCATGGAAGGCCTTCTTGGCTAGGCCTACTAGCTCATACACCATGTACACCAGAAGGGGCACATTTCATGAAATAAAGACCACTCTATCAATAAGCCTCCTCAGCTTTCCTAGTGGGCCGCTGGCTGCATTCTCTATATAGGACGTTGTAAGTCGGAATTTGGAAATTGGAACTCGGAAAGTGGAATTGTGAGGTTGTAAGTCAGAACTCGATAGTTGGGAATCCGAAGTTGGAACTCGGATGCTGGAACTCGGAAGCTAGTCCGAGCTAGTAGGCTATACATATTATGTTTTGTCACTGAACCTTGTTTTGTGACATGTACATGTATATAATTTTTCGGTTGTTTTTATACAATTCCATCTTGCTTATTCCGAATCCGATGAGTGCCATATTGTAATTGTTATCTTTTGTAATATGGAAAATTAAAAATGGCCGTCATACGAAGCTATACTGCATTTAAAAATATATATCTTCTCAAGAAATGTTTTTTTCTCGTACTAATATTGCCTTTCTAGGCATAATGCAATATTTGACTTTGATTTGACCTTTGAGTAATTATATAAGCCCGCAGACCTCCATTTGGAGTATCAGGTGGTGGTTATGCCTACAGTGATGATCGAACAACTCAACTAATCATTCAATTGCCTCTAAAATACTGCTGCTGATCCAGATTAAATAACAACCAGTAGGTCTAGAAGAAAATTCCACTCAGTCATAATATATAGGCCTATTCTTACCCAGGATTTTGTTTTCGATGAATTGTACCATGCAACTCCAGGGTAGTCTATGGACAAGCATGTTTCTAGGGACCAACTCTGGGTATCATTTTCCTTGAATATTGCGAAGAATCTATAGGGCCTACCAAAGAGGCATGGCTCTACCACGACAGATATGATAACACACGAGGAAAGAGAACTCGATTATCATGGATCATGGCAGTATCGGGTCATTACTTAACAGTGCTTATAATGATTCGGATAGGCTAATAGTGACCTGATTGCAGTTTGACGATGGTGAAGGCAAAATGACCTTAATATGATGTATTTTTACATAAGTTTTTAATAAATGGAGCATGTATACTAGTAGCGCGAACACTGAAATCAGTAACGCAACTGAAAAGGCATTGCCAATTTGCCACCGCAAGTGGTGTTAAACTATTCGAACTGATATCGCTGACCTTTTATGCGATATAAATTAATTAGTAGGCTATTTATCACTAGGTAACAGGCCCAGATTAGGCGATCCGGATGCCTAAATTAAAGTACCTTAAAATCGAATAACAAGGCCCGACTATGACAGTTAAACTCCAGACGTACATCCACGTTTAATAGTGAAGTTCAACATTAACCTGTTGATCAGGTAACATACGCTGCTTTACTGAAATATGGCCAGCAATGTACATGACCTATGCGCGATAAATCGAGCGTATTACACATTTTCGCCCCACTGAGTAGTCAAAGTTTGAGCTATATCAATATATTTAATATCTATAGAAAGCTACTGTCACAGGCGTTCACATGGATGTAAAATAATTTGTGTCCAATCATTTACAAATGCCCAAGAGAGCTTTAAGTTGGTATTTTTAGCCCTAATTTTACCTTTTTTTCATATTTTTTAGTAAATAGTCAAAATACTTTTCTCTCAGCCGATAAATGTATGGTTTAAATGTTTAGTTTTGTTTCAAACATGTTCCAGAATAATTGTTGACTTAAAATAAACCTATTTGGATTAAAAATAATGAGTTATGTGAACATATTACACACTTTTTTGTGACAATTAAAACAACTTGATGATACATCAACTTATCGTTCCTATTTTCATTTATTCATTTTTGTTCTACTAAGCTTGTAAAATTTAGCAAAAAAATCTTCCAAACTCATATTTCTCCCATACTTTTTCTGTTGAAAATGTGTTTAAACCTGATTAGCTTATGTTGCTGGTACGTTTTCGTGGTTATCTGAGCTAATGAAGGGATTATCCATTTCTTAAGCTTTTGCAAACGAAAGGACGTTGACCTTTGTATTGATCTTTGTTCTATATACATTGTAACGTATCAAAATTATGTAAATTATCCAAGATAAACACATTATAGAACTAACAACTTAACTGTGCCAGTTATCATCAAAATAGATCTAACGCAAGTCCGAAATAAATATGTGGAGCATTTTCACGTCATCAAATGACCTTGAACTTGAACTATTATAAAAGTGCAAAAAACATAAATCAACTTGTTGCCACATTAAACACATCATAGATCTACCAACTAAAAAATGTCAGTTATCATTAAAATAGATATAAAACAAGTACGAAAAAAGTATTTATGGCATTTTCAGGTCAATTACCTTTAGGCACCCCCCCCCCCCCCACACACACCAACAACTCACCCACACCATTTTTCTCAAACCTTGATATGTCCAGAACAAAAAATGAGATGTTAACAGCAAAAAAATAGGGACGAACTATATAATTTGACCTAAACCTGTCTAAAATTAGGGGGTAGGGTTACGCAAACGTCTGTCGTTGCTATGCTAATTTATCAATCTACACATGCAATATAGGCCTACCATATAAAATTTCCGTTCCAATGATGTAATACAGGATGCAGTGGATTAAAGGGTTATCTATACAAATACGTTGGAACATGTTTTTTTATTACTAAATATTCAAAATTGACAACAAAACAAGCTCATTAACATGGTCAATGGCAACGGCTTAATAAAACACAATAATTATTGAATATTATAATATCTATATTTGACCCATGTTTTCTGAACGCAGATGTATATATGCTTAAAACTGAGTGGTATTTTGATTTTTACATGGCATATTGTTAAATGCGAGAATATTGCAGCCTTTTTTTTGAAATATGTGTATTTAGCAGATACGGGTCCAGCCGTTTATAATTGGCCGACCATTTAAAAACGACCGTGCGTTTATAAGCACTCACAGCGCACTTCCGGCGAGTGTTTATAAACACCCAGGCGTTTATACACGGGCGGCCAATATGACTGGTTAACTGAACATTTTTTTCCATAATATCATTTATTTTCTCTCAATTATACCAGATTTGGTATAAAGTAATTATTGACACAACACATCATTACTTATATTAGTAATGAACTTGGGAAGCAGAATCTGTGAAATACGACGCTTTGATTGGTACAAATCGACCCAAATTGATTTTCTGACCACTAATCCACATGGTCAGTTATACGAAATATATTGAATAAAACAAAGCGAAAAGTTCTGTACCAGATGAAATGAAAATAAGTAACTGTTTAATTTAAGATAAAGAAAATATAGCTCATTCTTTCAATAAATAATTTGCAAACATTGGCAGTGCACTGGCATCAGGCCTCAATGATGTACCTGACAATTCGCACATGAATTATTTAAATGATCCAGTTTCTATTTTTTTCATTTCAAAATGTAGACGAAGATACTGTGTCAAAACTAATTGATAACTTTAATTCTAAAAAAATAGTTCAGGTGTTGATGAATTATCAACAATTCTGATTAAATTGGTTAAATCTGATCTATTAAAACAATTAACAACAATAATAAATCAATCACTTCACACTGGTATTTTTCCTGACAAATTAAAAATAGTCATTCCTCTTTTCAAAAAGGCAGACCCTACTCTAATCGAGAATTATAGGCCTATATCTCTCCTAACAGCAATTTCTAAAATATTTGAACGTGTCATTTTTAATCAAATGAATGATTACTTTACTCTGAATAACCTTTTTTATGATAAACAATATGAATTTCGTTAATATAACTCGACTAAATTAGCTGCTCTAAATGTTGTTGACACTATTGTAAATCATATGGATAATGGAAATACACCTTTTACTGTCTACCTGGATTTGTCAAAAGCGTTCGATACACTAAATCATTCTATTTTATTGGACAAACTTAAATTTTACGGTTTTAGAGGAACGTCTATAAACCTGATAAAACATCATTTATCAAACAGGAAACAGTGTGTGGAAATTGACCGTTTCAGATCTTCTTATGTAAATATATCCACAGGGGTTCCACAAGGGCAATATTAGGGCCCTTGCTGTTTATCATCTATATGAATGATCTCCCGAACGCAAGTCGTTTATTCAAATGCATAACCTATGCTGATGACACAACCCTTATCGCAAATTTAAAAGACTTTTATGATAAACATGATTCTGATTATTAGTTAACAAGCTGTCCCTAAATAAACTAAAATCAAAGTTCATGCTCTTTCATCAACCACGGAAACGTGTAATAATTCAAAAAAATAAACAATACATTAATCGAATCTGTGGATGAATTTAATTACCTGGGACTAATTATAAATAAAAACCTTAAATGGAATTCACATGTTAATAAAATAGGAAATAAAATATCGCAGACAATAGGTGTAATTGATAAACTTAAACACTTAATACCACAAAAAACACTATTGACCATTTACAATTCTCTCATTCTTCCACATATTAATTATTTCATATTAGCATGGGGTCATGATTCAAATTTTAAAACTTGAAAAAAAAGCAATTCGAATTATTGCTCAAGGTAGTTTTTATACACACTCCGATCCTATCTTTAAAAAATCAATATTTTGAAAGTACATGATAAACATCTTCATCGACAGCACAGTATATTCTAACATGCTTTGTGCTAACGTGCTTAGTATTTGAAATGGCGTCATTATTTTAATAGTAAATATCTAAATAGTCTCTATCTTGGATTTTACGATTGGTCAGACGATGAACAATAAACATTAGAAATGTTTGTTTCGGCCTCCAAGACATGCAAAATAAAACAATTAAGCAATTTCTAGCCACAAATAAAAAAAAAGGTTTAATTTACATTTTGCTAGTTATTTTGTTTCTTGTTCATATGAAGGTGAATTTCATGGCCATTTTGGATTTTTCCATTTAAATTTATGCGTCAGTAACGTTTTTATCTGATCCGGCCACTATAAGTTACTACAAATAAATCTTATTATCGTCAACATTTTTAGCGGTATACTTATAGTAACAGTAAGTATATACAAAATGACAGAAAACTTGTATTTAAAGGTCAAATAAAGGTTATTTCTTTCCAAGGACACTTGAAAAAAAAAATACAATAAAAATCTTGCAGAAACTATCAATTGTGCTTTCGTGTGCGAGAAACTATAGAAAATACGGAGATTTCTTTACATTTTGGCAGCCATTTTTTGTTTTGCTTATTTGAAGGTGAAAGTCACCAAATATAGAATGTTAACAGACAGATTCGTATTCAACACACACACATTAATTATGTTAAAACAAGTGGATAAAAAATTATACACAAAAATGACGAGAACAAAATGTTAAGGATTTCAGCCCAAGCTAAATACACATATTTTCTTAATAGGGTTTAAAATTCGTTCAATAAAATATATATATGACATTTACAATTATAATAACCCTAAATTTTAAGAATACACACATCTGGGTTCAAAACATATAGGCCAGATTTGGATATGTCCAATAATTATTTTATTAAGTCGTTTCCTTTCACCATGTTGAATCGTTTGTTTTGATTATTTTATAATAAAAAATCATGCTTGAGCGTATGTGGAGAGACAACTACTTTTTTTACTGCAATGTGTAATATATCATTGGAACGGACATTTAATCACCTGTTACATGGTAAGTCTATATCGCAAGAGCGGATTGGGGAACCAAAACATCAACGACAGGCGTTTGCGTGACCCTACCCCCTAATTTTAGACCGGTTCGGGGGTACCCCCTTATAAGGGGTCAAAATATAAAGTTCATCCCTATTTTTTTGCTGTTAACATCTCATTTCATGTTTTGGATATATCAAGATATAAAAAAAAGTTGGTGTGGGTGAGTTGTGTGTGTGTGTGGGGGGGGGGGATGCACGTAGGGTGGTTCTAGTCCATGCCTACTTGGCATTGAATGTTGACTTTAAACTACTTGACATATTTTGAATGAGAAAATTTCAAAAAGCAACTTGTTGTCATTTGTTTAGTAGAGGTAGTAACAAAGATTATCCAAATCGGTGAAATAGCTCATAGTAGGCCTACAGCAGCAGAGGGACCAAATTGTCGAGGTACCTAAACCGGCGGTACAACATTGGTCACATGTCTAGAATTGCTCTCAGGGATCTCTAGATACAGAATCTGGTGGATGACATTGCCGGAGATGGGGGCGGGCTGAGAATTTGACACTTTTGTACACCTACCCAATTTTAGAGAAATTAGTCGCTTAAATATGATTTTCGCGTCATTCTCACTCTATCACAATGTTGGGCCAGTTAAATCAAATATTGTTGTATTTAGTTCTTTATATCCATCAGGTCATATATCTGTGGAGATAAAATAGTAAAAAAATATATATTTTTGCAGTAGCATCCCACATCGAAGAGCTATTTTGGATATTGTAGATATGTCGCAAAAAGCAATTATTCAAAATAGTAAAAAAATCAATTTTGTTTGCATCTAGTTTATGACTACAGGTTCGTTTCTACACGAAAATCTCCATGAGCGGTACCATTTGGTTCGGATACATCCCTGAAGTCAGAATTAAGGCACCAATGCTTGATTTTTCGAGTAATTGATCATTATGGTTAATTTCAAAAAGGCCGCCGTAAAATCCATGAATTCTCCTGAAATGTATTATCGAACATGGTTTTCTTAACTTTTACATCACAATCACAGTTTTGCTATCTAATTTACATTTTAATGCTCGTTTAAGTACATGTATATACAAATGCTGTAATGTGATATTTACCACCCAATCCAAGAAAATGCTCAAAAGAAAGCCAAAAGAAGATTACCGATTTTTTTATGATTTTAGCCTGATTGTGTCGCTTTAAGATATTACATCAAAACCGTCTTTATGATATGACTATTAGGTAAAAATGTTCAATAATGCATTTATTTAACAGCGGCCATTTTGAAATCGCCAGAATGAATAATTATTTGACAAATCAAGAATTAAGTACCTGATTTTGCCTCAATATATGAAACAAATAATACCGCTCACTGGGGTTTTCGTACAAACCAGAACGTGTGTTCATGAACTATTTTTAAAAGTTTCTAAAATATTATTTGCCATTTTTACGGCGGCGATCTTGGATAGGTTCCTTAATAACATATTCCAGCACTTAAAATATACATAGATATATTCAGTGGATTCATTCAGCATTAAAATATTAGAATAGACACAAAAACTGTGTTTCTGAGATAAAAATTATGCAAACCATGTTAAATTATGCATTTGAAGATTAAGCATTGATTTCACGGTGTCATTTTGAAATCGGCCAATTGATTAATTACTCTACAAATCAAGCACTAATCAAATGATTTTCACTCAAGGGTTGTCCCTGAACCAAATGACAACGATCGTAGGGGTTTTCTTATATGATAAAAACATGTGCTTCTAAAATATTTGCAAGGAAATTTTGAACATTTTCTTGATCATTTCTGGCAGCCATCTTGGATTGAGTCTTAAAAATCACATTCTAGCATTTGTAAATACTTGAACGAACAATAAAATGTAAGATTAGACACTCAAACCGTGCTTGTGATGTTCAATAATATATTTCGGGAAAAACCATGGATTTTACGGCGGCCATTTTGAAATTGGCCATAATGATCAATTACTCGACGAATCAAGCATTAGTAACCTAATTCTGACTTAAGGGATGTATCCGAACCAAATGGTTCCGTTCATGGAGACATTCGTGCAGAAACGAACCTGTTGTCATAAAATAGTATGCAAAAAAATGAAAAAAATTAAAAATTTGAAAAATTGCATTTTGCGACATATTTACAATATCCAAAATAGCTCTTCAAGGTGGAATGCTGATGCAAAATTATATTATTTTTTACTATTTTATGTCCATAGATATATGGCCTGATTAATAGAAAAAACTAAATCCAATTCATTGAAATGGCCCAACATTATAAAAGAGTGAGAATGACGAAAATCATATTTTAGCGAATATTTTTTCTAAAAATCGGGTAGGTGTACGAAAGTGTCAAATTCTCAGCCCGCCCCCATTTCCGGCAATGTCATCAACCAGATTCTGTATCTAGAGACCCCTGGGAACAATTCTAGACATGTGGACAAATGTTGTACCGCCGGTTAAAGGTGTAGTCAACTGTCAAAATTCGCGGGACAAGGGTCCCCCAGAAGGCAATAGTGCCCGTGGGTAAGCCAAGGCCCTATTCCATAATAATACTAAATATGCGTTTCATACCTAAAGCCTCATTAAGAGCAAGTTCTCAAATCACAGCAAGTTCATATATACTTGAGCGACATCTATGAGGTAATAATTCAAAGCCCTTGCAAACAAACTGACTGTATTACTGCGGGGATTTGGAAACTGCTTGACCCCCAAGTTTGTATTGTCACCCAGTAAACACAAAACATTTGTATCACTTTATGAAATGTTGGACCAACGTCGAAGACGTTGGGCCGACATTGCATAAATGTGATACAAATGTCTTGCGTTTGCTGGGCAGGAGGTCTTTCTCTCAAACATTGTACATTTATCTAATGTTGGTTCAATGTTGGGCCAGCGTCGCAGACGCTGGCCTAACATTAAAACAGCATTGGATCAATGTCTCGTTTGAGTAGTATCTTGTAATCAGTTCAGTGGCTATATTAATGCCGTCAATCTGTACTCAATAGGCTACTGTTGGCCTACACTTGACCGTCCCAGGCATGCGCGTTTGGAAGCTGAATGATTATTTAAGGTAACTCCTTAAATATGGCTCTTTTTGCTGTCTGCTGCTGTAATATCATGACATATGGCATACTCGAGATTTTTAGAGTTCGCCTGGCGGCTATTTTGGAAATATGCTAATTAGTAAATGCCACTGGGTGATTTTTTCCACCAATTTTTGTCTTGAAACTTCCTGGGACCCAAATCAATCAAAAAATGAAATCCTGTATGAAATTTCAGGTTAGACTAGGATTGGAAAATTGATGTCATAAAAATATTTCCTAAAATAGCTGATTTCACATTTATAAGCCAAAAGACAGTACCTAATATTGCTTACCTAAGTAATAAGTAGTTACTGACTTATGTCTATACAATGCAGAATAAACTACCTGTTAGCGTATTTCTAAATAATACCATAAAAACCGTCGTGACAGAGAGTAAATTGAGCCAGGTAGGGAGGTGGTGGCGTCATGTTATCTGTTAGTATCGATCCAATTCACTCAGAGCGAAAATGTAAATTTGAGCCTCATGACCAAGAAATTTTAGTTTGTAAACTCTGCTGACAGTAAAGCATTTATTTGTATTGTTGCTTACAATCCCCACTCTGCCACAACCGAACCATTTATTTTAAAAATAAATGAAGTCTTGATTAGTATAGCTAAAAAATACGAGCTAATTTTTGTCTCTGGTGATTTTAACTGTCCAAACATCAAGTGGAATGATGTATAAGCACATTCTAGAATACCAGATTATGTCTCTGATTTTATGCTAGAAAATTCATTAACTAACCTAACTTAGCCAATTCATTAGTGAAGATGAATTGCCCGACATTCCTAATAGTTGTGAAGATCATCTCAGTAGTAGGTATGTGTTTTAACAACTGTGACGTGTTTAAAATTGTATCTAGATTGGATCTAATTAAAGCCTGCGGGGCTGATAATTTCTCCCCATATGTATTAAAATTATGCGCCCAGGAAATAACCGCATGATTGACAAGTTTTTGTTTAATTTGAGCATGCATGACTCTCACGGGTTCCAAATAGGTAGAAGTGTGCACATGTATCAACAAAACATAAAAAGGGGGATCGTAACAAAGCTATAGGCCTGCGTCTTTATTGAATGTTGTCAAAAATAATGGAACGTGGTAGGGGAGACCGGGGCTAGTTCGAACGAATTTTTTTTAAAATAAAGTAATTTTTTATATGATAAAGTTAGGAGACTGATATGTGTGTCCAAAATTATTCAACTATAAATGCTATACATCATTCTCAAATTGGAAACAAAGTGGAGTGAGAAAAACATGTCAAAGCTGGATTTGTTTTCACTGTCCGAACAAACCCCAGACTTGGGGTTAGTTCGAACAGTGGGATGGAGTGTGTCAGAATAGTGTTGGATGTACCAGCTATTTTGGTTAATCTGAACAATCGAACTAGCACCATTTTATTTGTTCGAACAACCCCCACATGGACGTATTTTGAAAATTATATCGAGAACTAACATCATAGAAGGCAACCTAACATGTATAAAGGATTAGAAACTTCAGTTGGGGCACTACAACGTCGATAGGAGTTGAAATTTCCAGGTTCAATGGCAAAATTGAGCAAGGGGGGATAACATTGTGTGCAACAGCAAAAAATACTTTTGACCCCTCAAAATACAAACAGTGCTTTACTTTTTCATAATTTGTTTTGAAAAAAAAAACTTCGAACATGAAATCAAGGCTACTGATACAGTCCTTCACTAGGAGGCAGCGCAGAACGAAAATACATTTACTGTCAAAATTATGGAAACTGTACTGACTAAACCCTGTGCGAACTAGCTCCGGTTTCCGCCCCTACATATACAATCATATTTAAAGTTTTGTCAGTAAGGACACCTCCGAAAAGCAACATGTTTTCTTTCGGGTAGGTCATGTAATACCCAGCTGCTTGAAGTGTACCACGATAATTGTAGATACAGCTTTTCAAACCGGTGTAATTTATGTAGATTTGAAATCTAGCTAGTTGTCTGTGACATTAGAAATACCCCAAAGCTCAAGTTTAGGTTCACTGTTATTTTTTCTATATATATCAAAAATTGGTCAGATGTTGTTTCTTTTTGTTCTATAAGTTTGTTTGTTGATGATGCAAAGTGTTTTTTAATGAGATTTTTAAACGATTGTGTATTATTACAGCAAGACATAGAGAATATTTTAATGTGGATATATATCTGGGGAGAAATTTTAATATTGATAAATGCAATGTACGATTATCCGTCATCAGAAATAAATCGCCATTAATATTTAAATATACAATTTTAGATACGCCTCTACAACGAGTGCAGCACATGCGAACTCTGGGAGTAGCAATATACACCAATCTCACATGGAGCCCGCATGACAGGGGATTTATTAATAAATATAAAAAGAACGATCGGTATAATTATAGAGCGATCTGTTGGTTTTAATGTTCCTGTTAATGTTAAAAACTATCCGTGCCGTACATTGGTGCGAGGTAACCTAGAATATTGTTCTAGTATAATTATGGTCTCCTAGTACTGTTTCAGATGTGAAAGTTATAGAATCAATATTATCAATTGAATGGATCAGACGTAAAGTGATCCAAGTTCAAAAGTCCATCAGTTTATATAGGGACATTTTGACTTGGATCAGTTTACCTCTGATACATACGTAAAATGGCTGCTGAAATGTTGTAAAACACCCCTTCTATGGATCAGTTTGTGCTTTGCCAATCATTACCAAATTTTTACTGGAGCAAGATGATGAGAGACTAGACAGTTTCTATGCTAATTTGTGACTTTTGAAATTGCCAGAAATGAGTTGTACGACATTGATAATTATATCCCTGTGAGTAGGAATGAATAATAAACACCAATGTAAAACTTCCCATATATTTCTAATTATGTATGTAACAATGTTGAATTAAAAATTATATAAATATTTGTTTAAATTGATTTTAACTTTAAAGCCTTCTATAGGAAAATGAGAAAATGCGGACTTGTATCACTTTACCTCTAAGCCATTCAATTATCCCGGAATTTATTACGGACTAAAATGCACCATACTTCATTTCCACCCATTATCGTACCGACTTGAAATTTCAGATTTGTTATATATTTTTAAATGTATTAAAGTTACTATGACGTATCTTGGCATAATAATGTAGACATACTTTCAAACTCATATTTTGAGATCAGGCAATACAAGCCTTGTTTCACGCATGCAAGTTGTTAAGACGTTTTAAACTTTAACATAACTGTTTCTCTGTTATTTAAATAGTAGACAGTGATGACAATAAAGCGATGACGGTGATTGCACAAAGCATTGCAAGGCTGAAAGTTGGTTAAAATTAAAGTCACTGCTGGTTTCGATACTTTCTATATAGCTCCTTGGTATTAAAGACGTCGATCAACACTTTCAATTCCGTGGCGACAATATGTAAAGTAGTGACGGCGGGTAACTTGATTGTATTAATTGTTTTGAATATCTTACATTGAAAAATATCTTTATATGCATTGAGGTTGACCCAGCAAACACAAAACATTTGTATAAGATTTGTACAATGTCGGCCCAACGTCTTCGACGTTGGTCCAGCATTGTACAAATGTTATAAAATGTTTTGTGTTTACTGGTGACAGTTACAAAATAACTCCTTTTATTGTGCTTCGCGATGATCACAAAACTTGGCTAGCCCTTAATACGTAAAATCACAAAGAGGTAAAACATTGAATACTCAAATACTGTGTAGAAATATAAACTTCTATCGCAACATTGCTCTACAATATTGTTTTGTTTTGTGGACGACAGATTATCATGCTACTTTATGATCTTCGTAATTGCTCATATCAAAAATAAATGTTTTTTTATAAGTAGTATTTCTCAGTACATTGCCATATATTCATATGTTTATGTCATCATTTTCTTCTGCGTGGTATTTGGTTGTACTACAATAAAAAAAATACTATAAAACATTCAAACGTTATAATTAAATATGTTTTGTGTATGGTGGATGTATATCACTCAATAGACCAATGCTGGATAAAAAAACATCATTGACAAAACATTGTTAAAACTATAATCGCTCAATAAAAAAGTTTAATAATATAAAGCCATATAAATTATATACCCAGTTAGGCCTACTATAAATATTATTATATAGGGGCATATAGGATATAGCACTACGGTTCATCGCTTTTACAGAACATTACCTTAGCACCTGATTAGGCCTGATTAACCCTTTAACCGCCGGTGTTGCATATTCGGGTTTTCGTTTTTTATTAGCACATTATGTACCACCTTTTGAACATGTTAAAGATAAAATGTGACATCAATCAGCATTATTTGAAAACAGTTGACCTAAATTTTGTCAAATCTGAATAATTTTCACTCACTTGAAGTTGTGGATCGCGTCAGCGAGACACAACTTCAAGTAGGTGAAAATTCTAAATAAATAATTTGGCGGTTAAAGGGTTAAACAGGCTTACATGAACTGTTAGTAGCAGCATACTAGTAAAGGTAATAAATGAATTGTAAATGTGGCAAGGATAAAGTATGTTATATGTAAATGTACAGTTTATAATTAATAATTAGTTAACTGATAATTGATATTGGCCTCTGTTTTTGTTTTTCTACATTCAATGTCGATTATTTCCATAATTTGTGTATCTATGTGTTAATCCATTGTATTTTGTGGACGCTGTAAGCACCCCGCGATTTTTTTGTGATTTAGTGGTGCTCGGGAGCTTCTTAGACGAATTTTAATGTACATTACATGGTTTTTAAAAGGTATTCAATGTCTGTGTTTTTATAACATTTAGTAAGGTTACTGTCGAAGACCGTCCACAATAAGATGATCGATTTGCGGATTTCTCCATACAAATTCGTGCAATAGGCCTACATTATGCAGTGGTGTCCCCTTTTAACGGATGTTGGAACTACGCTTTGGCAAGTTATGGCATGGTTTGACAGTTATGACAATATCTCTGCAATATTTATTTTTGGAACAAAAATAACTGCTAATATAGCAGATAAGTCATCTTATACTATGATAAAATTTAAGAGAATAAAATGTCTTCATTTAAGTAACAGAAGAGCTGTGTACATAAAGTACAGAAATATGTGGGCACATAATGGGAGGGGAGTGACGATATGTCGTCAAGCATAGCGACCACAAAGGAGATCGGGGCAAAACATTGGTAACAACCATAACATGACAGCTGTTTCTTTTGGTTCAAACTTTTATTTAAAAAAAATCTATTTAAAACACATGAGCGATATTATAGAATTTTTATGATATGTAAGCCTTCTCTCCCAGACCACTGCCATTAATCTCACTGAGGACTGGAGCGTTAGCAGTATACTGATACCTTGAAAACAAGACACGCTCATTGTTATGACATAATTTATTTATAGTTAAATTTAAATAATTTTCTATCTCTCCTTCCATTACTGGTAATGACATGTTCATTTTTTCCCGCAGTACATGGTGTAGCCGAATGGGGACATACAGTATATGTTAATATTAACATGACACATTCACAACTTGCATGTGATTTAGTGTCTTTGATGAACGTAACAATTTGATCTCTGCTATGACTCCTATGTAGAATCTGTTCAGGTATATTTCCGAAAATTTGTTCATTTGAACCAATTTATATATTAAGTTTTGCATGGAACAAAAGCCCCACACCCTGAATATATTCAAATATTGCTTCTTAGACAGAAATGTATACTATTTGTTATTGTCCACTGATATATGCAAAAATATTCTCCTCCTCAATGGTAATTTAACCATTTGTGGCGTGAATGATTTCAGCATTGCATAAGCTAATTCTGTGATAGAATCGCTTAGATCAGGTAAATCAGCAGTTACAGTAACATGCTTTATATCAACAAAATATTTCTGTTCAGGTATATTCCGAATGATAAACATGACAAATGATCCGTGTCATTAGACTATATAAGTATAGTAATATTATGTTTTTCATTGCCCTAATTATCTACCCTTGTATACATCGTCACCTGCCAGCAAATACGAAACGATGAACCAATGATTGGGTAATGCTGGACCAGCGTCACCCTATAATTGGGTCAACGTCTCGTGTTAACTGGGCGTCACCTGCTGTTTGTAAACAATGAATATGCATACTTGTTTATACGGGCGCATCAACCCCCGAAGTATCAAAGGGAAAAAGACACTTAAAAATTATTGATAACTAACCACCAAATTATTGGATAAAAAATTGATGTAAACCTCCGTCAATCCTTATTTTTCTGATTTTTATGATGTAAAGTATGTATTATTTTAATAGGATCAATGTCATAATTAATCGTCGTAATATGGTAAAACCATACTTAGTAGATGGTAAATGCATTAGTTCCAACACCCAATACAGGGGGACAGCACTGGGAGCGATTTCACGTTTTGGGGAGAGTCGACCATATCCCATTGTGGATGGCCTTCGTTACTGTGAAAAATTTCACCAGGAAAAAGGTAAATGCATGCATACATCCATCCATTCTGAAATGCAGCAGCATGAATTTCCCTTATAGTACAGAAATCAGATTTTTTTCTTCTAACAGCACTGTTGAAAAAATGATTATGTCTGAAGTTTTATAAAAGGAAAAGAAATCTAGATTATTTTGGAATGTCTTTATATTTTTAATTATCAAAAGAAGTCGACTGTAAAATAGAATTTCGGATAGGGGTAGATGTGGTTGGACTATTTGCCCTTCTTTACCCTCAACTTACAATAAAAGTCAGCATTGTTTATCAAAAACCTGAATCGTCAGGAAAAACACCTTTCCTTAAAAAATAAGCAAGGTCAGGAAAAAGTCAATTCATTCAAAAAATCTTGGGACAAAGACCCCGGCGCCCCATTTCTTCAGAACCTGGATTCGCTTCTTGATGTTTTCCGACTTCACGTCATGTAAAGTCAGTAAAAAGTCAGGAATTTTAATTTTGTAAATTGTGTGGCAACCCTTAATAATTTCTCCACAAACGTTGTCACTAAGAATCTTAAGATAATATTTTATACTTTTTTTATTTCCATCAGAAAAGTGGAGATAAATCCTACTTTTCTAATGGAAATAAGAAAGGGTTAATATGATCTTAATCAACGAAGAGTCTTAGTGGGATGGGCGCCTGTACCTATATCTTTGTCATTTACTTTCAAAACCGAAAAATAATCTTATATACAAATCACCTCAAGTCACCTCAAGATTTCAATTTTCATTTGATGACTTTGAACCGACTTTCCCATCAAATGTCAAAGCGAGGATACGTCAAATATTATTTGTTTTACGTGGTGACATATATTGACTTTTTCTATCAGGCAAAAAAACGCCCACCTTACCATGTCAATCTTTATAGATTACAGTGTAATTTAATATGCGATAATCAGATTATGAGGGCCCACGCATTCACCAATAAATATTACAGCGTTATAAATAATGTTAGATGTTGTTGTAAATGAGTAATGATGTAACCCACATTATATCAACACTCTACATGCCAATGTACACTTTTGCATAGCAGCCATTTGGAATAATTAATTAGGTCATGTGACATAGAGGAACACGCCACCATTGGTTGGAATGTGAACAACGATTCTGATATCATATAAGCCAAGCATATAAGCCAATGTGGGCTGTGGGCCTATTAATGATTCATTTATGCTGGATCGGTGTGGAGAAGGTTAATTATGAATACATAGGCTGACCAGACCTGCATAAGTTTTCCCTTGAAAATTAATGACTGATCCCACATATTGTAGTAATATATAACATGTATAGATGCCAATAAATGATCGTTTAATGTGAATTTGAACGTTTGCAGGAAGAAGGAACTAAATTATATGCCTACACACCTTATTTTGATATTGGCCCAGCTGAATATGTCAGAGCGTAAGAAGAACATCAGCATGGCATGTGGACATGCTAAGAAAGATAACATGCCATGTGGACTGACACAGAAAGACGACATGCCGTGTGGACAGACAGAGACTGACAACATTGTAGGTGGACAGACCAAGAAAGACATCGTGACACGTGGACAGACAGATAAAGGCAATATGGCATGTGGGGAATCAAAGAAAGACAGAATTGCATGTGGGCAGACACAGAAGTCACTAGAGTATTTATCAGCACTTGATAAAGATGAACATGATATTACTCTAGATGGCAAATCCTTGACAATTCCTCAGCTCTACGCTGTTTGCAAGAACTTAAAATTAGGTGACATAGGCATATCTGAAAATGAAATGCAGGAAAACTTTTCTTATATGATGAACAAATTATCAGAAGGGACAATTATTTACGGTGTGAATACGGGTTTTGGTGGCAGCGCAAATGTTCGACCTCGAGATATGCAAGACCTCCAGATTAGTCTGATTCGCCATTTAAACGTGGGTTTTGGAGGAACTCTGCCGTGGTTCATAGTACGAGGTGTAATGCTGGTCAGAGCTAATAGTCTCTGTAAAGCATACTCTGGTGTTCGTCCTATTGTGCCACAAACGCTTTTAGAAATGATAAAAAAAGGGGTGACACCTCAAGCTCCTAAGCGAGGCTCCATCAGCGCGAGTGGAGATTTAGTGCCGACATCTTATATTGCAGCCGTCATGATGGGTGAACCTGACACTAAAGCTCGGTATCAAGGAAAAATCTTGAATGCACCGGAAGCAATGAAAAAGGCTGGTCTAACTCCGATAATCTTTGAAGCAAAGGAAGCTTTAGCTCTCATTAACTCGTCATCTTTTGCAGCTACGCTTGCTTCTTGTGTCTTATTTGATACTAATGTAGCTGTTTTATTAACACAATTATCCGCAGCAATGAGCACTGAAGCTCTAATGGGCAGACTGGAAACGTTCAGTCCTATTTTACACGAGTGCATGCCTCATGACGGCCAGCGTGAAGTGGCAGCTAATCTGAGATCAATCCTAAGAGGATCCAAAATGGTGAAAGCACAGCTAGAAGTGGAAACAAATGATGACGGAAATTCTTTAAAACAAGATCGCTACAGCATCCGGTCCATACCGCAATGGCTGGGTCCTGTTCTAGAGATCACAGCAGCTGCCGATAAAAGAACAATAGTAGAAATTAACAGCGCTAATGACAACCCACTGATCGATCATAGGACAGGACAGATTATACATGGAGCTAATTTCCAAGGGATTCACAGCACGATATCCATGGATCAGACGAGACAAGCGATCCAAATGTGCGGTAAAATCATGTTTGCTCAATTATCTGAGATTGTAAATGTACAGCTAAACTACGGGTTGCCACCAAACTTGTCTGGGAGTGATTATACAACTGATTTTGGCTTCAAGGGTGTTGAGATAGCTATGGCGTCTTATATGTCTGAGCTAGATTACCTGACTAACGTCCTGACAAACCATGTTATATCAGCAGAGATGTGTAACCAGTCAGTGAACTCTCTGGCCCTGATCTCAGCCAGGTACACAGAACAAGCGCTAGAGATCCTAAACATGATGCTCGCCAGTATCATATGTGTCCAGCTACAAGCCATAGATTTACGATGGCTACAACCAACGGCGATACAGAAACTAACAGAGTTATGTCAAACACATCAAGTCAGATTTACATCCACCATCCAACAAGCATTTCCTTGGTACGCGTTTCTATTCAGACCTTCTCAAACCATATGTGAGCTGAAGAATGAGTTCGCAAAAGATGACGTTGACTGGATAGCATTCCAAGAAGTTGTAGAATACGAAATGAATGAGTTGAGCACGAAGTTAGGAACGGATGACACCTTCGATGCCATTGCTTCTCATCTGGGGAAAGGTAAGTGTGAACATCATAATTAGGTTAAATTTAACATATAGTCATGTGGGACGTTAATAAAGAGCCACGAATGGGCGATTGGGGAGGCGTTACATATATCTCGGACTCTGTCTGTAATGAGTTAATTATTTCTCCATTGGTCTATGGTATAACTGGAACATTCAATTTTGGGGGTATGTCTTGATTATAGATCAATAACAAGACCAAATGTTACAAATCATGTTAAGATCTTGATAATATACATAGGAAATTCTCCATTTGAAAAATGTACATATAAAATTAGATGTAGGGTGTTTCATCTCACCCTGGGAGTATGGTACGTGTTCTTCAAATTATCTGTAAATACACGTAGTTAACCAATATCTTTGACATTTTTCACACAATGTTGTCTAGTTATTACCCAACCACACCAGAAAATTTCATAGAGATTTGTTAATTGGTTTAAGAGTTGGTATTTATTACATATAATAAAATATAATAACCACAATCATATTGGAACAAAAAATGGTATTTCTTAACAAATGATCAAACTTCAGATATACACACAGCCAAAAAAATATTTAGACCAGTCAAATTTCAGGGGTGTTGTGGGGATGAAAAAAATAAATAAAAATTTCATAAATAAATAGATTTCACATAACAATTTTGAACAGCAACCCCAAAGGCCACTCCCAGTATGTTGTAAAAGAGTCTATGTATAAAATTGAAAACTATATTACCCTCCCCCCCCCCACGTTGGCCTCTAACACATCTCCATTGCCCTTTGACACCCTCGTTGCCCTTTAGCATCTCCACATCACCCATCAACGATTTCCCGTCGCCTTCTACCGCCTCTGCATCCCTTTAATGCCTCCTCGTCGCATATCAAAGCTTCGCCATCGCCCTTTAACACCTCCCCATCGCCGATTAGCGCTTCCCCATCGCCATTTAAAGCCTCTCTGTTGCCTTTCAAAGCTTTTCTGTCACCCTTCAAGGTATCCCCATCGTGTTTTAATATAAAGCTGCATGCGCTGACAGTGTGTAATTTATTAAGAAATACCCCTAGTTTTCAGTCAGTCATTCAGAAATTGAAAAGCTGCCGGATTTAGGTATCTCATTATAAATTTTACAGCTCTCATGATGGAAATCGTTTTGTATATAGTAGCTGTTTTTACACATACAAATGTATATGATGATACCTTGGTAAATTACCGACTGTAGTGCATGATGGTTAAGGCATGGTGCTTTGTGAGGCCCCTTTTCAGAGCACTATGAACAGTGGTCTATCTCTTTAACACCTCCCTGTCGCCTTTTAACGTATCCCTGTCACACGTTAATTATTGCTTGTCCGTCCTCCTTTACTAATCGCCTTTCGAGCATGCCTCGGCATATGCCTTTAACGTAACCCTACCCCTCCCCCTTTAACACAAGACTTCTCCATCCACATTCAATAGCGCCCTTCTATGCATCACCGTTAACCTATAACATTTGTCTGTTATCCTTCATATGCATAATGCCTCTCCATCGAGCCTAGCTATCAGTTATGATCGGAACAAAATAAACACATGGTTGGTGGAAAAGGTCGAAAATATCGACTTATAATATTTATTATAAAACATGTAGCCAAAAGCTCAAACATTACAGTATTTATATATCAATCAGGTTCTGGTTGCCATGGCAACCCGGCTCACCGGATGGTAACCCATCTCGCCGGGTTGCCAAGGCAACTCAGTCCCACTACTTGTTTGATTTCATTTGGGGAACTTATGCCCCACACATAATAACAACTGAACAAACACAAAACTGATCATGATCAGTCCAATATACACTGAAACTTCTATGATAACACCACAGTACAGCAGCCTGAGAAGGCAAAAGGTAAAACTAGCATTGAGTAAACATGCAAGATTTAATTAAACCAGCATTGAAATAAAACAAATATGTCACACAAATAAATCTAAGAAAGGGTGGTATACGGGGTTGGACGGTGGGAAAATCTTTTAACATAAAACCATGCACTAAAATCAATACCTCAGCTTCAAGCTCAACAGTAGAAAAGCAAATAAACAAAATATAAAATTTCTAGCAGGCGATGTATTATAAGATAGCTTATTTTCTTGGATATTGAAAAAATAAGCAAACAGCCTTCTATTCGTGCCTGCTAAAGCATGGAAAGACCTGCTCAGCCACTCGCATGTTCTGTGATAGGCTCAGCTCGGTCACGTGTCCCCGCTTCACCATACCATGCATTATAAGGTATCGTGAATGAAAATGCCAAAAATTTATTCCTCACATAAATCCAGTTATGAGTCTGCTCATAACTAATACTTATGTACACAACCATGCTATTGTATTGTTTAAATGGTGTCATAGTCACATTGATCTGTAGAGCAAATTAAGCTTGGTTACCAGTGAAACCCTTGGGGAAACTCTGTAATTTTCATCAATCAAAGATGCCATGGCCGTGGTTTGGGTGTAACTTGTAATGCAGACGACGTACAATTATATGCTGCTATATTGGGCTTGGTGACCATCTTGAAACCATCTTTCAAATTGCGATAGAAGCATGAAATTTTGTACAAATATTATTCAAATAATCATGATAATGGGTTTAAGGAAAATGTGATGGACATCACAATTGTCAAAATGGGGGCAAAATCTAAGATGGCCGCCATTTGAGCAAGGCCAAACAATCAATTTATATAATTTTGCACAGTATAGGGAAAATCTATATATAGGTTGAAATTAAAATCCTGCGTTTTGATTGTAGTGGTCTGGCTCATCTCACCATCCTCGGGAGTTTATCAAAACCAAGTTCAGCATGCATGTGTACAAAATAGGTTTAAACCTAAATAATTAATTAATTAAATAACGAACTCGTTGATTCATTTATTCTTTATTTAAGGACCCAATAAATAGATGATTCATTATGGGTGTGTGTGTGGGGGGGGGGGGAGGATGTGCTGGGTATACATGCATATATATAGGTCCTAAAATGTTTCGCTATGTTTACAGGCACAAAGGTATTTTACCTCTTCTTGAGAAAACAAGCTCGCATCCCATTCTACAACGGAACATTTTCACTCGGGAAAATACTAGACAAGATACTGGATACTATCGCAAGCAGAAAAATAGACGGCGTACTTCAAACTATATTTTCTGATGTATGAACTGTCTATAATTATGTTCTTAGTGTTTATTAATGTTACTAAATGTAAGTGGGAATCCATGTTGTAATGCCAGATCGACTTTGTGTAATATATTATTATCATTGTAGATAAGCAATAATAATATAAAGTTATAAATTGTATTCGAAAATTTAGCAGCCAATACAGAATACTGAGCGTTGTTTTAAAAAGGGGCCGAGCATCTATGCATCTAGCATTAACTATCATATTTATATTTGTATAGATTGTCATATTCAATGTACTTTTAATGTTTATTAGATAGATCTGCAGCTTTCAAATTGGGTGTGGACACCAAAAACAACTTTATGAAGAAAAAAATGTTTTTTTGTTTTATCATATTACTAGTTCATCTAATAAAAACATCAAAGATCAAATATGTCACAATGTCCTGGTCTCATATTTATTAGTTATTAACCAATAATTATTTGGGTGGAGTCTCAACAGATGACATCCCACGTACACAGTCTAGCAAAATATAGTGGAAGTTCAAACTTCTCGTGTGGCGCTGGCCCAACAAATCCTTTGAAGTGCTATCGGGTCAAATATTTTTGTTTAAATGGCTGTACAGGAATTAGGGTCTAGGCTTACAGGCGCGGATATAGAGGGGAGCATTGGGGGGCTTAAGTCCCTCCCCCTCCCCAAGTGGGTGATTTAAAATAAAGGGCCCTGCAGTGTCATAAAGAAACCAAAAAAGTCAAATATTTTGGCAGAAAATTGCTCCAAAATGCAGCAATTGAAGCCTTAGATTTCAAAATTTTCCGGGAAAGCATGCCACAGGACCCCTAGCTGATAGTGTGTAAGTTGAAAATTCGAAGATCCCGTCATTCAAATCCTGGATCCGACATCGTCCTCTTTTTAGACACAACAGCATACGGTATCTTTAAAAAACTGATGATTACCATAATTACAGTAAAGCCTAGGCGGAATGCTACATTCTCAAACACTAATTTTTTTTTGTATCTATGTTGCAAAAAAAAATATATTATAAAGTTATATGTAGGCCTACTTAGTAATATCAGTCGGCCTAAATTCCTTTGATAAAAAGGATAGGCCCTATAATAGGCCTAGTAATTTCGTGTTTTTATTTCAATTTTATTTAAAACGCACCCTCTGCCCAAAACCCCCACCCACTAATTTCTCAGCAGCAAACACGTGGGCGTTTTGAGAATGGTGGTTGGGCGAACAACAATGAAATGAATGGGGTTTAAGGCCACATTTGTGCATATGTAGGCTGAACTGGGCCAGGTAAACCTCCTGAGGATGGTGAGATGAATAAGAAGACACTGCCCTCCAGACACAGAATTCGAAATTCGAGCCCTGGTGGTCTGAGGCCGAGCACACTAGGCCTACCTCTCGGTCACGGAGGCTCAGCACAATATTGAATGTGAGCGGGGAAGAGACCTTTTGTTTCTTTAAAACTTGAATGCCAGAGCGGGATTCGGACCGCTATCTCCGACGTTCCAAGCAAGAAGCTTTAACCACTACACCAGGGACCTCACCAAGGACCTCTTTACTACAGAAAAGTAGTATAAACATGAAAACTAATCAAAACATAGCTTGCTTGTTGATTCAGCTGTTATTTTTTGTATGACATCTAACCAAACAGGCTGACCATTAATGAAGTCATGCATTAAGAGTGGGGTTTTTTTGGCAAGTTCCCCTAAAGCTTTATGGCACAGGGAAATTTTAAAACACTAATGTATGTGTTCATATTGCTGGGAGGGGGGATATATTACGAATTTAGCCTTTTTAACAATATTAAAACTAGCTCTTATATTCGGAAGCGATTGGTCTTAAATTGATCTTATATATATATATTAAATCGGTTGTGGTTTGACGCTATCTTCCACAAATTTAAATGCAATAAATTGCAATGCATGATTTCGTTCGCATAGCATAGTGTTGAGCTCGGGAAAGGATTAGCTAGAAAGGTTATCCGGAGAGAGGCACGCGTGTTTCCGCTGGAAAACAGCGAAAATTTTAATAATTTTGGACGGCAGCCACGTGCGATCCATTTTTCAAAATGGCCGACACGAAGGTTCTTGCTCGAAATCAAATTAGAATCTCTTCTATTTATTCCTCATAAGTCAGAATTTTGAAATATTTCCCTCCTATTTATGCCACTGTAGGCGATTGGAAGGTGAATATTTTTAAAATTTATTTTAAATCGTTGTACACCACAATTGGGTGATTCGATTTTTTACGGCTCATTCAAGAAATACCACTAGGTTTCTTGTCTGAAAAAAATAGAAAAAAAAAATTTTCACACAAAATATCTCAGAGAACTTTTGATAGGCTTAGGTCCACTTAAAATTGTTCGCCTGAAATATATGTGAATAAAAGGTCTTATTTGGTCTATGAATACATCATTGTTAGGACCGTAGGTCAATATTTTGTCATTTACAATCATATTTTGTTTTCAGCGGCAGGAGAAATATTTTACTATGTATAGGTGAGGCAGCCATTTTTCTACAGGTGTCCCTAACATTAGCTCCATTGGCTACCGATAGCCGCTCCCAAACCCGCCAAGCCGGCATCCATTACGAGGATGACCCCACGCTTTCAACTCGACATAATTAGCATAAATTAAGCCGCCATCTTGAATCGATGGCGTGATTGACAAACCCCGCCCACATGTCAAGGCCACACGTTGTCTGGAAAATTATCTAGACACTGTAAATTTTTTTCAAAAATATCGTTTCTCAATCCTCAAAGAGAGGCTGAATTCATTTTAGCATCAACTTGAAGTCCAAAATTATATTACACATTGTGTGATAGTTTCGATTAGAAATTTGATTATCTACTTTTCCATACTTTCGCGCTGACCTGCCCCCTGGCGGTCAGCATCTATTAGACTAAGTCACGCACCTATGCCGGCGCGGCGCTTAGTTTATGAATATTCTAATGAGTTGAAGCATGCGGCCCTATTGCACACGGCACTTAGTCACCCACTGACACATAGGCCTACATGATATATATCACATACGCCACTCACCGCCTGCTGCTGCAATCGGTGCGGCCACCACTCACACGGTGACGCAACAGCATGTCGCCGTACATACATAGCACACAACACCCGCACCCCCGACCAACCTAAACGGATGGGCACCGAGCTACGTGCGATACGTCAAGCCGAAGCGAGCGATCGATTTCGACATCACTGTGAATGATTTTCATGATGGACATTTTTAAAAAAAAAAGATGTTCATTATGGGAAATATTCGTCAGCGAAATTATACTATATAGCTTTTATAGACTACTGTCAGTCAAGAGTTGAACAAAATAATTTCAAAATTAAGTCGAACTGTAGACTAGATAAATAATACAGTCAGAGAACGAAATTTTCTCATGACGAGCCAGTTTTAATCGTTATTTACTTCACGGGATATATGACTTGACAGTTGTGCTATTGTGACCATTTTGATGTTCCCATGTGTTTTTCGACTTGCGTGGAAAACTTTTCCACACAAGTCAATTTACCCAATACTATTACCCCATAGCTTAGAAAGCAACTTAGCATTTATTCTGGCATTCTATATACAGTTTGTGACCTACAATTATCACAATAGCAATGTGTTTTTTATAAAATAATTTAATGCATCAGCACGATTCATACAGCAGCAGACAGCTTCTGCACCGAACTTACAATCATCACAATTTCAAGTTTACACTGTAAACGTTTTCCGAATAGCAGCGAAACTACTCAACTGAACAATAAATAATCTACTCAGCATCACAGCAATCTACAACCAGACCCTAGTTGCACGAACCTACTTCAAGTGATTCCTACTTTCTCAACTTCTCAACTTCATCATATTTCAAGAACTTTTTCGCTGTGCACTGGTTTTTCGGATTGGATGAACGCGGCGGCAGGCTTTAGCAGCCACATTGTGGCATGGTGGCTGAGATTGTGAGAGATGCCTCTTTAGATCTACAACGTTCAATATTCACATCAGTACTGTCACTTACTTAATGTCAGTACAACACAAATGAACATAGTGTGAACTTTTATAACCAGGCATAATATAAATGTGTGCCGTATTAAACCCGCTCAAATTTGCATATTTAGCCACATAGGCCGCAATTCGAATGTTTTACTATTTAATCTTGTCAATTATAAACTGTTTTTACGTCAAACGATTTTGATAGACTGTCAGATTCCTAATTTTGCCAGGCTGGTATGGAGTGTATTGGGACAGACGGCATGCTGAATGGTGACGTCGTATGCCGCTCAAGCATACAGGCAGTCAGTACAGACTACAGTCCCACCACTCAAGCCTCAACACACAGTATACGGCCCAGCTAGCCAGACAGCAAAACGCAGCACAGTCTAGAGCAACCGCCGCCACGGCCAAACTGCTTGTGGTCAATTGGTATAACCACGGGGAATTCTCCCAGCTTATCAGCATCAGCTTTTCCCTACCTACATAACCAGCGATTTACAGATTCACAGATTTCAATAGACTACAGCCTTCAATAATGACATTCCAGCTTCACCGCATCAGCACTAGCTTAATTAATTTCATCAGAACTTTCGTCCAGCAGCATTTTTTATTAATATTTTAGGACATTTCAGATAAAAGCAGTTATTTCAATAATACCTACCTGCACAGTACTCAGTAGCCGATTAGGCTTGCCGAACTTTAATGAATAATTATTCTGCATGTTTTTTCATATTAACTTTAACCAGCCTAACAGTCTGATATAGTATAGCAGCAGAGGGACCAAATTTTCGAGGTACCTAAACCGGCGGTACAACATTTGTCCACATGTCTAGAATTGTTCTCAGGGATCTCTAGATACAGAATCTGGTTGATGACATTGCCGGAAATGGGGGCGGGCTAAGAATGTGGCACTTTTGTACACCTACCCAATTTTTAGAGAAAATATTCGCTTAAATATGATTTTCGCGCCATTCTCACTCTATCACAATGTTGGGCCAGTTAAATCAAATATTGTTGTATTTAGTTTTTCTATCCATCAGGTCATATATCTGTGGGGATAAAATAGTAAAAAAAATATATAATTTTGCACTAGTATCCCACCTCAAAGAGCTATTTTGAATATTGTAGATTTGTCGCAAAATGAAATTTTTCGAAATTGTAATTTTTTTCCATTTTTTTGCATATAGTTTATGACAACAGGTTCGCTTCTGCACGAAGTCTCCATGAGCGGTACCATTTGGTTCGGATACATCCCTTAAGTCAGAATTAGGTTACCAATGCTTGATTGTTCGAGTAATTGATCATTATGGTCGATTCCAAAATGGCCGCCGTAAAATCCATTATTACTCCGAAATGTATTATCAAACACGGTTTTCTTAAATTTTACATCACAATCACAGTTTTGGTATTTAATCTTACATTTTAATGCGCGCTTAAGTATTTACAAATGTTGTAATGTGATATTTACCACCGAATCCAAGATGGCCGCCAGAAAATGGAAGAAAATGCTCAAAATTTCACTTTTTTGCAAATAGTTTATAAGCACAGGCTCTAATGGTGTACGATAACCTCCATGAGCGGTATCATTTCATTAAGAGACACGTACCCATGAACAAAAATCAGGTGATTAATGATTGATGTGTAGAACAATAAATAATTATGGCCTATTTCAAAATAGTCGCTGTGAAATCAATTACCGGTAACTCTCATAAAATGCATTATTGAACATGTTTGTCACACAGTTATCTCACAGACACGATTTACCGGGTAAGTAACTAATCTTACTTTTAAATCCTTACTATGTCCATTAAAAGTATTATAACATGGGAAAAAAGTAAAAATTCAAGATGGCCGCCGCAACATTTTCAAAATGTCGCACCATTTTACAAATAATTTATGAGCACACGCTTTATTCTATATCTGTATGAAAACCTCCATGAGCGGTATTATTTATTTCCGAGACGTCTTATGAGTCAAAATCAGGTTATTATTGATTGATTTGTTAAGTAATTAATACTTATGGCTGATTACAAAATGGCCGCCATGAAATCAATGAATACTCCTAAAATGCTTTATTGAACATGTTGTGCATAATATAATAGTCATTTAAAAACACGATCTTTGTATTTATTTTTGCATTTTACTTTTCAGTGAATCCACTAAAAGTAATGTTAAGTACTTTAATTTAAAATGGCAGCAGTGAAAATGACAAGAAAATATCCGTTTGTTCAGCTTTGGCCCCGGTGACCTAAAGCCTTGTCTCCTAAAAATGAGCATTCAGTTCCCTTTAATTTTTGTAATTGCTAAACATGTACTACGTAATGATCATTATAGAAACACTGTTTTGGTGTTTACTCCAAAGATCACAGCCACCTTAAAAGTTATCTCAGCCATTACAAGGGTGACCTTGGCCACTATCAAACTGGTATCAGCCACTGACAAAGTTATATAAGCCACTACAAAGGGATCTTGGCCACTGCAGAAGTGATCACATCAACTTTAAAAGTTATCTCAGCCACTACAAAAGTTATCTTGGCCATTAAAGAAGCGATCACACCCACTTTGAAAATGATCTAAGCCACTACGAAAGTGATCTTGACGACTAAATAAGTGATCATAGGCACTTTATATCAGCCACTACAAAAGTGATCTTGACCACTGAAGAAGTGATCACAGCGATTTTAAAAGTTATCTCAGCAACTACAAAAGTGATCTTGGCCAGTGAAGAAGTGATAACAGCCACCTTTAAAATTATGTAAGCCACTACAAAAGTGACACTTGTTGCTGTAGTATATATCCAAAATAAAAAATATGGGAATTTCGTCTCTATGTTTCGCTTAATTGGTAAATGCCCAGCACAAAAAAAACTTTAGCAGTTCTAGTTTATGGACATGATTACATCATATGGTTATATTAAGAAGCCAAAGGAAAATTACCGATTTTTTGATGATTTTAGCCTGATTGTGTCGCTTTAAGATATTACATCAAACCCGTCTTTATGATATGACTATTAGGTAGACAATGTTCAATAATGCATTTATTTAATGGCGGCCATTTTGAAATCGCCATAATGATTATTTACTTAATAAATCAAGAATTAATCACCCGATTTTAACTTAATATATGCCTCTAAACCAAATAATACCGCTCACTAAGGTTTTCGTACAGAGCAGAACGTCTGCTCATGAACTATTTTTTAAAGTTTCGAAAATATTATTTGCCATTTTCACGGCGGCCATCTTGAATTGGTTCTTAAATAACATATTCCAGCACTTAAAATATACATATATATATTCAGTGGATTCATTCTGCATTAAAATATAATAATAGACACGAAAACCGTGTTTCTGCGATAAAAATTAAGCAAACCATGTTGAATTATGCATTTGAAGATTAAGCATTGATTTCACGGTGGCCATTTTAAAATCGGCCAGATTGATTAATTACTCTACAAATCAAGCACTAATCATATGATTTTCCCTCAAGGGTTGTCTCTGAACCAAATGACACCGATCGTGGGGGTTTTCTTACATGATAAAACATGTGCTTCGAAAATATTTGCAAGAAAATGTGAAATTTTGAACATTTTCTTGATCATTTCTGGCAGCCATCTTGGATTGAGTCTTAAATATCAAATCCCAGTATTTGTAAATACTTAAACGAGCGATAAAATGTAAGATTAGACACTAAAACCGTGCATGTGATGCGAAATTTAAGAAAACCATGTTCAATAATACATTTCGGGAAAAACCATGGATTTTACGGCGGCCATTTTGAAATTAGCAATAATGATCAATTACTGGACGAATCAAGCATTGGTAACCAAATTCTGACTTAGGGATGTATCTGAACCAAATCGTACCACTCATGGAGACTTTCGTGCAGAAACGAACCTGCTGTCCTAAACTATATGGAAAAAAATGGAAAAAAAATGAAAATTTTGAAAAATTGCATTTTGCGACATATTTACAATATCCAAAATAGCCCATAGAGGTAGGATGCTAGTGCAAAATAATATTTTTTTTTACTATTTTATCTCCACAGATATATGACCTGATCAATAGAAAAAAATAAATCTAAAAATATTTCATTTAAATGGCCCAACATTATAATAGATTGAGGATGACGCGAAAATCATATTTTAGCGAATATTTTCTCTAAAAATCGGGTAGGTGTACAAAAGTGTCAAATTCTCAGGCCGCCCCCATTTCCGGCAATGTCATCAACCAGATTATGTATCTAGAGACCCCTGGGAACAATTCTATGATTCAAATTTCTGCCGACTTTTACAATATGTGCATGTGTCTGCCTTTTCCCCGCATGCTCGAAGACGAAGCAGACATATGCGAGTATAGCCTACTTTAATAATATAACTGTTTAGTCACCGCAAGAGGGCGTCTCTTGCACGCATCGCGGCGGTAACGTAGCCGTTCATGTCATTCACGTGACACTTCATGGGCCGACGCGTTCCATGTTACATTTCACCCCAACACATGTTTAAACATGTCTATTGCGACACATCGCAAGTGCATTATCATTTTTTAAACCTTTAGTAAGGCACGGTTACGGTAGATGCCATGCAGAAACCGTCAACCAGCGCGCCCAAACCAGGTAGGGATGCCCTGCGGACACTGTCAACTAGTGCACCCGGGTAGGCCTGCCCACACATAGCGTATAATGCACCCCTGCTACGGCTGATTACTCGGTATGACGCCATACGTGATCGCTCACATTAAAGGCTCACAAGGCCCAAGCACGATCACTAGCAGTTTTAATCCTTGCGCTAGCAAGGATTTTAAGATACTTTGCATTATAACGCTAGCGATAAACAAAACGACCCACGAACAACGTTCGCTACAGTATTACATATAATGCCTTTTTAAGGATAACGCATAAAGCAATACAGCTTTACATCGTTGCTATATGTTTAGCATGTGTTGAACGAACTCTCCACACACCTGCTCAAGTCGTGTTACTGGTTCTCGCTACTACAGCGCTAAACCGGCGGGACCAGCCACACGCATCACACTATTTTAATTATACTACATTGTTTTATTATGTAATTTACGTAGTAATTTTGGTAATAATTAAACTGGATATTAACTGTATTAATTAAATATAAATAAGGTTGGACGACACACGTCGCAGCAGCATAACTTCAGAACACTGGTGTTAAGAGGATGGGAAAGGCCTTTAAAATATTTTTTATGCTGCGCACGTGATGTTTTCGACACCCACCCACCCTGTATTTTTCGCACTCAGTTATTGTTGTAACAATTTTGTTTTTGGTGCACTGCTCGGATGGGCCCGACGATACCTCAGCTTTACCCACAAGTTAGCTAGGTTCAACGTTGTCACTTAGCCCGGGGCTAATGTGAGGACTGCTTCGGTTTCGTTCACCAGGGTCAGCATCTGACAAGAAGCCCCCCTGGCGGGCGCTACTGACGACGCTGAGCCACGAGGCTAAGCCCACACTTTCACTTGCAACTCAACCAGCGGGCTAGGCGGACGTCCCGTTCAACATTCCATCACCATCCTGGGATCCATCTGAGACAGTGCACAGCGAAGTTAAACTCTTTAATCAATAAAGCATCAAGAACATCATCATCGAGTCAAATACAATGATTTAAATATGTACAAAATTAATGGTAAAATATAATACAGACTACAATACAAAATATAATACAAACAATAATTTCATATGTTTTTAAAAGTACTAGGAATAGTACATTAAAATATAAATTGTATTTTTATTATAGGATTCATATCATGATTATCATTGAGCGTACAACGCCAAATAAAATAGCGAAGGATGATTAGTGGGACTATGGTATGAGAGACGTGGAGGATCTATAGCTCTGGCTCGAACGTATCAGCGAAAGCCACCATCCAAGATTCGAGCCAGATGTAGACAACATTCCACACAAAATTTAATGATGGCATGCGAGCCATGGAGGAGGTCACTCCGGCTCGAACGTATCAGCGAAAGCCGCCGTCCAAGATTCGAACCAGACCAAATGTTTAGTGATTACCATTATGATTATGTTTTAGAAAAATGTTGTTGTACATATAACCGTTTGAAATTAGTTAGCCTTTTAGAGTTTCGAATATGAGGTGGTATCTTATTACATATTTGTGTACCAAGATTCATAAAACTTTTACTGTGGCTATGTGACACATGAATGTTATGGTTACTGGCGGCCCTTGTCTTATATTTGTGTACTTGCCTATTTAATTGAAACATTTCATTCATACCTTGATTACACATACCGTTTAAACATTTGTACACTTGAACAGCTCGATGATAGCTAATAGTTTTTCCAGAGAAGTTACTAGTGTTATTGAACAATTTCCCCATACAACACAACAATAAACAATATGTGGCAAAATATAACTGTTTACAAATAATTTCCTGGCATTCACTGGTAGGAAAGATTTTATTTGCTGAAGAAGATAAAGGTTTTTTGTAATCTTATTACGAATTGCTTTAATATGTTCATCCCAGCTCATAACATTATCGAAGTGAACTCCAAGTATTTTTGTTGTTGACAAATTTGGTATTATAGTACCATAGATATCGACATTGAGAGTTAAGGGCTGTTTTTTTACTGGAAATGATCAATGTGTTACACTTTGGCAGGCTGAGAATCATGTCATTTTTGAGGCACCAGTTAGATGCGGAGGTCCCAGAATCGTGAGAGTGTATTTTCGATGTCTACAATACGTTTACCCGACGCTGATATGGTGGCGTCATATGCATACAGCATTGTGTTGATTCGTTTAATAAATAGTGGCATATCATTGATAAAAATTAAAAACAAGAGGGGACCTAAAATCGATCCTTGTGGTATCCCGGAGTTGATTGCCTGTGGTTGTGATAATGTGCTCTTAACAGATACTCGTTGTGATCGATTTTTAAGATAGGATTGAAACCAACAGATCGTATCAGCATTACAATAGTAAAGTTTTAATTTCTCTAATAGTAATGTGTGGTTAACGAGATAAAATGCTTTACTTAGATCTAACTGCAATCAACCAAATAAGTTACCAATTTGGATAGCATTGTATATTTCTTCAGTGAGTGTAATTAGTGCAGTCTGACATGAATGATTTTTTCGAAACCCAAACTGTGTATCAAGCAGTAGCTTGTTGTCCTAGAGGAAGTCATATGAACATATATATATGCACGTGTTTTTCTAAGATTTAGCTAGGTTCAACGTTGTCACTTAGCCCGGGGCTAATGTGAGGACTGCTTCGGTTTCGTTCACCAGGGTCAGCATCTGACAAGAAGCCCCCCTGGCGGGCGCTACTGACGACGCTGAGCCACGAGGCTAAGCCCACACTTTCACTTGCAACTCAACCAGCGGGCTAGGCGGACGTCCCGTCCCAGCCCCGCTCAACTTGCCACGAGGCTGCCGCCGCGTTCAACATTCCATCACCATCCTGGGATCCATCTGAGACAGTGCACAGCGAAGTTAAACTCTTTAATCAATAAAGCATCAAGAACATCATCATCGAGTCAAATACAATGATTTAAATATGTACAAAATTAATGGTAAAATATAATACAGACTACAATACAAAATATAATACAAACAATAATTTCATATGTTTCTAAAAGTACTAGGAATAGTACATTAAAATATAAATTGTATTTTTATTATAGGATTCATATCATGATTATCATTGAGCGTACAACGCCAAATAAAATAGCGAAGGATGATTAGTGGGACTATGGTATGAGAGACGTGGAGGATCTATAGCTCTGGCTCGAACGTATCAGCGAAAGCCACCATCCAAGATTCGAGCCAGATGTAGACAACATTCCACACAAAATTTAATGATGGCATGCGAGCCGTGGAGGAGGTCACTCCGGCTCGAACGTATCAGCGAAAGCCGCCGTCCAAGATTCGAACCAGACCCAACGTTTAGTGATTACCATTATGATTATGTTTTAGAAAAATGTTGTTGTACATATAACCGTTTGAAATTAGTTAGCCTTTTAGAGTTTCGAATATGAGGTGGTATCTTATTACATATTTGTGTACCAAGATTCATAAAACTTTTACTGTGGCTATGTGACACATGAATGTTATGGTTACTGGCAGCCCTTGTCTTATATTTGTGTACTTGCCTATTTAATTGAAACATTTCATTCATACCTTGATTACACATACCGTTTAAACATTTGTACACTTGAAAGCTCGATGATAGCTAATAGTATTTCCAGAGAAGTTACTAGTGTTATTGAACAATTTCCCCATACAACACAACAATAAACAATATGTGGCAAAATATAACTGTTTACAAATAATTTCCTGGCATTCACTGGTAGGAAAGATTTTATTTGCTGAAGAAGATAAAGGTTTTTTGTAATCTTATTACGAATTGCTTTAATATGTTCATCCCAGCTCATAACATTATCGAAGTGAACTCCAAGTATTTTTGTTGTTGACAAATTTGGTATTATAGTACCATAGATATCGACATTGAGAGTTAAGAGCTGTTTTTTTACTGGAAATGATCAATGTGTTACACTTTGGCAGGCTGAGAATCATGTCATTTTTGAGGCACCAGTTAGATGCGGAGGTCCCAGAATCGGAGAGTGTATTTTCGATGTCTACAATACGTTTACCCGACGCTGATATGGTGGCGTCATATGCATACAGCATTGTGTTGATTCGTTTAATAAATAGTGGCATATCATTGATAAAAATTAAAAACAAGAGGGGACCTAAAATCGATCCTTGTGGTATCCCGGAGTTGATTGCCTGTGGTTGTGATAATGTGCTCTTAACAGATACTCGTTGTGATCGATTTTTAAGATAGGATTGAAACCAACAGATCGTATCAGCATTACAATAGTAAAGTTTTAATTTCTCTAATAGTAATGTGTGGTTAACGAGATAAAATGCTTTACTTAGATCTAGCTGTAATCAACCAAATAAGTTACCAATTTGGATAGCATTGTATATTTCTTCAGTGAGTGTAATTAGTGCAGTCTGACATGAATGATTTTTTCGAAACCCAAACTGTGTATCAAGCAGTAGCTTGTTGTCCTAGAGGAAGTCATATGAACATATATATATGCACGTGTTTTTCTAAGATTTTGGAGAGAATCGGCAAAACTGAAATGGGTCTGTAGTTATTTCCCTTATTAAAGATCGGTCTCACTTTTGCCTTTTTCCATTTCTCTGGAAATGATTTAGTTTTGATGCTAAGATTACAAATATAAGTGATTGAGTCAGCTATTGCTGGGGCAGCCAATTTAAGTGTATTAGCACCAATGCCATCCAATCCCGTCGATTTAGACTTTGACATACTTCCTAACTGTTTTAGCACGAAATCTGTAGACATTTGTGGTAGCGCAAATAAAGTGTTCCTATTGACCTTCTCATTGACAAGATTTCTAATATTTTCAGCTATGTCATCATGTAAATCGGTGGACCGCACAGGTGTATATTTTGAAGGTGCATTGGCATAAAACGAGTTTAGAGCATTAGCAATCTCAGATTCATTTGTGATAACATCCCCGTCGATGTTTAGGCTATTGAGTACTTTGGGCTGTTTATCAGGACAAACTCCCTTTAAATGTTTCCATAATATGGAGGGATTTCTTTTATTTGATTGGATGACTTCCTGATAAAATTATTTTTCAGATGATCGTATCAGGTTAACGACTCGGTTCCGCCATATTTTATACTGTATAAAATTATGTCTTTTTTTCATGTAATCTCTTGTGTGAATTGCAAATTTTATTTCTTTATTCATCCATATGGGTTGTTGTGAACGTTTTACTCTTTTTTGTATAATAGGCATAATTGTCTAGGACAATATTATATAGTGTGTTCCATACTGCTAGACTCTCGTCTGGAGTAATACAGTTTTTTATATCTGCCCAGGAGCAGCTACACATATCTTCCATAAAGCAGTTTGGGTCAAAATTATTTAGGTTCCTATAAAACAATAGTCTAATTCCATAGATGGGCACAGCGTGTGGATAATTTCTTTATTGTTATTGACATATGCATGATCAATTAATGCTTTACTAGTGGAATAAATTATTGTAAAACTCGAGATTATTTGTGTTAAAGTACAACTGTCAAGGATATTCAAGAGCTTTTTCGCATTGTTAGGTACATGTGTTTTATTCTTGTGATTTGCTAGGTCTATATTCACATCCCCCATTAATATTATTTCATTGAAATTTTCCTGAATTAAATCTATATCTTCTTCAAATGTGTTGAGCCAGTCTGAGTTTTAATTTGGAAGGCGGTAGAAGGAGCCTACAAGTATATTTTTTGAGGTTGCAAATTTAATTTCTAGCCAGATTATTTCTATAGTGGGATTTTCAAGATAGGTTCTTCTTCCATATGTTATATCGTTTTGAACATAGCAGAGCAAGCCTCTGCCGGCTTTTGCAATCCTATATCTTCGTTCTAATTCAAAACCTTCATGATATAGTAGTCTATCATCAACTTTATCATTTAAGAATGTTTCACCTAAACAGAAAATGCCTGGTAGCTCATTGTCTAAGATAAATTTAACTTGGTCAATCTTCCCCATTATATGATTAATGTTCAGGTGAGCAATACGTAAACCTTTAGCAGGGAACCAGGGTGAAGTATTTGACGTGTACAGTGAATACTTACAAGTGTGCACTATGGTTAATACAATTGAGATCGTACAACAGATTCTGGTTCCTGAGCAACATAGGATTGCATGTTTGTCAGTTCACACAGTGTATCTGGTGATGATCTACTACGATGTCTATCATGCATGTATTTACAGTCACTATTGTATACACTTTTAAACAAATCCTCATAGAGGATTTGAACACTTACATTTAACTCATTGTTGAATGGCTCCACTGTACATGTAGGCCTAGGAAAATTATTATGGTTTTCTTCTACTTCATTGTTTGTCTGCATCACGTCGCTGATCGCTTTCCAGTTTGAGAAAAATCCATAGATGCTCCGATTATGGCTCGACAGATTTTGTCCTTTCCTGTAGGTTTAAGGTGGATGCCGTTTCGTCCTATATCAGTCATAGTTATTTGAGTATCCACGAAGTGCATCCGCTCAGGGTTCCATGAACATTCAAATTGGAGATAGTCATTTATCATACGGCGGGTCCTGTTGGCGTATTTGTTTATCGTAGGTGGGACAGAACAAATGATGAGTGGGTTATTGAGGTCGTGTTTTGTTTTGTCAATGGCGCTTCTGACTCTCAGAAGTGCATGTCCTTCAACTGTTGCATTAAGGGGTATCTCGAAACCCCCTCGACCCCTCGACCCCCTCGCCCCTCGACCCACGACCCTCGACTTAATTTTAAAAACAGTTTTTGTTTGTTTATATGATTATAACTTTTGTATAATAACAACATTCGGGAAACTATATAGGCCTACTGTGATGCTAACCTGGCTATCAAGACTTTGTGATGTTGTCTGACCGTCTGCTACGCTGGTCCAGCATTCACCCGGCGTTGCTTTATTGTCTCTTGTTTAATGGGTGGCCATCGATTATAGTTTTATCAATACAAGTAGGCCTACAGCTGGCCAAACACATTTTAATGTTGAGTCACTGTTTAGGACGCTTGTCTAACTTTAACTGTTATGTATATTAACCCAAGCATGGGATTAAATGCCTCTTGTTTTTTTGCGTAAAAAACACTTGCCAGTCATATCACCCGGCATATCACTCCTCAGCCTCATTCAGTCACAGCTTTGGCACCGGCATCGCAAGCGGTGGGCCACCGTTACAGAAGTTGGGCCAGCAATAATCCAACATTGGTTCAATGCTTAGTGTTTTATGTGCTTAGCTATCATTGGACCGGAACATTAATGGGCCAGCTTTATTCACATTTTTTTTCTCTAGGCTATGGATAACTATACATTTTCTGAAAGGTCTATGCATGAATTAAATGATAAAACTAGTTAAACAAAATTGTAGGTCACTACAAACGAGAACACTGCTGGGGTCACATGATTCTTGAAGTCGCGGGCTTTGCCCATATATAAAGCAAAAAAATCACCATGTCCTACTTCCGTAGGCCTATCATAATGATAGTGATGTTTTGTTGGATGTTATGAGTCTCAACAACACCCTTCCTTAATCATAATGTCATCATGGTATCGAAGCATGCTTGATCAATGAGTTTTATTTTATTTTATATATTATGGGGTCTACTTAAAATAATTATGTTAATTGCACAGCATGTATCAGTGTATAGACTCACGGGTGTTAACAGGAAGATATAATCTGTGCCTATAAGTATAAGGGGGGTACTGGCGATTTCGGCCCACGACCATCTTAAACCAGGTGACCTCGGCCCACATTTCTGTGACCTCGGCCCACTTTAGTAACTTGGCCCAAAGTGGTCTAAGTGACCTCGGCCCACTTTTATGAGGCAGTGTTACTGGGCCGAGGTCACCAAAGTGGGCCGAGGTTACTGGGCCGAGGTCACCAAAGTGAGCAGAGATCGCCACTTTGATAATATTTATGTATGTATTTCCTAAGGTCCAATAATGAATGTCAAAGACGAAAAGGTATAAAAATGTATGTATGTTTCGAGTTTCACTATGTATTCAAATGATTTTCTCTTGCGTAACAGATAATGCTATTGTTAGGCAAAAACATATTAACACATCCCTCGAGTGCTACTTTTTATTTTGCTATAAATGTTTGTGGAATTAAACTATTGATATTTGGACATCATTTTTTTGTACCACCTACAAATGTATTTGTTATGTTGTTATTATTTTTATTCAATCCTAAGCCCTACCCATTCAGACTTTAGCCTGAAAATCACGACGATTACATTATGGCAGCCTTTAACCCCGTGGTGAACAATATATGGCGTTAACATATAAATTGGCGCTCACGCCCTGACTCAAAATGTGCTAAAATGTATAGGCCAACACACGGAAGTAAAATATATCACAATATAATGAAATCAAGTAAATAAACATTACATAAATGGGGTAGTGATGTAAAGTAAAATGAAGGAGACAAACAGTTTTTAATAAAAATGCTCGAATAAATGAATGAATATTAATAATAAGTAGACTAATGGATAAGACGATCTGATACACAAACTACATAGCATGGCTAGTCCACAGTATTTTGTCAAAATATGAATCTGAAAAAAGTTACATAATATTATTTTTCCTACCACCATTACCCTTGATCTGGTCGATGCCACCCCACTTTCCCACAGGCCTAAATCACCATTACGTAACGGTAAGAGTTGTCGGGGAAACAAAGGACGACGGCTAATCCTATTGACCCTATTAGTCCTGCTGCGTGTCAATTGTCACGGTTATGTCTTAACGGCTAAGTACACACAATTTAGCTGTAATGTCTTAGATCAAACGTATAACAGCTAGGGTAAATCAACAGGTAATGCCTGGAGACGCTGTGTTGATGGTTAACACCTTCGTAACGGAGTTAATCACAAAGAATCGGGATTGAAGTGTTTATTAAACATTTTAATGGATCATATGTTATATAAATATTTTCAAAAAAGATATATTATATGACTAAGTACTTAAAATACATATCATTTCTTTATTTCGATCAATTCCTGTAAATTAAAGTTCATAGAAATTATGGGGGGACAAACCGGTCTCACTAATTAATGGCATGGAAATGTGTAAGTCTAGGAGAGTAATATTTACTATTATAATTGAACTATAGTTTGGTACGAGCGACACAAACAAACTAAAATCATTAAAAAATCAGTATTTTTTTTTTTGGCTTCTTAACCCGTTGAACACGAGATTATTATGCTACTGCACTGTTTCTTATACGAGATTATTTTATGACGTCATAGTTATCTCATGCAATCAGACCCGGAGATCTCCGGGGCTCGTATCTGAATGATGTCCCTAAATCACGGAGATCTCCGGGGCTCGTCACAAACGGGTTAATATGGCCATCAGATGTGAACATGTCCATAGACTAAAATTGTGGAAGTCGTTTAAATTTTGGGCTGCAGTGGCAATTACGTAGCAAGTGTGCCGAAAGCCCCATTTATCAGTTATTCCCGTATTTCCTTCTTTGGACATGCATGTCCGAAATTAAATTTCGTCCTTATTTCTCGCTTATGCGCAACACAAAATTAAAAAAAAAAATTACGCAATTCTAGTCCATGGACATGCATGACATATTATGGACAATCACATATAAAGGAGCCAAGATAAAAATACTATTTTTTTATGATTTTAGCCTAATCACATGTGTCGCTTTAAAACGATTGCTATCTTTATATAAATAAACATTAAAATATTCCCCATATTACGTTTATTATAGTTTATTGTCATTACTCACTTTTATCGAGAGGTCTGGAAAATGAAAAATCATAATAATTGAACCAATTGCTACCTTTCTGAAAGCAGAATATGTCAGTATATATAGATATTCCAGTAACATATTTATTTTTAAATTGTATTTACGTTATATTTTTTATTTTAGGTTCAGAAAATATATAACAGCAACAACCTAATTAAATATCAACCTAATCGTAATTAAATAGTAAATAGTAAAAACAACCTTTGTGTAGAAACACTTAGCTACATTAAGCAACAACGACCACGGTAGCTAATAAAGCCAACATAAACACTGGTGTCACACCCTTTTAAAGACCAGTTTAAAAAGACTAAAGACTTATTATACAAGCGAATGAAATACAATTACAGCAGATTCGGTTTTAAATATATACATGTTTGCTCGTATGTTGGCATCACAAAAAAGGGGTCCGCAAGTAAATATCCAACAATATCTATTGCTAATCGTAAAACTTGTTACTTTATTATGTGAGATGTAAAAATCTACATGTTTGCCAGCAAATTTGATACTATTCATCGTTTTATTACCGTCAAATTATTATAGCATATAGCAATCCTGCTGTCACTGATAAGGCTAAGATGTATAAAAATGGGCTGAGGTCACTGGGCTGAGGTCACCAAACTGGGCCGAGGTCACCATTTTATATTTTTCTATGAGTGGAGTGAATTAGAGAAAGTGACTTGAGAATCTAATGTAAAAAGACTGGGCCGAGAGGAAAAAAATGGGCCGAGGGCAATGGGCCGAGATCACTAAAGTGGGCCGAAGTTACTGGGCTGAGATCACTGTGGGCTGAGGTCACATGTATCCGTATTAAGGGGTACAGGCAATCTCAGCCCACGACCACCATGGACCAGGTGACCTCAGCACACATTTCTGTGACCTCTGCCCACTTTGATGACTTTGGCCCAAAGTGGTCTAGGGTGGTGGAGGGTATTTTCGCGAGGGGGTATTTTCGCGCACCTCGTTTTTTTTTCCCCCAGTTCTTAAAGGGTTTTGTAAATTTTTATCTTGTTTTGATTTTCGGTTGTTGACAGGTATTTTAATGCAGCTTATATAAAAATTGTGTCGTTTCGCGGCAAACTTTTTTTCATCCGCTAATAAAATAGTTCCTTTTTATTTTAGGTCCCAAAAGTGCCGATTTTTTTGGCTCCTAAAACTCAAATTCAATAAAATTACATTTTTTTAAAAAAATTTGCAGATGGTTGTATCAGGTTGAAATAAAAACAGACATGTGCCGGAAGGAATCCTCGATCCATTTAGAAAAAAACTAAATGCAACATGGGTCTCCACGCTGTTACACAATGCGGTGCGCGAAAATACCCTCAACTGCGCGAAAACTCCCCCAGAAAACATAGGAGATTGAAATACCAATCATAATACATACCAATCATAGTACGACCCACAATATTCATACGCGTCCATTCTGTGCACGCTGTGGGCCGTATTCGGTTAGGTGCGCGAAAACTACTGCCACCACCCTAAGTGACGTCGGCCCACTTTTCTCAGGCAGTGTCACTGGGCCGAGGTCACCAAAGTCAAAGGTCACGTAGTGTGGCTCTGGGAACCGGAGTAGACAAGGGCCGAGGTCACCGGGCGAGATCACCTCGGACCGTATGACATCACCTCTGACGGTCCGGGATCACCTGGGCCGAGATCGCCACACAGCTTCCAGCTGACTGAGTGATTGGTTTACCATCTTGAATGAACGATAATACAAGCTTTTCGACACTTTCAGCGGTCATTATGAGTGGAAAGAAAGCATTGTCCTTATATAAACAACTTTTGCGAGAAAGTCACAAATTTTCTCAATATAATTATAGGTAGGAAAAGAGTTTTTAATCATAATGTACACCTTAGTCATTCAGTTATCACATTGTATCGCCCAAAGTGCCATACTGGCTGACGGAAACCTTTATTATCGCCCAGGCCAGGGCGCAGGGTAGTCAACTACAGTCTGTTTCACCAGATCCTGGGAGTAGCCTTTTTCCAATTTGCTCGGTCGATCTTTAAAAAAATTTAACAAAATTTTCCTCGGATCATTTTTTCATCTTCCCCCAACATCCCTGAGAATTTGGACTTTTGGTGGATTTTTTTTGTGTATTAGCGGAGTTTGACGAGTCGTGCTTTATGTCGAAACCCAGCGAAACCCGTTGAAACCGATTTACCATGTCGAAACCGAGCAAAAAATCGAACTTATTATACAGTTTGAGCCGCCAAAATTTGTATACTAATCAGTTGCATTGTGTACTTTAATATGTCTAAATTTCGGAAATGTGGTGATGTTATTTTTTATTCTGTGGGCCTATCTTGTGAGTGATAGGCGCGCAGCTTCTGGTGACCAGGCGACAGTCAACCCAGCATGTATGCAGCGTACAGCCACAACAGGTATAGGGCAGACAGAAACATCGATCCAACGTTGATTTGATGTTGGTTCACCGTCTACGACACTGGCCCAACATCAATTCAACACCTATGCAATTACGGCCTCATTATAACTTATGTACATGGTATTAGTCCGTTTTCTAGTCAAAGCTTCATGTTGAAACAATTAACAGTGATTATGAACATGATTTTAACGTTGTGGGCCTCTATTTAATCTTTCGAAATTAAAATTAAATAATAATTCTCCTTTGTACCACGAGATTATTTATAACTCAAAATCGATATAGAAAACAATGAACACAGTTTCATTAGCCATAGGCCTAATATAAATTTTATTAACAATGGTCTATCACTTATATTATTCATATCAATATTCACAACAACTTTTTGGTACACATAGACAAAGTCGCACAACAATTTTACAGACACACATTTCAAGAAAATCATAGCATGGATGTTGCAATAGTATCGTATAAATCATTTTTTTAATATAAGAAATAAAACTAGGGTAACTTCAATATTTTGTACTTATATTTCTCTCAGAATCTAAACTTAAAACTCCGACATAGGTCGGGTGCCGAAAATATCTATATATTATTATTTTTTATGACGAGGTAAGAGACATTATATAAAAAAATTATTTCATCAAGTTAATGTAAATTAAAGTTAGGCTAGTTACTCATGAAGCAAACTTAATTACAAGCAATGTATAAAATATAAATACGCCTCCTCTTAATAACATATTTGTTTTTTCGTTAGTACTTTAGTAAATTAATAACCTTATTCTTTTAGTGGATGTTCAGGAGTGTAATATTTATTATTACCCTTAAACTACATCAATACTTCATTACACTGACTGTTACCGTTTTAAAACAAAATATATAATTATGCATTAAAATTTACCCATAATAGTATATTT
The DNA here is from genome assembly GCA_964017125.1 of Flabesymbios commensalis. Lineage (NCBI taxonomy): Eukaryota > Metazoa > Annelida > Polychaeta > Terebellida > Flabelligeridae > Flabesymbios > Flabesymbios commensalis. The sequence continues at coordinate 52,991,322 of OZ024909.1, read as the reverse complement.
TATTCACATTTAGCGTTTAGCGCATGTTCACGAATATAAAATATAGGTATACAGTGGTAGCCTAATTATATTTACCCATTATTTTTTTTTTATTTTAAGCAACTGTTACCTTTCTAAAAACATAATATATCTATGTAGATAGATGTCCCCGTAATATAATTCTTTTGGCAATTTTCTAAAAATTATCCCTTTTATTTTAGGTTCAGGGACAAGATATTTTGTAACTTAAATATACCCTCATTTTACTACTTTTAGTCAACAGTTTTTTTACTGGAGGCCCTACTGTTACTTTTTACGACTGTTTACTAGCAGACTAGTCACATAGGCCCTATATATGAATATATATATATAAGTATAGTTAAATCACTTACCGGCCAAGAGCAGCCTTCAGGTTGTACGAGTCACCGTCGAAGCTACACCTACGACACCGAAACAAGATTCCTTCTGTTTTCCATTCGGTCAGCTGATCGAAGTTCAAGGGTACACATCGGCGATGGACCCAGCTCAAACAAGAAGAACATTCCACTGCATTCGTGACAGTGTTTTTCAAACAGATTGCACAAGGAAATGGTATCCGTGGCATGATTGTAGAATTGTAGAGCAAAATGAAGAAGACGTAGCACTGATAAATCAGAATACTAAAATGACTTGTGGCTCTGGAGATTCTTTTTATGAGGAAGTTGTACGTGAGAGGTGTGATCTTTGATGGCAATTAGGGAAAGGAGTACTTACTCCATGTGAGGGAGGGATTAGGCAGAGGAGTAGTTGAGAGGATTATGATAGTGGAGTAGGTGAGAACGCCAACTGGATAACTCATCGTTTATATTTGATATTCTTATATGTTGCAGTACTTCAATTGTAGATATTTTAAAAACATTTCCGAAGTTCATATTAGGTATTATCAATGTTGTCGCGCTTTCATAACATGGACCTTACATAGGATAGATGCAAAGTTATTAGCGACACGAAATGTACGCCTATGCAGATCAATGTGTCATAAAAATAAATAAACATAGTAAATACATTCGCTCCGGAGCGTGATGTAATCTTTTTGCACGGGTAATATCTACATAGAATGCAATCATGGCAATGTTACATATATAGATGTAACTGCACCTTTTACTATGGGCTATACTTCTGCTTATTTCATATGTTTGCTGCCACAAAACAAAAAGTGAAGTAACCACGTGAATAATATACCTGATAATTGCACTTGCGATCCACATAAATATTGCTAATTATATTGCTGTTATAGCAACACTAATCAACTATTGAAGTCAATCATGGTAAAAAGTGTCTTTTTTTTAAGATGGATTGCATTACAGTAGTCAAATGCAGCGAATGAATTGTCTTGTTTGTTTAGATTTAGGGCATCCTTGTACGCCAAGGGTGTTAAATTAATGACGCCCTTCATGCTGTTACGTCACGCGGCGGAGAAAAGGCGGGATGAACACTCTAGAAGCAGTTCACCTAGCACTTGTATGAAGAGTAGAAGTCATTGTCTTACGTGAAATGCTCCCAGCGCGAGGTGTTTGTGATAACCAGTGTCGGAGATGCGAGATCTGCTCCTGTCAGCGAACACCAACAATATCTAGGCGTAAATTCAATGCCTAATATTTACTAAATATATATGTAGCCTATAATCTCTATACAGTATCTATATGGCTATTATTGAATATGTGTATCATTATCGGCCTACCTATCATCACCTAGCCTACACAAATACCCTGGGAGGTATACAAGCATAATCATTTAGTTTTTTAAATTCACGATATTGGGTCAGTTAATTGTATATAAAATATCTGCTGTCATTAGTCAATAAGGTTATTCAACGAATAACCAGAAGAATATCCATATCCAGGAACGACATATGTGTAAAAGTTGGACGATTATACATTTTAATTAAACTCTAAATATTAAGTCATTTAATTGTATAAAAAATATCGCAAGTTAGCTGTCATCAATAAGTAAGATTATTCCAAGAAAACGTGAACAATAGCCTATGTCTTAGGTGTTATAATCACATCGCGTTGGGAACAATGAGGAAACGTCATATGTCAACGCCGCGTGAGAGTGAAATGAGAATTGCTCCAGCCCTAGAGGTATGCAGTAGGAAGCTAACCCTTTGAGCGCTATGCACGACTACAGTCGTTTTAATCGGTTTTATTAGCTGGTGACATCACAGAATCATGAGTGTTTTAACATACAGTAAAGATTTGCAATTGCTTGGTCTTGTAATATTAAATCATGAGATAGTCCTACAAGCAAATTCTGGCGTAACAGTCCTATTCTGTTACCAAATAAAGCCTAACGCTGAAGACGTAAATAATGCTGCAAATCAACAAAAGGTATATTATACCGATTTTATTTTGTAACGGAAATACAATGGTAATATAAATCTTAATATAATTGACAAAGTTCTCTCCAGCATTCTGTTCTTCTCACTTCTGAGTCCACAATGCGTTCATCACAAATCACAAACGTTCTTAACCTGCGCATAAACAGAAACAGACTAATTAGCATCATTCCACAATATTACATCATTTAACACAATATTTATTAAAAAAAATGATTCAAATTATAGGAGAGGGGTCAGATAGATGAAGTTTCAGCGATGATATATAATATAGGTCTAACGGCGTTCCGTAGCCTCATAGACCTGCTGCCAGTCAATAATACTGCCCCATTAAGAATCATATAACTCGTCGTAAAATAACAAGTATTAAAGACAGATTTCTGTAATTTAGACATGACATCGTACATAGGTGTAGGTAGGTTCATGGTTAATATGGAGTATATATTTCAATAACATCACCCCCTATCGACCCCTCCTCTTAATAACATATTTGTTTTTTCGTTAGTACTTTAGTAAATTAATAACCTTATTCTTTTAGTGGATGTTCAGGAGTGTAATATTTATTATTACCCTTAAACTACATCAATACTTCATTACACTGACTGTTACCGTTTTAAAACAAAATATATAATTATGCATTAAAATTTACCCATAATAGTATATTTTATTCACATTTAGCGTTTAGCGCATGTTCACGAATATAAAATATAGGTATACAGTGGTAGCCTAATTATATTTACCCATTATTTTTTTTTTATTTTAAGCAACTGTTACCTTTCTAAAAACATAATATATCTATGTAGATAGATGTCCCCGTAATATAATTCTTTTGGCAATTTTCTAAAAATTATCCCTTTTATTTTAGGTTCAGGGACAAGATATTTTGTAACTTAAATATACCCTCATTTTACTACTTTTAGTCAACAGTTTTTTTACTGGAGGCCCTACTGTTACTTTTTACGACTGTTTACTAGCAGACTAGTCACATAGGCCCTATATATGAATATATATATATAAGTATAGTTAAATCACTTACCGGCCAAGAGCAGCCTTCAGGTTGTACGAGTCACCGTCGAAGCTACACCTACGACACCGAAACAAGATTCCTTCTGTTTTCCATTCGGTCAGCTGATCGAAGTTCAAGGGTACACATCGGCGATGGACCCAGCTCAAACAAGAAGAACATTCCACTGCATTCGTGACAGTGTTTTTCAAACAGATTGCACAAGGAAATGGTATCCGTGGCATGATTGTAGAATTGTAGAGCAAAATGAAGAAGACGTAGCACTGATAAATCAGAATACTAAAATGACTTGTGGCTCTGGAGATTCTTTTTATGAGGAAGTTGTACGTGAGAGGTGTGATCTTTGATGGCAATTAGGGAAAGGAGTACTTACTCCATGTGAGGGAGGGATTAGGCAGAGGAGTAGTTGAGAGGATTATGATAGTGGAGTAGGTGAGAACGCCAACTGGATAACTCATCGTTTATATTTGATATTCTTATATGTTGCAGTACTTCAATTGTAGATATTTTAAAAACATTTCCGAAGTTCATATTAGGTATTATCAATGTTGTCGCGCTTTCATAACATGGACCTTACATAGGATAGATGCAAAGTTATTAGCGACACGAAATGTACGCCTATGCAGATCAATGTGTCATAAAAATAAATAAACATAGTAAATACATTCGCTCCGGAGCGTGATGTAATCTTTTTGCACGGGTAATATCTACATAGAATGCAATCATGGCAATGTTACATATATAGATGTAACTGCACCTTTTACTATGGGCTATACTTCTGCTTATTTCATATGTTTGCTGCCACAAAACAAAAAGTGAAGTAACCACGTGAATAATATACCTGATAATTGCACTTGCGATCCACATAAATATTGCTAATTATATTGCTGTTATAGCAACACTAATCAACTATTGAAGTCAATCATGGTAAAAAGTGTCTTTTTTTTAAGATGGATTGCATTACAGTAGTCAAATGCAGCGAATGAATTGTCTTGTTTGTTTAGATTTAGGGCATCCTTGTACGCCAAGGGTGTTAAATTAATGACGCCCTTCATGCTGTTACGTCACGCGGCGGAGAAAAGGCGGGATGAACACTCTAGAAGCAGTTCACCTAGCACTTGTATGAAGAGTAGAAGTCATTGTCTTACGTGAAATGCTCCCAGCGCGAGGTGTTTGTGATAACCAGTGTCGGAGATGCGAGATCTGCTCCTGTCAGCGAACACCAACAATATCTAGGCGTAAATTCAATGCCTAATATTTACTAAATATATATGTAGCCTATAATCTCTATACAGTATCTATATGGCTATTATTGAATATGTGTATCATTATCGGCCTACCTATCATCACCTAGCCTACACAAATACCCTGGGAGGTATACAAGCATAATCATTTAGTTTTTTAAATTCACGATATTGGGTCAGTTAATTGTATATAAAATATCTGCTGTCATTAGTCAATAAGGTTATTCAACGAATAACCAGAAGAATATCCATATCCAGGAACGACATATGTGTAAAAGTTGGACGATTATACATTTTAATTAAACTCTAAATATTAAGTCATTTAATTGTATAAAAAATATCGCAAGTTAGCTGTCATCAATAAGTAAGATTATTCCAAGAAAACGTGAACAATAGCCTATGTCTTAGGTGTTATAATCACATCGCGTTGGGAACAATGAGGAAACGTCATATGTCAACGCCGCGTGAGAGTGAAATGAGAATTGCTCCAGCCCTAGAGGTATGCAGTAGGAAGCTAACCCTTTGAGCGCTATGCACGACTACAGTCGTTTTAATCGGTTTTATTAGCTGGTGACATCACAGAATCATGAGTGTTTTAACATACAGTAAAGATTTGCAATTGCTTGGTCTTGTAATATTAAATCATGAGATAGTCCTACAAGCAAATTCTGGCGTAACAGTCCTATTCTGTTACCAAATAAAGCCTAACGCTGAAGACGTAAATAATGCTGCAAATCAACAAAAGGTATATTATACCGATTTTATTTTGTAACGGAAATACAATGGTAATATAAATCTTAATATAATTGACAAAGTTCTCTCCAGCATTCTGTTCTTCTCACTTCTGAGTCCACAATGCGTTCATCACAAATCACAAACGTTCTTAACCTGCGCATAAACAGAAACAGACTAATTAGCATCATTCCACAATATTACATCATTTAACACAATATTTATTAAAAAAAATGATTCAAATTATAGGAGAGGGGTCAGATAGATGAAGTTTCAGCGATGATATATAATATAGGTCTAACGGCGTTCCGTAGCCTCATAGACCTGCTGCCAGTCAATAATACTGCCCCATTAAGAATCATATAACTCGTCGTAAAGTAACAAGTATTAAAGACAGATTTCTGTAATTTAGACATGACATCGTACATAGGTGTAGGTAGGTTCATGGTTAATATGGAGTATATATTTCAATAACATCACCCCCTATCGACCCGGTTTCGACATGATAACTCGGTTTCGCTCGGTTTCGACATAAAGAGGTACCGGAGTTTGACTATTTGGCATGTAATAAATTTAAAAATGACAGCTCTCTTTAACACCATTACCGTGAAACAAGAATTCTAATACATGCCAAATGGTCTAACTTCCAAAATACACAACACAATTGCACTTAATTTTCAGGGATGTTAGGGGAACATGAAAAAATGACCCGAGAAAAATTTTGTGAACAAATTTTAAAGAGCGACCAAGCAAATTGGAAAAAGGCTACTCCCAGGATCTGGTGAAACAGACTGTAGTCCCATCCATGACCCATTGCATTCTGGGCAGGCCAGAGCAAATAGCCTCGCTCACGGGCCAGGAACTAGGCGGGGTGTGGTGATCTCTGCCCTCGACGATCTCGACCCTGGAGATCTCGGACGGTGATCAGAGATCTCGGCCCTCGCCCGGCAATCTCGCCCGGCGATCTCGGCCAGTCGGGCCCTGCCTAGCCTTCCCAATTCTCCCCTCCATCAGAGCCCATTCAGAGCAGTCTGCCGGGAGACCTTGCGTGGAGATCTCGCCCGGTGATCTCCCCGGTGATCTGGGACGGTGTCAATCCATAACAGGCATCATTAACTCAACAATAACCCTTTCAATCCTTAATTTACCATTTAAATTTTCATCCACTACAATCCGCGATTGCTGTAGCAATTCTCCACTTGTAGTGGGTGAAAATGATTTGAGTGGGGTGGCAAATAAAGCCGAAATATATTGCTATTATTAAAACAGTTCCATGAATATCTTACCCTTAAACATGTTAAAACCCTAGTTTTTAGGAAATGAAGTCATTCTTCAGATATGCCAAAAGATGCCTTGATGCACCGTGAGGGTTTAAAGGGTTAAACCAACAGCTGTCATCATCTCCTATCCGTTGAACCGTGACATATGGCTTCCCGAGAATGCACTTCCTTCAATTACTACAACAATAGGGCACCAACCACCCTAAAACGTTTAGGGGAACAAGTTATAAATATTATGTAAAACACGTTTGTAACCTTAAAACGGTTTTAATTAAAAGACTGATAGACTGAATCGAAATAGGATTCAAATTACAATGTTGATGGTTTGACGCTTATATTAATATATAGGCCTGCACACTGCTTGTAAATACTAGAATAACACCCCTACCTCCAGCACCCACACAAGTGCAATCACAGTTTAGCCAGGTGATGACACTTCGTAGTGTTATCAATTAAGTAGATTAACATTGAATGTGCATAAATGCCCATAAACATATACTGACAGTGATGTGAGTGGACAAAAAAAACATGGAGAAACAGTAAAAATGTATTTTAAAACATGGTACAATTTAGTTTATATAGTATTAAATTATGTTCCTGATCATAAAATAAAACTATAACGCTTCACGTACTTAACTAATGAAAAGCTCAATACAAATAGTAAATACTACATGTGCTCTTGAACTTATATCAGTATGATATGTGTTTTATTTAAATATGTGCTTTTTCCCGGCTTCATTTTGAAGCGCACCCCAGTATCTGGATTAATGTAGTGTGTGATACCTCAGGATGCCTATCTATTCCCACGTGTCCCTAGGGACGCTTGTAGCGCATATATTATAACTAGAGGGCGGGGGCCCTAGGGTAGTGGTTAGCACCGCTGCCTTTCACGCCAGAGTTCGGGGTTCGGTTCCCGGTCTCGGCGGTTTGAAAGAAACAGAAAATGTTTCTTCCCCATCCACGTGTGAAAGTCAGTATTGTGGGGAGCCTCCGTGACCGAGAGGTAGCGTGCTCGTCCTCAGACCGCCAGGGCTCGAATTTCAAATCCTGTGTCTGGAGGACAGTGTCATCTCAATCATCTCACCATCCTCAGGAGGTTCTCCTGGCCCAGTTTAGCCTATATGTGCACAAACGTGGCCTAAAGCCCGATTCATTTTGTAGTGTGGGTACGCGCGGATTTGGCGTTGAGCTCACATTGAGCAGACGTGTTCTCAAGCTCTCAATAAATCCAATACAACATCATGTTTTATATCAATTGTGTTCCAGAATTCACCATCAAATCGGACTGTTTTCAATTTAAAAGGACGCAGTTATATCAGGTCATAGATGACGTGATATAAACTTGTAATATAAATGAGTAGACATAGACCACTTGTATTGACATTTTTCTATAGTAACATTGAACTACTTGTGTTATAGCCCCTTATTACTTTCAAGTTTGTGACTGTTGACTTTAAAAAAAGTGTTACTTGGAACATGTGTTACTTGATCCCGTCAACAGTATTGCCTTTGAACCTGTGTTACTTTGTGATCCAGCCAAAACTAACAACTAAATGGTGTTATCTGAGATTATTCTTTGAAGTTCACGGCTCCTGGTTATTCTTTATAGTTTTTTAGACCACGTTTTATCCGAACAAAGACAATTATGTTGACCCGAGGCTATGGTGTGGGAGCTTGCTTTATTTGAAAAACTAACACATTTAATTTAGTCACTGCTTTCATTTCACTGACGGCGCCGAAGATTGAGTATCTGCCCGCCAATGCTTGATAAACGTTTTGATCCCTGTTATACGTTTGAACTGAAACATTAAAGCTAAATTGTGTGAACTATGTAGTTAGGACCCATTAAATGTAACCCTTTAAGGTAACTGTTTTTTTATAGTTAAATTTAATTCAGCTAAATGTCGCGGCAATAAATGAGAAGTCGGTCAATTAAACATCTAGAAAATAAAACAATAATTATAGAAGTGATTGATGATCAATGGGTTACATTATTGTTATTTGTCATTTTACCAAGAATATTTTGTGTTACAATGCTAGGTAATGGTATTAAATCGACAGAATATAATATTGTTATATTGTAGGTTTTATTTCTCACATGTGGCGTATAGAAATATGACCATTATAATCCTGTATATTCCGGCAAACACGAGGCGTTGACCCATGTGTTGTTTTAATGTTGGCCCACCGCCTGCGACGGCGGCAAACCATTACAAAAATATTGTGTCAAAGCTTCGTGGTTGTCAGAATGCCCCTGCGCCATGAGTGACCGACTCAATCACACAAGATGATTGACGGGTGTGTGCGCATGCTGATTGGTCAAGATCTCCCCTCCCACATATTGCGATTTATGACACCTCCCAAATAACTCTCGCGTAATCTCGCTCGAACAGTGTGCTTTCACGAGAGTGAAGAAAACATCTCGGCAAAAACGAAGCATTCATCCAATACTGTTTAAATGTTGGACGACCGTCTTTGACGCTGGCTCAACAGTTAGGCAGCATTGGGTGAATTCCCCGTGTTTGCTTGGATTGTTCTTGCATGTCGATTTAACATTTATTTATCTCAATTATAATAGTATTTGAGCGTAGCAAAAACATATACTATGTTTTAATTTTGAAAATAAATAAACCCTCTAATCCCGGAAACTAGTGGTAATAATGGTATATTTTGTTTTCTGTTTATAAAAAAAAAAAAAAACCCGCCCTCAGATTACCTTGTATCGCATGTTTTTCGCCTATTTCTCAGTCAATTCTTAACCGATTTTGATGAAATTTTGCAAGGACTATTTTCGAGTCATGCGACGACTGTTGTGAAATTTGTATCAAAAACTATTATGAGGTTCAAAAGCTAGACCATTTGACATGTAGTAAATTTGTAATTACAACGTCCCTCTATAAACCCATTAAACTGGTTAAATTAAAGTTTGTAGTTTGTAGTAATTGACATGTAGTAAATTTGTAATTACAACGTCCCTCTATAAACCCATTAAACTGGTTAAATTAAAGTTTGTTTTTAGCCCCGAATTGCATTACATGCCAGATGGTCTAACATTTTAGCTATACAATATTTAACAATGAAAATTTCACGTAAGTCGCCGCGTGACTCGAAAATATCCCTTACAAAATTTCATGAAAATCGGTTGAGAATTGACTGAGAAATCAGCAAAAAACATGCGATACAAGTTAATCTGACGGCGGGTATAAATATGTTTTGATATAGGTTCCAGGTGACTCAAACAGTGATTTAAACAGTAGGCCTAATATCTGCAATTATCTGCTATATCCCTTTAACCCTTTAAGCTAACGAACAAACACATTAATTAAAAGCTACTATAAAGAATCATTATATACCCAGTCTGGGCGTCCGAGATCACCGGGCGAGATCTCCACGCAAGGTCTCCTGGCAGACTGCTCTGAATGGGCTCTGATGGAGGGGAGAAGTGAGAAGGCCAAGCAGGGGCCGACCGGCCGAAATGGTCGGGCGAGGGCCGAGATCTCCGACCACCGTCCGAGATCTCCAGGGCCGAGATCGTCGAGGGGCCGAGATCACCGCAATTCGTAGTCAACTAGCGCTTGCATAGGCCGTTGACGTTGTAATACACGGCTAGGACCAGGTCCAGGTAGTCAACATACTTTCATTTCACATTGTCATTGACATTGTCAACGACAACGGATCCCCCGAAACGGCGAATAGATCTAACGTTAGTAACAAATAGTAACACAAATATCGAATAGTCTAGTAATGAAAAGGACCAGAAAACGGCAAGGTACCGATTTTTTTAATTTCATCATACATGACTAGACTATTGTATAATATGCCCTAGTAGACCTAGATTATTAGCGACACAATTGAATTAGCTAATTATAACTTAATATTAGTAGTCCCCCTACTGATGTGATATCTGTCAACAGTGTAATGTATTATTAATGGAACTTTATGTAAACAGCGAATAGTAAAGAATAACACCAGAAAACGGCATAATATGACGTTTTTATTTATTGTCACATTCGTAGTATAGGGCCTACCTTAATGCTTGTAGTTGTAGGTATGTGTGGATTTTGAAAACGAAATAAAGATTTTAGCAGTGTAAGTGTTCAAATTGTGTTTTATTGTCAGTCGTTGGGCGCTATATAGCCGAGTAAACAACGTCTCTGGGCGAGCGCAGCGAGTCACAGAGCCGTGAATCTAGAATCAAAGTGGCTTTGCTACCAACTTTAAATTGCTCTTCTGGATTTAATCTGATGAGCTATATGGCAAATCTAACACCATCTTGCTTATAATAAATATATTTTCTTACATATCTGTGATTCTTGAGCTGATATGCGACATATTGGACCTGAATTTAGGTAAAATACACCTGCAATTCACGGCTATATAGTTTGCATCAACTTTCGCCAGTGCGATATGAGCGACATCTATGTGAGGAGAATTCGTCCACTGAAGGCGCATGCTCAGACCGCCTCGAAGTTGTTGATCAACACAAAAACACGTGCGTGAAGCACAGGAAAAACTGCAGATACCACGTGCGATGACGTCACGTCACAAAATATCGCCTTTTCACCCCACCACACCCGAGATCACTTCAGGGTTCGACACTAACACTGGCCCGTTGGCCCGAGGCCAGTAGAAATCACTAAGGGCCAGTAAATCACCTGGGATACTGGCCCTGGGGGCAACAAAAAAATTACACTCCCCTTGATACTGTGTACACTAAGGACTTGAATGACAAGGCTAAGGGCCAGTAATTGTCTAAAGCTACTGGCCCTTTGGGCTACTACCTGACATCAGCTAGTGTCGAGCCCTGCACTTGGTAGCCTCAAGTGTAGTTTTGGATAAATAACATGAATATAAACATTCTTTTCCTTTCTAACAATCAAAAATCTTCACATATATGCGTCAAATATGGTAGTGAAGACGTGTACACTGCAGGTAAGTCAGCGAATTGCGATTTAACCCCGAACTGGGCACCGTTTAATTCTGTGGCAGGACAGCGGCTGTACACAATTCAGCGCCGTAGGACGATCAGCGCTAGGCGCTATACAGATTACAGTGCAATGTATCACCAATAGGATTCCTTACAAGCAGACCTCTCCCGCCCCCGGTTGACAAGCTGCCTGTTGAAAAAACACGTGAGGCACCAGTGTGATGTCTGCACACCCTCAACCTACTGTCTAGTGGTGTAAAATCATGAAGAAGAAAAATTTCTTGGATTCTCATCCTTATAGAGTTATGAAACTTACATTTTTACCCTCGGTGCGCACCATGAGGAAGTGCAGGGCAGACAAACAAAACTTCAGGGTCCAAGTTTTGACAAACTAGTGCAGCCTTCCTCAGGTATCTCTATTCTTAGAGATTTCCACATTGTTCTGTCCAAATGGCCTTAATGATGGCCTCCAGAACATCCTCATAGGGCAGTGGACATAGTCTATCTTGATTTTTTTACAAAAATTAAACAAATGGCACCTGTGTAAAAAAAATTATCAGAAAGGGCCACAGCATGCTTTTTCCACTCACCTCCACAAGCATTTGTTGCAACAATTATGGAATTAAAGGCGGAAGCTGGCACCATTTTTCATAATTGCGAGAAATCCTATAATAGGAACCCCCGAAAAAGGTGCCATTCAAAACAAATAATGCTTTTAATTTTATGATGATTGAGGGTGCACATCATGAGTCCTGGAAATTATGGATTCTTCACTGTTCACTTTTTGCCCATTTTTTTGCCTCGCTAATCTTTTTTATGAGGGAAAAATGTTATAAATATAGATAAAAACAGATATTAATTTTTATGTTCGTTTTTTACACTATTTATACATGTATGCTGAAATCCTCGATGTTCGGACCCTAAGAACAGGCGATTCGACGTTCGTTTGATTTTAACCCATGTGCACCCTTATGATCGCTTCATTTTTACCAGTAATACTATAGTGAGCAAAAAGAACAAACAAACAGAGAAAAATATGTCTTTTATTGCAGTGTCTCACAAATTCACATAAATCCTGAAAAAAACACGAAAAAAACATCAAAATGATTGTTTGGAATGCACCTACCAGGGAGGTACAAAAAAAACTCCTTCTCAACACTGCAATAAAAGCCTTTTAAAAAGGCATATTTTTCTCTGTGTCACCTCCGCGTGGTCCCCCCTGGGCAACTTCTTAGAAGGCCAAGCACACCCAAACCTTTCATCAAACCAGGTTTTTCTATTTTTTTGACGTGAAGTTTTTTTGTGTTTACTTTATGGTGGTTTAGGGTTTTTCACTGAGGTTGTTATGTTTATTTTCGAATAGTTTTCAGTTAATTTTTTTTATATATTTTCTATATATTCATAATTATATATTTTATATATTTTTTCATTGTTCTCATTGTAGATCTACTCATAATTCCTCTACGATTTGTTTTTTTTGTGTTTGCAGTGGTTTCTCTTTGGCATCCTGGTGTTGGACGGGATGTCCGAAAGAAACCATTGCCATATAATTATTTTTCACTTCATTGTTTTAATGGTTTCTCTGTGGCATCCTGGCAGATAATGCAGCATGTCATAGAAAAGCCATTGCCGTACAATTAGCCTGTGGTGACTTACGGTGTCCTCACGGTTTGTGATCGCTCTGTGATGTCCTACAATATCACAGACCTTATTAGCTCCCGCCGTCACCGTAGGTGAGCGAAGGGAGCTATGGTTTCTACCTCCGTTTTTTTTTTGCCTCTTCTTTTGCCTATAACTTTGTGAGAAAATAAGCTAGGATAACAATTTTTGGTATGTGGGTTACTTCCAGGTGGCTAATGGACGGGTTAAAATATTTTTAATCTGAATTCAATACGCAAGGTTGCAGAGGAGAAAATGATGATGTGACGGCGTTGGGCCGTTGGGCCGTCCGTAAACAATTCGTTTCCGGAGCATATCTCTGAAAGTACTTGTCCGATTGTCTTCAAATTTTACACACAACACCCCTAGGGGGTCTAGTTGTGCCTTTTGGGGTATTTGAACTTTGACCTACTTCTGGTTCAGAACTATGACCTATTTAGACGTTTTGACGCGCACTTCGTTTCCGGAGCAGATCTCGAAAAGTACTGGGCCGATGACAGTCATATTGCACATACATGTTCTCTAAGGTCCCTAGTTGTGCCTTTTCAGGTTTTTGGACCTTGACCTTGAAGTTGACCCAGCACTTTGACCTAATTTATAACATCGGTAAATCCGACTGAAAGATTTTGTGGAATATCATGAAAACCGCTCAAGATAGCTACACCATTACTATAAAACAAATTGTGAGGTTTCAGGAGAGGATGCATCTTGAAAAATTTCAAGTCAATAAAATTAAAAATGGCCGCCTATCGGCCATTATTCACCTCGACAGGCCTGATATTGCGGAATATCATGAAAACCGCTCAAGATAGCTACACCATTAATATCAAATAAATTGTAAGGTTTCAGGAGAGAATGCATCCTGAAAAAATTGAAGTTGAGAAAATTCAAAATGGCCGCCTATCAGCCATTATTCACCTCGACAGGCCTGATATTGTGGAATATCATGAAAACCGCTCAAGATATCTACACCATTACTATAAAACAAATTGTAAGGCTTCAGGAGAGGATGTATTTTGAAAAAAATCATTTTGTCAAAGTTCAAAATGGCCGCCAATCAGCCATTATTCACTTTCACATGGCCGTTATTTGGTAAACCGTGCTAGATGGCTAGACCATTACTATAAAACAAAATGTGTGATTTCAGGAGAGGATGCATCTTGGAAAAATTTGACTCGATAAAATTCAAAATGGCCGCTTATCGGCCATTATTCACTTTCACATGGCCGTTATTTGGTCAACTGTGCTAGATGGCTAGACCATTACTGTAAAACGAAATGTGAGATTTCAGATGAGGATGCATCTTGAAAAAAATTGACTTGATCAAATTTAAAATGGCCGCCTTTTCGGCCATTATTCATTTTCACATGGCTGATATTTGGTAAACCGTGCTAGATGGCTAGACCATTACCTGATTACTATAAAACAAAGTGTGAGTTTTCGGAGGAGGATGCACCCTGAAAATTACGAATTCAAAAAGGCCGACAATCAGCATTATTTACCTCGATAGGCCTGATATCAGGTAAACCGTGCTAGATAGCTAGACCATTACTATAAAACAAAATGTGACGTTTCGAGAGAGGATGCCTTTTAAAAACTTTCGACTCAATCGAATTCAAAATGGCCGCCTATCGGCCACTATTTACTTGCACATTGCTGATAGTTGGTAAACCGTGTTAGATAGCTGGACCATTACTATAAAACAAAATGTGAGATTACAAGAGAGGATGCATCTTGAAAAAAATTGACTCGATCAAATTCAAAATGGCCGCCTATTGGCCATTATTCACTTTCACATAGCCGGTTTTTAGTAACCGTACTAGATGGCTAGACCATTACTATAAAACAAAATGTGAGATTTCAGGAGAGGATGCATCTTGAAAAATTTTGACTTGATCAAATTCAAAATGGCCTCCTATCGGCCATTATTCACTTTCACATGGGCGATATTTGGTAAACCGTGCTAGATGGCTAGACCATTACTATAGAATGAAATGTGAGATTTCAGCTGAGGATGCATCTTGGAAAATTTTGACTTGATCAAATTCAAAATGGCCGCCTTTAGGCCATTATTCACTTTCACATGGCCGATATTTGGTAAACCGTGCTAGATAGCTAGACGATTACTATAGAATGAAATGTGAGATTTCAGCTGAGGATGCATCTTGAAAAATTCTGACTCGTTCAAATTCAAAATGGCCCCCTATCGACCATTATTTACTTTCACATGCCCAATATTTTGCAAACTGTGTTAGATGTTAGTCCATTACTATAAAACAAAATTTGAGGTTTCGGGGCAGGATGCACCCTAAGTTTTTGACTAATTTATATCGAATTCAAAATGACCGTAAATCAGCTATTAGTTACCTCGATTGGCCTGATATAGGGTAAACCGTGCCAGATAGGTAGACCATTACTGGGATACTGATTAGGATCATTAATTTCAATGGAGGTTTGCAATCTCTGACAGACTGTCTAGTTCTTATCCCACTCTTAGACTGGGCTTCTTAGACCTAGTTGTCTTGCGTCTTGTTGACCTAGCCTAGGACTACATTAAAAACCCTACACAAAATTGCTTAAATCAAATTCTAATTCGTCGCGGGAGCTCCTGGACTTATGTAGTCTTGTTACCAACTGTGAGGGCACTGTAAGTCTTTGATTTTTGAGAATTTTTTGTGGTTTCATGATTTCTCTGGCCATACTGGCCATACTTACTTACTTAATGGTTTCTCTGTTCATTGTTTATGTCATTCATATTTATGTCTAAATGGGTTTATTTTTTTATTATAGTATATAGTATTATAGTATATATTATATATTTGTTTTGACAATGACACTGTTTTGACTTAGACTTGTAGTTTTTTACACAATCACTCTAATTTCATGGAGATATAATTATTTTATAATCACTTCATATTTTACATTATTTATACTGATATTTTTATACCCATTAAACTGTGTTGTAGTGCAGGCGCTTCAACATGTCATCAGACTCGTTACATATAGGTGCCAGGAGCATCGTCATTTTATCATATCAAACACTTTAAACTGAATATTTTAGTACGAACATGCTTTTATTAGCTTTGTCTTTCCTTTACTACTTTAACTATACAATATGGGATATTGTAATACCTGGAATTTTCACTTAAATGGCCATACTGGCCGAAAAGTGAAGTAAAGCAAATATTTTACTTACTTACTATTTTTCTCTGTTTGTTTGTTCCTTTATCTCACTTTTACTGGTAGAAATGAAGCCATCATTACATGTATGTTTGGGCTATGCCCAAATATATTGAGTTTAGTTTGGACAATAGTTTTTTTATTTTTCTATGTTAGACTGCTGATTCTCCCTGTACTGGATTTCATACAATCAACTTGCAGTTTAACCTCAATGTTTCTCAGACAGTCAGGTGGATTCCAGTTGTTGTTCCGGATTTATTCTGGATTTTCTGTATCACTAAGTGTTAATCGATGTTGGGTCAATGATGTAAATGTCGGGGGCTTATGATGTCCTATTTCTCCCTGGGTTTTTATCCAATCGACTTCAAACCTTGGCACTAGGATCCTTAGGTATTGAGGTTTATTGCTATATTTTTGGAGGAATTTCCAGTTCTTCCGGATTTATTCAAGATTTTCTGAATCGCTATACCTGTATGGATCGATGTCGGGTCAATGATGTATATGTCGGGTGTAGCCTCATTCATTGTATGGGTAGACTGAAATGTGGGCAGTAAGTCCAAGCTTGGTCGCCAATGGTAGATTTGATAATCAATTTGCATTTGCCTAATAATGTTTTAATGCAGGGCCAGTCTTGCAGACCGATGCCCATCATTGAACCAACCTTGAGTGTTTATTATGGACATTAGTAACCTTTCAAGTGCTACATTTGAAACGAAACATCCACCCAGTTTTGTTTTAATATTGGGCCAGCATCGCAGACAGTAATACAGCATTAAATGAACAGAGACTCAAGTCAATGGTTTTACTGGGCACACTGAATGTGCGTCCATTTGCCAAACAAATATCTGATTTTATAAAAGTACAAAAGCCCACTGCGCAAGTGTTTGCCTGCACAAATGCGTAAGTGCGCAAGTACGCAGATACCCAAGTGTGCAAGTACCAAGTGCTTGCGCAAGTAATCGGCAAGTACGCAAGTAAAGTGTGCAAAAGTATGCAAAGTGCGTAAGTTTGAAAGTATTTGTGCAAGTGTGAAAGTGCTTGTGCAAGTACTTAAGTGCACAAGTATATGTGCAAGTGTGTAAGTACGCAAGTAGTTAGGAATGCAAGTACATGCACAATAGTCAGGTAGCTTAGCATCAAATTTTAGGATTTATAAGCGTTATCGGGCTGATAAAAGCACCAATTTTTTTGAGGGCTTACTAGTCTATCCGGATCTACGTTAGCCTAGGAGCCCAAAATTATTTTCTATTTAAATTCAAGCAAAACCTGTGATATTGTTGCTGTTAAACATTGAGTTTTTAGTACTATTGATCGGTTGAAAGGCCTCAGGTTAATGTTTTATAGTTGTATTGTACCTGTAACCCATATAGCAATTTTCTCCTTCAAGTTTCTACTCACATTACATCCTTATCATTGATGTATGAATATTTAGCTGATCAATTTCACATTTTACGAGCAAATGGGCAAAATTGCATACCGGTACATATCTTTTCGCTATGCAATACTGAACAAAATCTTCCCCATACCATATATTCACATACAAATCAGAAATATCGGCATCATTCCATTTGACATGTTTGAGTTCATTGAGCTACATATATGTTATAATTTTTATGAGAAGCAGGGTTCGAAATTGGCCCCGTCCGATCGTCCAAGACGACCAACAATCTGGGAAGGACGAGTTCAGTTTCAATGAGCTTGTCCAACTGGATGAGTGCCCCTGCTTGACAATTATTAGAAAGGACAAATGATATTTTTGGGAAGGACTAGTCGATTTTTTAGCTAGGTGTCCGACTGAACAAGTGAAGATTTAGTTCAATTTCGAGCCTTGAGAATTTAATCTAAATACACGTATGTAGAGATTTTTCTGTTTAAATGTAGAATCAATGAATGATATTTAACGATTCATTTGTTTAGAAATTATGCATTGAGGAAGATACATGACACATTTCACCAAAACAAGCATGTGACAGACCAGAATGAAACAGCATCTCTCCTGAAAGAAGCTGAGAAAAATCTTGAAATTATCAAAAGACAGGTATGAAATTATATTTTCTGAAGACAGCAAAATGATATAGTATATAGGGGAGACCGGGGCTAGTTCACACAAGGGGTTCTCAGTAGTGCCCATAATTTTGACGGTAAATGTATTTTTTCGTACTGTTTTTTTCGTACTATTTTTTAGTACTGTTGACTGGTCACTTCATGTTTGAAGGTTTTTTCAAAACAAATTATGAAAAAGTAAGAACAGGGGCCAGTTTCTGTATCGTACTTAAGTAAAAAGTGTTAATTTTGTACTTAAGTATGTTACAGAAACTGGCCCCTGCGGCCGATTTCTATAACATACTGAAGTAAAAAAGTTAACTTTTTACTTAAGTATGCTACGTTTACTTAAGTACGTTACAGAAACCGGCCGCAAGGGCCGGTTTCTGTAACGTACTTAAGTACAAAGCTGACACTTTTTACTTAAGTACGATACAGAAACCGGCCCCAGTTTTCCATTTTACTGGGTCAAAAGTATTATTTTGCTGTCGTACAAAATGTTATTTTGCTCAATGTTTGCCATTGAACCCGACAGTTTCAACTCCTATAGCTGTACAAGTGCCCTAACTGAAGTTATCAATCCTTTATCATGTTTATGTATAAATGGTAGGTTGCCTTCTATGATGTTAGTTCAAAATTAAATATAGAATTTTTCAAAACACGTCCATGTGGGGTTTGTTTAATCAAAGAGCAAATAAAATGGGGTTAGTTGAACTGTTCAGATTAACCCCACAAAATATCTGGTACATTCAACACTGTTCAGACACACACCATCCCATGTTCGAACCAACCCCAAGTGTGGAGTTTGTTCGAACAGTGAAAAATCTAACTTTAACATGTTTTTCTGACTCTATCCTTTCAATTTGAGAATAATGTATGCTAAAAATAGCACAGATCTATAGTTGAATACTTCTGGACAAAAATATAAGTCTCCTAACTTCATCATATAAAAAATTAAATCGTTTTTTTCAAAATTTTGTTCGAACTATCCCCGGTCTCCTCTATATCTAATTAATGTAAGTTCCTATTCAGCTACAGCTTGCAGTTTCTGCAGCAGCAGCTGCTGAAGGCATATTGTGGCAAAGTGAGGCAGCGTGAAGAAATTTCAAACACAGGTGCCTTAAATCCAAGTGCGTTTTCTGCTTGATGGTCCGAATGGTCATCAGTTTAACTACTTTATTAGATTTTGCACAAATTTCAGATAACTGTTTTGATATATTCACCACTAAACTTCAACTGTGACTTTAATATATCTCCACATATACATGTACAAATATGTATATTTATTTTTGCTCCTGTTGAAAATTGGTAAAGTGGTTCCGTGGGATGACATCAATTTTGGTATTATATTTTGTATAAAGCACTGTATCCCGCAGATCATAAATTCTTCTTTTTTTCGAAATTTTCAGATTTTTAAAAACATTTTTTTTAACAACATTTATAAGAATCCAGAGAAAGCCACAACAAGCTATTTGTACATAGTTAAATGTTAGCACATCATTGAGCCACATGTTGATAATGTCGGCCCAGCGTTGGGCAGACAATCGGTGAGGCAGGTTACCCCCCCCCCCCCTTTAACCCTTCACATACACACACAAATTAACGTCGTCATCTCCTAAAGCAGCACCCCAGATTCGACAGTTTGAGAGAGTGGGTATTTCAGCAATTCTGGTATTTAAAGTGTAAAATGCAAACAGATTTGTTTACATGGCAATATACGACTTGGAAATAAAACTAGTTTAGTCTTTTCACACTGATGATTTTTTGTATTTTGGTTTAAGATCAGTAGGCTTTATAAGTTCATATATATATTTATTTTTCAAAATTGACTTGTCACCATATGCTGTCCCTTTACAGTAATATCATTAATTGTAGGCTATTTACTTATTTATCATTATAACCTGATGGAGTACTAACAATAAACATTTCCTTCTTCCACAGGTTGTAATTGGTCAGATGTATCATGCACGTCCTTTGGTGATTGAGTCAGAAATGGCAGAAGACTGTGCATAGAATAAGATGAATACAAGTTTACATTTTTATGAACAACTATCTAGTCTCAAATGTTTTGTTAGCACATCGGTCCAGATTGTGTTGACATGCCCTTCATTACATAGACTCATTTGCTATCATTATCCCATGTACCCCAGAAGTTTCATGCTTGTTTATAAAATATTGTTAATAATAAAAGTGATTTTGTGAAAATTAGACTGGTCTCCAGCTCTGGCTTGCCTTTGTTCTTCATTTATTTGGTGAGTGGGCCTGCTCGTTACAGCACAATAAGTTAAATATTGTGATTCAGTGGCTCAACCCATCAAAAAGTATACATGTATATACTTTTTGATGGGTTGAGCCACTGAATGTCGGGTTTTCCCCCTACTATGTTCATGTGATAAAGCTCATCTTTTGCCCAAAAAAACGCGATTCACTATGCACATACAAGTACGGTATGTTTTTCAACGGATTATTCACCCCTCCCCCCATTATGTTAGAATCTTAGGAAAACTGAATTCCAAAAATTATGCTTTCTATTGTTATGTGAGCAGCAGCGGGCGCGCAATCCAGCTGGGCGGGTCGGGTTTTTCTCCTACTATGTTCATGTGATAAAGCTAAGTGATTTGGGGAGGGCACTGTCCAAATCCTCCCTACCTAAGTGTCCAATTCCCCCCTGAAAAGTGTCCGAATCCTCCCTGAATTTTCTGTATTCAACAGCATGAACAGCACCCAACAGCATGAAAATCTATAAATAGCCCAATTCCCGAACAATAGAGACACTGGCCATAAAATTAAATTACACAAAATTAGTAAAACAGCCAGCCTTAGTATTGAAATATTTAAGGTAAAATCCAAGACTAGTCATTGAAAAACAAGAGCACACTCGATAATAGCCCGCCGCCGAATTATGATAAAGAAAGTAAAGACGAATGTCATCACGTGAATAACAACCCAAGATATAAATGGTATGTTAAACCAGCCGCTTTTCAAGTTATCGCGCCCACAAGGTCAAATTATGTACGTAAAATAAATGTGAAAAATCGCAATAAGTCGAACATTTTGATTTTTTTACCGGCCATTATTGAGCTTGTCCAAGAACTGCTTATTAGTAACATGCATAACAAACTTGAAGAGGATACTTGTGAAAATGTTGAAGTTATCGCGCCTACAAGGTCAAATTATTGACGTAAAATGAGAAAAATCGCAATAAATCGGCCATTTTGAATTTTTTTTCAGCCATTATTGAACTTGTCCAAGAACTACTTATTAGTAACGTGCATAACAAATTTGAAGAGGATATGTGAAAAACTTTTCAACTTATCGCGCCCACAAGGTCAAATTATTGACGTAAAATGTGAAAAATCGCAATAAATCGGCCATTTTTTTTTTTTTTCGGCCATTATTGAACTTGTCCGAGAACTGGTCATTAGGACCATGCATAACAAATTTGAAAAGGATATGTGAAAAACTTTTCAAGATATCGCGCCCACAAGGTCAAATTATTGACGTAAAATGTGAAAAATCGCAATAAATCGCCCATTTTTTATTTTTTTTCGGCCATTATTGAACTTGTCCGAAAACTGGTCATTAGTAACATGCATAACAAATTTGAAAAGGATACGTGGAAAACTTTTCAAGTTATCGCGCCCACAAGGTCAAATTATTGACGTAAAAGGTGAAAAATCGCAATAAGTCGGCCATTTTGAATTTTTTTTCAGCCATTATTGAACTCGTCCGAGAAGTGGTCATTAGTAACATGCAAAACAAATTTGGGAAGGAAACATGAAAAACTTTTCAAATTATCGCGCCCACAAGTAAATGTTAACGCCGACGCCGACGCCGACGCTGACGCCGACGACGCCGAACTTCAATTGCAATAGCCCACCTTTTTTAATTAAAATTAAAAGGCGGGCTAATAAAAAGACATTGATCATAGCCTACATCTGAAAAGTTACTTCGACTGTTCAAAATCAAACAAATGTGACCAAACATTTAAAATTGAACAATGGTGCCCACTGAGCTGGTCCTGGTGGGCTATATGCTACGTATGGAGATATTAGGACAGACACAGGAGGGTTTGGACACAAGGTGCATTTGGACAGTAGGACAATACGTTACCAAAATACGTTACAAATTGTAACGTATTTTGTGTAACGTATTCTGTTTTGTTTTTTTTAATTGTGCAGCTGGGTTCAGTTGTCAGTATAAATTTTTACTTGCTTCTTGGAGACATACCTAGTGAGTAATTAAAGGGCCATTTGTTGTTAAGTGTGCATATCACCATATCTTCAGAGTCCATGCAACGTATTCTGTTTTCTTGAAAAATAAATAGGGTATGCTTGTGTTTATTGATATTGGAAGAGTAGCACTGTTGGTATCACACAATTTTTTATGTCAAATTCTTACGTACTTACGTTAGACTACATATTCACCACACAGCAAGGAACTTTAGTTGACCTTACAATTGTTGCCAGATAAAAAACTAACTTACCCAAATGTAACGTATTCTGTTATTTTGTTGCGACATGAAACATCAATTCAATTTTGCAGAAGACAACGTACTGCTTTTGAGAATTCTCTTTTTTAATACAATCACTACTATATATTCGTCAAATTCAAACAATTTATCTTCCAAAAACTGCACCCACTCATGAACAGTGACCTGTCAAAGACGAAAATTTAGGCTGGCGACATGCCAAAAATGACATTTTCATGGTCAAAAGCACAATTTTTCTTGTCTAGGCTATGGATAACTATACATTTTCTGAAAGGTCTGTGCATGAAGTAAATGATAAAACTAGTTAAACAAAAGTGGAGGTCACTACAAGCGAGAACACTGCTGGGGTCACATGATTCTTGAAGTGGCGGACTTTGCCCATATCCATACAGATGTACTGACATCACAGTCGTGTTTGAAGGTGTTGATAATCTGATAATGACATAAGCTGTGAATGTAGTTTTAACATGTTTAACGCAATATTTAATAATTTTCTGGTAATTGTTTTTTAAGAAATTGTAATGCAGTTAAAAGACGAGTCAATTACAAGCTTGAAATTTTCAATTACAATTACAGTGCTGCATGTTTTTACACACCCCTACAAATTCTCAATAACACTATGATTGTAGTTAATTACTAATGTAATTTGTTACTATATTAGGATAAACGAGGTCTATCCAAACAAAATTTCTAAAATCAAGATTATATTAAATTATTAGTTTTAACGAATTCAAAATTTTCGTCCATTCCTGATGCACTAATATGATTATTAGATATTTGGTATAAAACATACATAATTGACATAAGCTGAGAAATGAATGATATGTCTCGTGTTTACTGGAAGCCTTGTGACATAACTCAATGTGTGCAACCATCTCCGACACTGTGGTAACATTGAGCCTTTACAGATTCAATGTCACGTGTGTTAACTGGATAGTTGAGAACCTGTGACAGAGTCCATCACAAGTGGAACTGTAAACAGACCAGACAGACGGACACATTCCTTGGTATCAATCCTAGGCCTACATGTACATTCTGGTCGAGCTAACTCCATCATTTTACCATGTTGTATAAGAATAGTATGATGGACATACATGCAGGGAAAAATGTCAAGTATCGCACAGAAAAGTGCTATGCAATTTTGCCCATTTGCTAATCAAATTTGTAATTGATTAGCAAAATATTTATACATTAAAGATACAACGATGCCTAGCAAGTTACAACTTGCGAGCAGAAAATTGCTAATTAAAAATTACAAACAATGTTGTCTCTGGCATGGTCAGATGGTAGGAGATTTGAAAATAATAACAATTCAAGAATTTAAATAACATTATTTATTCATTTTATCGATCAGGCATTTGGAGAGAAAATACTCGTGCTGTATGGTCTCCTGAAGCAGTGGC
This sequence comes from Flabesymbios commensalis, assembly GCA_964017125.1. Lineage (NCBI taxonomy): Eukaryota > Metazoa > Annelida > Polychaeta > Terebellida > Flabelligeridae > Flabesymbios > Flabesymbios commensalis. The sequence goes on along the minus strand of OZ024909.1, from coordinate 52,966,982 downwards.
TAACGTACAACCATCACTACAAAAAAACAATATCGGGAATTAAGCAATTTAAACCCTCTAGTAATTATGTTACATATACAAATATATATTTCAGTTAGCCTGTTATTTTTTCTAATTTACTATTGATAATTCAGAACTATAGTAAACTAAGTCGTTGTGTGTGTGAACAAAAGTAAGATTTATAATACGATTTGTATGAGCTGCATTAGATCATCTTCGGTAGCAATATAGCAATTTTTTAATCATTTCATGAAGGTATATTCTACATACAATAGAAAATTGTCAAAAAATTACACTAGTATTTTTAACTCGTTTATATTTCTATTATCCTGATTTTATTGATTATCATTTCCTTAGTTAAAATTATCAGCAGCAAAGTATTAGAAACGATCCGGCCATGCCAAGCATTTCATGAAAAACACTTTCAAGATATCCACTAACAGGTGCCAAAATGTATTATCTTTATTGTTTATTTTACATGTCGCTTGGATTGGCTAATTAGAGCTGATGTTATATGTTTTAAGTTTTTGCGACTTGAAATAAAACTTATCTATCTTATCTTATCATAGGTGAAAAATGTATAATTGTGGTAGATCTAGAACTATACAATAAATATTGAAATAATACGAAAAGATGTAACCAACTATTTCTGTTTGCTGTTAATCTTTTACCTACTAGATTATATTATTTCATTTTTCACACACTTGAAGTTGTGTCTCTCCACCCCGCACACACTTTACTCATATTTGTTTATTTTGAGAGCAAACATTTGTAAATCTTAATGTTTACCATCATTTCATTTCCAATCACTATGATTTGACCTGCTAATAAGATAAATTAAAAACGAATATAGTTGTGATTACCGCTGAAAAGGTTTAGCCCTTTCACCACTAAAGCCCGTTTTTATGTGCTGAATGCTATGGCATTCAGCACATAAAAACAGGCTTCAGTGCTGAAAAGGTTTAAACATTACTTCACTATAGAACATGAAGAATACCTTGATAAAGTCATATCCAGGATTTCAGCTGTGTGGCCTGACCACTGCTCCTCTCTTTTCCCAGTCCTTCCATCCCACATGTGAACTAGGCCATCTAACGTACAGCTATAGACCACAGGGGATGCCGGATCATTAGCGATTCTTACAATACCAGCCTGCAACATTCTAATTGGTATTACATTGCAAAGTGCTAAAGTGGGTCACCTGCAAACACAAGACATCCAACCAATGTTGGTTTAATGTTCTTCCAGTTAGTAAACATGTGATGGCAATAAAATATATATTTACCCCTATGTGTTCAACAACAATAATGTGAGACAACAATACAAGTTGTAGTTGATTGTACATGTGTACAAGTAATTTCCAGCAAACACGAGACATTAAAATAATGTTGACCCAGTGTTGTAGACGTCGGGCCAACGGTAAACCAGCCTTGTTTCAATGTCTCGTGTTTGCTGGGATTGACCTGCCATAAACATGATAAATGGCATGGCATAAATGGCAAACATAAAACATCCAGCCAATGTTGATATAATTATGTCCCATCGCATGCGGCACTGGCCCAACATTGGGTCATATTTGTTCCAACTTCTTGTGTTTGCTGGGGACTTAATCAAAGCTGTTTCTTGTAAATGTAGCTTAACAAGCTAAAATTCACTATAAATTAGATTTTCTATTAGGATTGTATTTATCAGCCATTACAGCCACATCATCCACATTATCACCTACACTCTGAAGTTGATTTGTCAATCATTAGGGATATTATATTTTTTGTTTGGACCAAGTTCTTTAACGTGTTTCCAAAGATCGATTTGTGAATTTTCAGCTTGTTTTTTGCTGTTTACAAAATTATAAATTATGTCTATAATTTAACAGCAAAATAAGTAATGAAAATACATTAATAACACCTCCCATTAGTGAAGGCTTCGTCTTTAAATACATAATATCTATGGCAAAGGAAAAAGAAAAAGCCCATGGAACCCCTGAACGATATTCACCGGCAGAATATCATAACAAAAAGGCTGATGTAGATGGTGCCGACCGGTTTCGTTTATTTAAACTTCATCAGGGTACAATTTGTTGATGATAATGGCAAATAATAAATCCATTGGTCTAGATGGTCATAGCGTTGAAATATTAAAACGATCAGCCATAGCATATCACAGAAGTAAACGTAGTCAAATTATCACACAAAAACTTCAAAATGTGGTGTGAAAATAATAAAATGAAGTTGAATATTAATTATTAGAACAGGCACAAATCCCAAATATATCCGGGATTAATCCCCAATAGGTTAATGACATCCCAATTGAACAAGTTTCACATAACAAATTACTTTGTATTCGTTGTATCGAATTTGCAGGTAGCGAACATAAAAATTGTGGCCTATAAATTGTTTCTTCTCAAGCGTATACGACCCTTCTTGTAAACCCAAAGCAGGATTTTGATTTTTAACTATTATATAAAACCGTATTTGGAGTAGGGCCTACTGTTATAGTATATGGGGAAGCACATCACAAGAAAACATAAATATAGTTGTAAAGCTTCAAAAAAGAGCAGCTCAATTGATCGTCGATGCTGATTTCTCAATAGGAAATAGGTTATTATTCCGGGAGCTGGAATTAGTTCTTTTTCAGGAAATTGTTCAATTTAACCACCCCAGTTTATTTATTTTTAAATGTATTATCAATATTGTTCCCACTTATTTACAGGATGTGTTTCACCACAAATCCAATGATCATACATAAATGTTGAGATCTTCTAACTGGCCCATTAAATGTATCAAGAAAACACAGAAGCTTATTGGTCCTAAATTAAAAAAAATTGTCATGTGATGGAATATGTAAAATAATGCTAAATGAACAGCATGTGGCTATATTATTTATGTATATATCAATCTGAATTGTCACACTTCACTAGCTGTTAAGTTTTACGTTCATGTATGTATCATTGATCGAATTTACATTTTTGTATGTATGTATGACATGGCAGGTGAACGAAAGCTCAATGGGTCACCTTCTGGAAATAAAGAATATTATTACCTCTGTCAAGAAGGTTATGTTTTTTTTCTTCTTGGTTAATCTGTCCGTCCCCCTGATTTCTTAACCCTTGTCCTGCTGAATTTTTCCAATTGTATTTTTCGTCATTTGGAGCTGGAATTGCTAACACAATTTCCAGCTCCAAATGGCGAACAAAAAATATAGATATTTTAAATATACATCTTCTAAATCGAGTTATTTGACTAACTGAGCATCTTCAACAAACTATATTGTCCATTTCAGTGACATATTATTTGGCTTAAAATATGCTTAAACTGTGTATATACGGCCGTAGCAGGACAAGGGTAAAAAATTTATGAACGGATTTACATGAAACAAGAGGTGTGTTTCAGGCCAAGAAACAATCGATTAAATTTTGGTGGCATAATATAGGTCCCTATTTGATGTAATTATAATACTACTTTATGATGGTATATAGTCTCACAATGGTTGTTCCCTGTTATACAATAATACTTGACACACCCACCTGAATGCAATAGGTTCGATCTATGATGTCATAATTGATCATCTCCAGTGAAATTTTCCTAGACTACCCACTTCAATTTTTACAAGTGAATGCAAAACTAAGTGTACTAGAGGTTTTAGGATCATTAAGATCTTAATTTCAGCAGAGGTTTGCAGTCTCTGACTGACTGACTGTCTATTTATTATTACATGCATTATCAAAAAAATGTCAGAGAAAATATTTCATTAAAAATACTGCACCTCATGTTGACAATGATGTCTTTGAACTTGCGTTGGTACATCCCATAGTCTCATGCTGCCCTTAAGGGTTCCTGTGGCAACAATAGGTTGTCTAAAAATATGAAAACATACAATTATTTCCTAAAAATAAAATGATTTACAACTTTTAAAATATTTCACAATTGTATGAGTGAATATTGCCTAATAAAAATACATTTGGTTTTGGAATCCTAGATTTATTGAAATATATAAAGAATAATTTATTTAATAACTTTTGTGCCGGAGCATGACCAACCCCCAGGCAAAATTGTGAAAAACCAAACAGCATAAAATGGTAGTATTTTCTATAGGAAAATGGCAATTATATGCAGGGGAGATTCATCTCCAAGCCTACCTACATAAGCACCTAAATGATGACTTAAATATCAAGTGATTATACAATGAAATATGAATACAATATAGACTGGTTGGACATTGGAGATGGTGGCATAACAAATGGTGGCATAACAAATGACACATGTATGTGAATTTTGACTACCGGGTATATTGATTTAACATTTCAGAAAGTGTACTAAACGGGGGAGATACATTATACATATTATATATCGTCGCCTCGGAGCTAAATGATCCTATCTGACACTCGTCAGAGTGGCAGATAGGATCAATTAGCTCTGAGGCGACGATATAGATATATAGATATTATAAGATAAAAGCCAAAAACTTCACAGAACTATTTACATCGTCTGACCCCACTGGTTCAAGCTCATAAAGTGATCTGGCAACCAAAGGTATCAGTTATAAGCTGCAGGCCCTCTATCTGCAGATTGTACGTGTAACTTTTATTAGGGGCACTAAACATTTCCAGAAATGGTGAGATTTGTGAATATTGATGTTTTTCAGATATAAGGTGTCAAATTATTTCGTTGTTTGAAATACAAAGATTTCTATTGATTTATATAAACATATTCACTAAAAATGTTTTGATGCACACTATAATGACTGACTGTACCCAGTACTGGCTTTGTAAGTGCACGTCATGCCATTAGTGCATGTACCGGTAGGCTAATAATACATATCTACTCTATGTGATGACGAGTGTGCAGAAAAAATGCTGCATCACTTGTTAACATATGGTGACAAGGTGTTTTACATGTCAAAGATTTCAGTAATAAAATTCAAACCTACATAGTGGCAAAATTAACTGCTTCTACAGAATCTGCATCATCCTCATGTTCACCGCAAAGAAATGTTGTCAGAGCCTGTGTAGTATATCAATATATCAATGGTATTTATGTAGATTTCATTTTTTAAAGAGAATAAATATAAATGTGCTTATGCACGCCTTTCTAAAACAATCAAATCAACCTTCTATTGTGTCCAGAATAACTATTTTATTTAAATAAGCTATATATCGTCGGTTACAGGCAAAACAATCCTAACTCCAAAATGGTAGTTTTGAGTACATAGCTTTTGACGTTTTAAACAATGCTGATAAATCGATACTTAAACATAAAAAAGTTAAATATGGCACATAATAACATAAATCTTGTTCTGCGCCATTTGTTTTTATGTTGAAGTATCGATTTATCATCATTGTTTAAAACTAAAAAAGCAACTTACTCAAAACAACCATTTTGGAGTTAGGATTGTTTCGCCAGTGACCAACGATACACATACCTAAAATGTATTTACAATATAGTGTAGGCCTACAAGAAATATTTATATGGTATCTTTCCCCAACTGTGTAAAAAATCCTTCCATCGAATTTTTTATATACCGGTATACATATGCATATACAGTTCATTATAACATGAAAAAACATGTACCTTGCAGTTGGTAGCACTGATAAGTTTTGATGTTACATCTGTAGAACCTGTTATGATTAAGGTACCATCTTTATTACAGTCCAAAGATGTGAGCGCGCTGCTATGACCTCCATGACCTGTACACATCAAATTGATTCACACAATAGAACCAAATTGTACATTCTTTTAATTGTGATTAAATTTATAATCCAGTTATACAAAGCTACATCCCCAACCGGAAACTAAGGCAACATTTATCAAAGTACGATGTCTATAATTTATAAAGACACTGTGTTAGAAAGAGGCACAAGTTTCATAACAACACATTTAATATTTTGCACTATACATTGGGTAACTGTTCAGTGTGAAACAATCTCATTATAAGATAATTTTTATTATAGATACTGTAACCAGCTGGTTCTAGTGTTAGGCAATTAAAGATGGAGACAAGAGTAAGAACAAGGTGTCTGGGGCTACGCCCCAAACACAAAAATGTATTCAAATATGAGACCTATCTACATTTTCTGAAAAGTCGAAAAGAATACATGTTACTAAAAAATTTTTTGTTTCATTCAATTAATGGACAAATAATAATATAGTTGTCTACATGTAATACCCGGTAATGCATATTTTTAAATACATGTATCACCAAACTTTGCAATAAATTCTTCCAGCTAAACTTTTGCATTTTAAAAATGTTAAAGTCATAAAAAGATGGTTAAAAATTACATTTTAAAGCATCTCACTCCTTTTCTAATAATTGACTTCCGTTTAAACATTCTTATACAAAAAATTCCTTTACAGGAGTTTAAGCCACAGAAATACTGTAGATCTGGTAATATTCGCGAGGTTTTAATTTTCTCGAATTTTGTCAGGACAAATTCGCGAATTTTAAGATATCGCAAACATGATATTATGAGGGCTACCTATCATCGAAATTGATAATTGACAAATTCATAAAAAGTCCCAAAACCACAAATTCGCGAAAATCTAAACACCCGATTATTACCAGATCTACAGTACTTGAAATAGTATATTTATTCGCTTTTAATCATCGCATTTTTTGAAAAAAATTTCAATTGTACTGATTTTGTGCAGATGCCTTAAATATATAACTGACAAAAGATTACCAGAGAGATTATGTAAGGATTGTCCCAGTTTAAGATCCCATATCTTGACAGCTCCATCTTCATAGCCAACTACAACCTTCTTTCCTGCAAAACAATTATAGAGATTTTACAGATTCCCAGTTAACACAAAACATTTGGATAACATTTGTACAATATTGGACCAACGTTGAAGATGTTGGGCCGCGTCGTACAAATATTATACAAATATTTTGTGTTTGCTTGGTTAACATCCAGTGTGTACTCTGCAAAAAGTACAAAAAGGAAAAGTACATGATATAAATTCTGAAATACAAAAATATACATTGTTGTAACTACCTTCAGATGAGACTTCACATTCACACTCATTAAAATTTAATTTAATGATCATACAAATATACCATTTATACCTGTTAATGAAATGGAGAAAATATAATCTTACATAATATACATATCCTTTGCTATTGACTAAAAAATTACCATCAGGTAAAATTTTCCCCACACATGACCGAGAACCATGTCCTTGAAATGTCTTGCAGTCTCCACTTGGAACTTTCCACATCCAAACATCTCCATCCACTGTACCAGCCAACAGCACAGAAACAACTGGATGCCAGTCAAGCCACTAGGATGTTAAAAAGATATCACTCAGAAAACTGCCAAATAAATGTACTTGATTTTTCTAGGTATTCTTATAAGATTACCTTGTCTTTACAACTTTTCTTTTTAGGTATAGCTAGAAATAAATGATTTCCTTAATATTCACATTAGAATGTGGAGCTCGAACAATATGTGACCCGCCACACAAAAAGGGAAGTGAGGTCTTAATTTTCAAAAATATTTTTTGTTGATTTGATTACCTGAAACAATATTTGACAAAATCTTTATTATTTTTTGTCTTGATGAGATTTTTATTATATCAAAATATTTAGTTATGTAATCATTAACATTAAATTTTAAATGACGTAATGTATAATTGTAACCAAGTCGCCGGCATGTATATTCTCACACAATTCACTAACCATTTTGAGTAACAATAATAATCATCCATTTAATTGAGTAGCATATCACCAAGTTTGTGTTACATTTGTAGAGATTTTGTTACCAAATTATCAATACTTGATTCGCATTACTACAGAACATATTGGTAGAACATGGCAAAGTTATCACATCATATTGATAAATTTAACATTAAAATGCATAATATTAGCATATTTAAATAAATACACAGAATAGACATTAGACTGGGGAAAAACATTACACTGATGCAGCAATAAGCTTTTAACCCTTACAGCGCGGGAATCAACTTTAGTTGTCAGAATCTAACGTCTGTAGAGGTCAGATTCTGACGACTAAAGTCGATCCTTGCACAGTAAGAGTAAAAATATTTGTAATGGCCTCAGACCCGTATCATAGGTATTCAAATTAATCAATAAGACAAAAATTATGACATTTATGATGGTTTTAAATTTGGTAAATACATTTGGTCTCCATGGTTTATACAACAAGATATCATCTCCCGCCATAAATTAAGTTAGACTTTTTGCGGTCACAAATATTTAAAAAGTTGATTTGTGGTGGCCATTTTAAATTTCAGTAAAATCACATGCACATTTCCAGATGGTGGGTAATGTGATTGTACAATCTGAATTATTACTGATTTCAATTTTTCAGTTTTTGCACCCACAAGAAAATATGAAGTTTATCCATGGCGGCCATTTTGAATTTCAGTATCGTGGGAAAAGTGATAGTAAAATTTGAATAATTTCTTTCCTTAAGTTTTGTAGTTTCTGCGCCCACAAAAAATTTTGGAGTTGACCTCTGGTGGCCATTTTGAAATTTGGTAGCATCTTTGAAAAAATCACTTGCACATCCCCATTTTGCTAGGAATGTGATGTTAAAATTTAAAAAAAAATTGACCAAACAATTTTTTTGAGTTTTTACACCCCAAAAAATTAAAGTTGATCTGTGGCGGCCATTTTGAATTTCAGTAAAACCTTGAAAAGTCACCTGCACATCTCCATATCATGGGGAATGTGATAGTAAAATTTCAATAATTTCTGAATTTAAGTTTCAGAGTTTTTGCACCCACAAAAATTTTTAGAGTTGCCCTCTGGCGGCCATTTTGAATTTTGGTAGCATCTCTAAAAAATCACTTGCACATCCCCATGTTGCTACGAATGTTAGGTTAAAATTTCAAAAAGATTTGACCAGTAGTTTTTAAGTTTTTGCGCCCACAAGAAAACGTGACGCCGGACGCCGGATAGAATCCTGGCGCGACGAAAACCCTCTTCCCCAAAAACAATTCAGCGCTTTAAGGGTTAAACAATGATATAATGCTAATTGTATCATCTTACCTCAAGGTCAGATACTTCAAAAGACCAGACTTCTTTACAAGACTCAATCGACCACACTTTGATTAAACCACTCATATCACCAGTGGCAACATACTGTGAGTCATTGCTAAAACAAGCACATGTAACGGAGTCCTTATGTCCTACAAAAAGAAAGACATATTTGTGTTTAATTTGATAAAAGCTGATACAGAAAAAATACAAAATTGGGTAAATGCATGTACCGTATCTATTCTAATAAAAACACATATTCCAATAAACGCCCACCCCCCTGAAAATAAAAACCACGATCATGTGCACTATATGATCATTAAAAACTACTAATTTTTAAAAACCATCAGGTGATAATTTACATTAAATTATTCAGATTCAGTATGTGTAAATACATTTAGTTTAATAAAACACCAAACGTTGCATGTAAAATAAATAATATGACAGAGGATACAAAGTGTTATTGAGAAGAGGTGAAGAGGGGTGATGTAATAGGAGGATTACAATTTTCTTTCTGATTGCTAAATCGTCGCCTCGGAGCTAAAGGATCCTATCTGACACTCATTAGAGTGGCAGATAGGATCCTTTAGCTCCGAGGCGACGAAATACACTATGTGTTTTGAATAACAAATCTTGTAACATATTTATGACAACAAAGTTAATATTGTCAATAAATAGTGATGATCAAGCAGATAAAAACAATTTACAATTTTTCTTATTAGCTATGATATTTTGTCAGAAAGTAGGTTTAAGGTCATGGCCCGCGAAAGAACATCGAAAGGCACATCTACACTTATGTGTGCGCAATATGAAAGAAATCCCATAAGTGTTTTCAAAGATAACCTCCAAAAACGATACTGCTATTCTCCAAGTTAATTGTAATCGAGATATGAAAGAGGTTTCAGAAAAAGATATTGTAAGTCTCTAAGATGAAATAAATCCACCAAGGGGTTCAAATATACTCCAGAAATGAGAATGCGCACATAGGAGGTGCCAATGGATGTATTGAGGCCTTAACACCCCACCCTCACTAGGTAGGTGATAATCTTAAAAGGAATTGGATTTAGGAAATCAGAATTGACTTCGAGTCTGTAAGACACACATGCCAAAGTCATTACAGAGGTGTCAATATTTGATAATGAAAAATCTAGGAAGAAAAGTTTAAAGCCTTAAGAATGTTTGAAAAAGACTAGTTACAGTCTCTACCATGTCTACTGTTAGGTAGTGTGGGTTAGTTATTTTCAGCACCTTTTTCATTACAGGGATATTTTTCAATAATAAGTCATGTTCATGTAAATCCTAAATATTGTAACTTTTTTCCAACAAAATAAAAAAATTGTGAGATTATAAATGAGGATCATAAATCACAAACAATGCATGCATCAAAATCTTCAAAAAAAATGTTGTCAGACTATGTTGTAAATTAGCTGGCAAGCTATGCACCGCATGCTTTGCATATTCTTTAGACTGCTAGATATGTACATTTTATGGTTAATTTGTTTTATTTGTCGACGAAATCACTGATATTGGGAACAAAAAAAAAACATCAGGATTTGCAAAGGATATTAAACAACTGAGTAATTTTCATCCACTTGAAGTTGTGGGTCATGGTAGCTAAACACAACTTCAAGTGGGTGAAAATTCAAATAAATTCACTCAGCAGGAAAAATCAACAGACAGTGAGGGATGGAAAGAGCAATAAATATTTCAAAATAATACCCAGGCAATCTAGTATCTGCTCCCCAGTGTCTATGTTCCAAACGTAAGCTTTGTCATCTTCTCCTCCTGACACGACCAAGCTGTTGTTTGGCTTGTTCATACTTATGCAGAACACAGAACCTACAAACATACACTACTGTACAGTGGTACTGAATAGATTTACAGAATTAACCCTTAGAGCACTGAGCTATTCAATTTTCAGTCACTTGAAGTTGTGACTGAAACTTCGAGTGACTGAAAATTTATATTATTTTTGAAATTTAAGTCCCAAAATATATCATAGTTTCAAGATTGAAGGCACATTTTACTTTTAACATCTGGTTATCAGTGGTTATACAAACTTGTGCTAATAAAAACACACATTGTCAACTGCAGTCGACATCAGTGTTCTAAGGGTTAACATGATGAACCTTACAACGCTGAATTATTTTTGTAAAAATCATGGAGACCAAAGTTAATAACATGTTAAAAAAATACTCAAGCAATAATAAGTCAAATAAATAAAAAAAGGTTTTTTTTAATTTGAAATCTTCATAAATGTCTTAGCTTGTTATTTCCGATTCATCTGAATACCTATGATGTGGGTCTACGGCCATTACAAATATTTTGTACTTTTACAGTGTGTAGCGAGTGACTTTGGCATGTTTATTAGAACCTGACATCTACAGACATCAGATTCTAACGACTAAAGTCGATCCCCGCGCTGTGAGGGTTAAAATGTAAAGTGCTAATCATGTCTATTTTCAGCCTTTTTATTTGTCTTTCAAACGACAGAATTTGAAGGGGAAATCAACCTTAACCCTTATCCTGCTGATCACGATTATTGTCGTTTTTAATCTGCTTTTATAAATCAACCAAATCACTGTTATTGGTAGTGGAATGTGTGTCTAAACATCAAGATTTGCAAATATGTGTGCTCAAATATAAGTAATTTTCAGCCACTTGAAGTTGTGGGTCGAGGTAGCGAGACACAACTTCAAGTGGCTCAAAATTTAAATAAATTAACTTAGCAGGATAGGCCCTAACTTTTCTAGACTGGCATGTTTTGGTTCTGTAGTACATATGCAGATATGTAAGTGAATTTCAACCACTTTAAGGTGTGGGTGCGAAAGTGAGACACAACAAAACGCGGGTTGAAATTTATATTTTATATTAAAATTTGCGCTTTAAGGGTTAATTATGTAATTAATTGCTAATATTTGAACACAATTTTAAAGGTAAATTTGAAAGAGTGAAAACAACAATTCTCAAATGAAATGTAATGACAAGAAGATAATTGTTGGTAATATTAATCAAAATTAAAAAATACTATGTTACTAAATTACTATCACATATTACGCCTTTGAAGTGTCATCCACATTTTGGGTGTACCCGGTACCTTAAATGCCACCATTATCTGAAAATACCTTCATCATTCGTTATTTCTGACATAAAAACTTTTTTAACACGGATTATTTTTTTGTAAGTTTAAAATCACAACTGGTACCTTGATGTTTCAAAAATGTTACACTGGCATCATCCCTTACAGAAAAAGGCTCCTCCTCATCATCAACTATATTCATATCTTCCATATCTTCTGCTACTGCATCTACAATGAAATATATTAATTAAGAATACACGCTAACGATTACACAAGTACAGGCTTATGCTTCCCTAAATCTGATAAGTTACATGCAGAAAAAATAAAGATAAATAAAGCACGATAAATTTATTGTAAATACAAATGTACCGGTAGTACTAATTAGGTCAATGGATTAAATTTTGGAAACAAGCCCAAAGTATTTTTTATTATATTTATACGGCTGTACAAATACAAGGATGAAGGTCTGGAGAGACAATCACTTCGGAGATAATGGTAGGCGCCTAAGCACTGATCATTTAACTATTCAGTAGAGGGACCGACATTTGACTTCAGATTTCGACATCAAAAGTCAGTCTCTGTACTGAAAGGTACATAAAATATGTACCAGTTTATTCAAACAAAGCGGGAAGTGGTAACCAAGCCATTAATGACCTTTTCAGGTTTGTCCTCGTAGTTTCTTTAAAATATTTCACAATATTAAAAGATCAACCAGCCTAAGCTAGATTAGGAATCAAAATCAAAGAGACCATTTAGGCACCAAAAATAGAATGACCCAAATGACCTTATGCATTTCCTGTAGGGGCCTACAATGATAAACAGTCAGAGTGAGACAATGTGTTTGCCCAGATGTTGCTCGAGATAGAAGTGTCAATGTGTGATTGTCAAGACATGATCTTGAAGGGGTCAATCACAGCAAGACTCGAGATGCGGGATTTTCAAATCAAATAAAATTAAATTGGAACTTGAAATTGTGATCATTTAAGAAATATATCCAATCCACTGAAATGAACATACCGTCCCCAGGGGCATCATCATCATCAATGTCAATAACTTCTAAAATATCTTCTGGATTTAATTCAATTGTTTCATTTTCTTCGTCTTCGGATCCGCTTCCATGGTTAATATTCATGGTGATTGAATGGAGCTAAAAATAAAAGAAAGGTCTTTGAATTGAGCATGTTGAGGGGAAACTGCAAGTTGAGTGGAAGCAGCACTTTTCAATGACATATAGATCTCCTAAACAGTGTAGTGTGTAGATCAGTATACAACAGTATCAGATTGAAAAATATGATTAAAAGCTCAAATCTACAGTATAAGCTTTCACTTTAAATACTCAACCAATTATTTTGAAGAAAGACACAATATAGCCACAGACTTTCTTCCTTTTGTGCATGAATTTTCTCTGATTCTCACAGCAAAACATATTTACATTTAGATGGATTGGAGAATATTGGTATAAGAAGTTTGTGAATATGTAATATTGATTCAGATTTATGAGCAAGACATCACTTTTGGTTGTGCACTGATTCCGGTTAAAACAGGGTTTGCAAAATGTCATGAAAGTTGCTTGAGAATTGACTTAGAAATCAGCGAAAAGCTAGACCTGTTACATTTTTTCCAACCCTACAGTCAAATTACCGGGTAATGATATTATTATTAGGTTAAAAAAATTACTGTTTGTTTCCTGTAACCTAAGTGGGGTTGAGATTATTTTTTTCTCATAATTTCTAATGAGTCAAATGGTTTGGTCTCAAATAAGACACATATTTATAATTTTCACCTACTTTGTTGGTTGTGGGTGGCATTAGTGAGACACAACTTCAAGTGGGTGAAATTTTGATTTTTCATTGTAGTATTTATTACTACAGATTAAACAAGAGCACACCCGACAATAGCCCGCCGCCATTATTGAAATTGAAGTTATTATAGCTGCCACAAGGTCAAATTATTGACGTAAAATGCGAAAAATCACAATAAATCGGCCATTTTAATTTTTTTTCCAGCCATTATTGAACTTGTCTGAGAACTGTTTACATGTATTAGTAACATGCATAACAAATTTGAAGATGATACATGAAAAACTTTTCAAGTTATCGCGCCCACAAGGTCAAATTATTGAGGTAAAAGGCGAAAAATACCGTGCAAACACTCAAATACCCCTCGGCTCATGCAGTGACTCTATATATGCCATGTTTCAGGGCAATTAATTGAAAATAAGAATGATTTATTAAAATTGATAAAACCAAAATGGCCGCCGCAGCCTCGTTTTCAGTCTCACATGAAAACAGACAATTCTAATAGACTCGCAGACCCCAAAAACCTATATATATACCAGGTTTCGAGGGAATTCTGAAAAAAAGTTTTTAAAAAAATTAGTCGCCAGGTGGAGGCCATTTTGATTATTGGTGGAAAGCTGAAATTCTAATCAGGTCATCTCCATACTCTTAGGTAACTTCACATACAAAATTGGAGAGATCCAATAATTATTTTTCAAGTTATCGCGTTAACAAGGAATAATTAAATTAAAAAATCAAGATGGCCACCATAGCCTCGTTTTCAGTCGCACACTAAAACGGACAATACCAATAGACCAGCAGACACCGAAAACCTATATATACCAGGTTTCGAGGGAAATCTGAAAAAAAAGTTTTAAAAAAAAAATTATGGCCAGGTGGTGGCCATTTTGATTTTCGGTTGAAAGCTGAAAATCTAGTCAGGTCATCTCCATACTCATGGGCAACATCACATAAAAAATTGGAGAGATCCAATAATTATTTTTCAAGTTATCTCGTTAACAAAGAATTTTGTAATTAAAAAGTAAAGATGGCCAACATAGCCTCGTTTTCGGTTTGCGCGAAAACGGATAATGCCAACAGACTCGCAGACCCTGAAAACCTATATATGCCAGTTTTCAAGAAAATTATGAAAAAAAAATTTGGCAAAAAAAAAAATTTAGTCGCCAGGTGGCGGCCATTTTGATTATCGGGGGAAAGCTGAAAATCAAATCAGGTGATCTCCATACTCATGGGTAACTTCACGTAAAAAATTGGAGAGATCCAATAATTAATTTTCAAGTTATCGCGTTAACAAGATTTTTTTAAAATCTTTGACCTTGACCTTTGACCTATGACCTTGGGTAAAAAAAGTGCAGGGAGGGGTTGAATGTTTGTATGAATTATGAATTTAATCTGTTGCACCATGTCGGTGTAGTGGCCAAAAGAGTGTGTGCGGCGGCGGCGGCGCACAAAGGGGACGACAATACCCCTCAGGCCCAACGGGCCGAGGGGTAAAAATCGCAATAAATCAGCCATTTTGAATTTTTTATCAGCCATTATTGAACTGCGCCCACAAGGTCAAATCATTGACGTAAAATGCGAAAAGTCGCAATACATCGGCCATTTTGATTTTTTTTAGCCACTATTGAACTTGTGCGAAAACTGCATAGAACAAATTTGTATAACAAATTTGAAGAGGATACATGAAAAACTTTTCAAGTTATCGCGCCCACAAGGTCAAATTATTGAGGCAAAAGGAGACAAATCGCAATAAGTCAGCGATTTAAAAAAAAATTCCAGCCATTATTGAACTTGTCCGAGAACTGGTGATTAGTAACATGCACAACAAATTTGAGAAGGATACATGAAAAACTTTTCAAGTTATCGTGCCCATAAGTAAATGTTAACGCCGACACCGACTCCGATGATGCCAAACTTCAATTACAATAGCCCACCTCTAAAAATTATGCAGATCTCAAAAAGTCATAATCATTTTTTCTGATAAAATTGCTGAATGAAAAAAACCAGTTTTAGTAGGGAAATCGGTACATTTTATTAATTATTAATATATGAACGTCCTATTAGGATGATTCACACAGTTCTTAATTATTCATAACATTTAATAAGACGTTTTTTAATATAAAAATACATTTTGTTATATATACATGATATAGGAGATAGGTAGGCCTACATACTCAGCAGTTGACTTTGAGCCAATATCAATCTAATGTCGTTCCACCGTCTGTGATGTTGGCCCAGCCTTACAACTTTTAATTGTTCACTCCAGCAACACCTCCGAGTATCAGGCTGGAGGGGGGGAAAAAAAGAGGCTGGTAGACTTAGTCAACCATCTGACTCTTGAACGCTGCTACAGTTTTGTAGTTAGCAATTACTATCCCTACACCGTGTTCCGGTGGAGGGTGAGATTTTGCTAACTACAGTTTTGATTCTATGGCAGAGGCTGGAAGACAATTCCAATCAGGGATAGACTAGGCTAGTTCGATGCCAATTTTATTTTGTCCCAGTGTGGTGTTAGCTCTGAGTCTGATGTGTTTAAATATAGGCCTGATTGTGCCCACTATGTGTTCTGTTGTCTGCTGGGAGTAAACAGTCATTGATAGGAATTTCGACTAGCTCATTTAAAGGGACTGGCCCAGACTAAAATCATCAAAAAATCAGTGATTTTATTTTGGCTTCTCAATATGACCATATGATGTAAACATGTCCATAGACTAGAACTGCAAAAGTTTTTAAATTTTTCTGCTGCGCATTCATCAGTTAGACTAGATATAGAGATTAAATTCCCGTATTTTTAATTTTTGACATGGATGTCAAAAATTAGAGATCAAGAATTTCTTCTCTATATCTAGCCTAACTGGTGAATGCGCAGCACAAAAATTAAAAAACTTTTGCAGTTTTAGTACTCAATGATATAATAAGGATTACATAATATCTGTATTATTAGTGGGCAGACCTGTAGCTTCTGACGTCACGTTGTAGACCTTGTTCATGGCCTTTCAACCGTGTCCTGGATCCACAAATGTCTGATTGGCAGAACATCCTCGCTATCAATGATATAACGAGGCATGTTCGCATCTGTCCTAGTGGCAACGCTGGTACAACGTCGGCCCAATGCGCCCAACGCTGACATTGCTGACCCAGCTTAATACATAAATACATTGGTTTAATAATAACTGTTTTCCGTGATGCATTCAGCCAACATAACACATTTCTCAACTCAATTAATTTAACTGCATTCTGAAACTATCATTACTGTTACTACAGATGTACAGGTCAATAGTTTACAATATGGTCATATTAAGAAGCCAAAATAAAATCACCGATTTTTTGATGATTTTAGCCCGGGCCAGTCCCTTTAACATTTTCAACATATGGGCCTGCAGTCTGTTTCACCAGATCCTGGGAGTAGCCTTTTTCAAATTTGCTCGGTCACTCTTTAAAAATTTTTAACAAAAATTTTCTCGGATCATTTTTCAATCTTCCCCCAACATCCCTGAAAATTTGGTAGATTTTTTTGTGCATTAGCGAAGTTAGACCATTTGGCAAATGATAAGTTTCCAAAATGACAGCTCTCTTTAACACCATTACCGTGAAACAAGATTTCAATTACATGCCAAATGGTCTAACTTCAAAAATACACAACAAAATTACACCAAATTTTCAAGGATGTTAGGGGAAGATGAAAAAATGACACGACAAAAATTTTGTGAAAAAACTTTAAAGAGCGACCGAGCAAATTGGAAAAAAGGCTATTCCCAGGATCTGGTAGAATAGAATAGAATCTTATCGACCCGTTGCGAGCTAATTCCGCAGCTGTCTGTGGTGACCTGCTCTGCAGGGCTACAGCGACTCCAAGCCTCCATGGGCCTGGAGAAGCGAGCATCCACCTATTTCCCTACTTCCGTACCCCCTCCCACCTTCTAATTTTTATATCTACTTCACTCCCCCCGCTTACATTGTGTTAATGGGGTCCACACCCTTGAATCAGTCCCTCTCCCTCTTCTTTGTTTCTTCACTGATCATGAGTTGTACCCCCAGTTAACCTGAGGATCTGGTAGAATACTGGAGCGCTGGGCAGACATTTGGGGGATGAAATTCAACCCATCCAAATGTTCTGTCCTCCGAATGAAGAGACCCCGGGCTAAAGAGATAGCATCAGACTACCAGCTCAAAGGGGTCACACTCGGACAAGTAACAAATTCACCTTACTTGGGAGTCAGCATCAGTGAGAACCTGGAATGGGGGGATCACATCTCTAAAATTGCGAGTAAGGCTAATTCCACACTGGGTTTCTTGAGGAGGAATTTAAAGGGATGTTCCTCAAAATTAAAAGAGATTGCATATTTTTCAATGGTTCGGTCACTTTTGGAATACTCTTGTCCTGTATGGGATCCATACAGGCAAGGTGATATTGATAAATTAAACAAAATTCAAAGAGCTGCTGCACGTTTTGTAACTAACAACTACCAGCGTAAATCAAGTGAAACAGCTCTTATCCAAGATGTAAGCTGGACTGACTGACAAACTAGAAGAAAGAACTTCAGGCTGACAAGCCTGTACAAAATCTTAAACGGCTTAATTGCTGTACCTGTCAGTGACCTTTTAACCCCGGCAGACGAAAGAACTCGTGGTGGACATAAAAAATCATTCAAACATATTAGAGCTAACACCACGCTGGGACAAAATACTTTTTTGTACAAAACCATACCCAATTGGAATCATCTTCCACCAGCTGCTATTGAATCCAGATCAATAGCAGCTTTCAAGAGCCAACTGAGCGATTAGTCTGGTCGGCCGCTCAGCACAAACCCTTCGCCTGATACTCCGTGAGGAGGACTGCGAAGTTTAACTTTTAAAGATTTAAAAAATTTTAAAGTGTCCGTATAGCACCAGATAAATCTTGGTACAGGACTCCCACGGCCTGGCGAGTGTTTGTTCAACTAGACTACAGTATCATTTCTTCAGATATTGGAGCTCTTCTTCTGGTGTTCAGCGCGTCTATCAGTGTTTGCTACCCCCAGTTAACCTGAGAGTCTGCATAGCACCAGATAAATCTGGGTACAGGACTCCCACGGCGGGGTGAGTACTTGTTCAACTACAGTAGCATTTCTTCAGATATTGGAGCTCTTCTTCTGGTGTTCAGCGCGTCTATCAGTGTTTGCTACCCCCAGTTAACCTGAGAGTCTGCATAGCACCAGATAAATCTGGGTACAGGACTCCCACGGCCTGGCGAGTGCATATTGAAAAACAGTAGCATTTCTCCAGATATTGGACCTCTTCTCCTGATGTCTTTTACCCCCAGTTAACCTGAAAGCTCGTATAACACCAAATAAATCTGGGTACAGGGCTCCCACGGCCTGGCGAGTGCTGTTCAACTACAGTGGCATTTCTCAAGATATTTTGTAAAATTCTTCCGTTCACTTTGGCATACTTAGAATTTGTTTTCCATGTTTCTTGGGCATTAATTATATGGCCAAAGTCACATTAAAAGTGATCAACCAGGATCGCATGTTTTTCGCTGATTTCTCGGTCAATTGTCAACCGATTTTCATGAAATTTTGTAACAATCATATTTCACCAGAATCCTTATATCCCTGAAAATTTCGTAAATTATATATCGTATTTCAAAAGTTAAGACCATTTGACATGTAATAAATTGAAATTACGACGTCCCTCTATAAACCCATTAAACTAATTCTAGAATTTTATTACATGTCAAATGGTCTAATTTTTGAAATAATAAATATAATTTTGAGACATTTTTACCGCTGTTAGGATTTGAATAGAAAATGGCCTTTGCAAAATTTCAAGAAAATCAGTTCAGAATTGACGGAGAAATCGCCGAAAATCATGCGATCCTGGTTAACTTGACAGCAAGTATATAGTCCAGTACCTGTCCCACAACCCCCTATACATTTTGATGTACCCGAAATTTCTCAATGGTTTCATGTAAAGGGACCAATCCCCGATGAAAATGACCAGGGTAGACATTTGACCAGCGGGGCATAACTCGACTAGGAGCTTTATTCAAAATGGCCGCCAGACGACATATTAAAAAATTATATATTGAACTATTTGTCTGAAAATCTCAACTAATACCTCTTTTTCGACTAATTTTAGGTGCAGCAATTGATTTTTTAGGTTATTTTGACAATATAAGTACCCATTGACATATAAATCTAAAATGGTCGCCAAACGACATATTCAAACATTATATATTGAACTATTTGTTCAAACATTTCAACTAATACCTCTTTTTCGACAAATTTGAGGTCCAGGAATTCATTTGTTAGGTATTTTGACGATATAAGTAACCATTGACATATTAATCTGAAATGGCCGCCAAACAACATATTTAAAAAAATACATGAAATATTTGTTCAAAAATCTCTACTAATACCTCTTTTTCGACTAATTTGTAATTTGAGGGCCAGGAATTCATTTTTTAAATTATTTTGACGATTGACCATTGACATATAAATCCAAAATGGTGGCCAGCTGACAATTAAAAATATAATTTACTACATTTTTTGTAATGCAATCCCTCTACTATTGGTTAATTTAGATTCTTCAGCTATTTGGAAAGCACAAAATCTCTTTCTGTTGTTTTGGCGGATCTAAAAGAACATCTTGAATTTTTATTGCCGAAAAAAAGAATTGATATAATTTTATTAAAAAGATAATATCACAGAAGAGACAACTGTTATAAACCGTTTAATTGCAATGTCATATATGTCAAGTTACATCAATTTACCAACATATTTTCATCATTTGTTGACACATGTACTGATAGACAGAAGAGAACCCATATATATGCCTGTTTGCTTTGCATGTGCACTTTCGAATTTCACATCTACCACCACACAGACAACAAATAAGGACTTCAGGTGGAATGGGTTGAATCGATGCTGTAGGATTCATAACACCGCCCTCAATGGTCCAACCAAAGTTTTGAGGGAAAAGGTCGTGCTGGTGAGTTTCTAGTAGTGTGATAGCATTTCTGACACAGAAGCACCACCTAATGTGACCACATATAGCTGACGAGGTTGGTAACGCTCTACAACACTAATGTCGACTTTAGTTAATGAGTCAGTTTCAGCAAAGTTAGTAAGAGAAAGTGGATTGCATGTGAGTGCAGCATGCTTTGTGCCAACATTACTGACAGCGTCATTACCAGATAGAACATGAACTTTCACCAGAATGCTGCAGAATGCTGCCCCGAACCTGGTATTGAGTGTATGGAGAGGAATCTTTTGCTTGTACTCCCCGCCAAACTCCACCAACACCTCTGTAGTCCCATGTTGATGAAATTTGTCATGTATCTTAAAATAAACACAACGACTCTTTCACACTCTCTCTTCACACTCTAATCAATGTGAGAAACCAACCTGCAATCAGCTTCCTCTTGCCAGCTAGAAAGGATTGACACTTCAGTGATTGATCTGATCCGCTCCTGCACTTGTGTTTTGATAACTTTGAGCATTGTTCACTAACATTGCACTGGCAAGAATGTTACTGAGGTCCAGGAGAGCGATCCTTTTGACCAACAGTTGTATGTTTTCTTAAGAAATTGGTGAGCAACTTTTCCAAAAGTACAGCAGAGAAAGATTTGTCTTGAAGACTGTGAAGCTGTCCTCAACTATAACAAAAGTTAGCCTCCTGTGCTTCGATAACCAACCTGCTTCAGCAAAGCACCAAACAAAACTAGTAAGCAAATATGACGTTTCTGCTAAACAAATTGCTGGTGTTTTACAGTTGGTTGGGGTTGCCAAAGAGCGAGGCAAAGCACTAGCGCAGGTTCTGTGTTATGACCTTTTTGACAGCAGTCCCCATTTTTTTGGTTATCCCACTTCACTTCGCTGCACAAAGCCAGACAAAGAGCAACTGATCACTGAGCTTGAAAATAATTTAAATCCAAGTGATTTTAGCTTTAACTCTGCTTCAGATATGAGAGCAGATGTTATCATTGATTTCATGTCTAAAATGAGACACTATCCAGACTTGCCTGTACTTGGGAATTTTGGGAAAGCCATCAAGATTTTAGCTTTAACTCTGCTTCAGAGATAAGAACAGGTGTTATCATTGATTACATGTTTAAAACACTGGGTGACGTCTCGCCGCTGATGTGAATCGGCAACACTCGGAGTGTGTGTGTATATATAAGACTGACGGCAGGTTGGTTTCTCACATTGAATGGAGTGTGAAGAGAGGGTGTGAAATGGTCGTTGTCTTATTCAACGACACCATGGACACGGATTACATTGTGTTGATTTTAAGATGCATAACAACTTTCATCAACATAGAACTAGAGGAGGTGTGGGTAGAGTTTGGCGGGGAGCACAGGCCAAAGATTACTCGCCATTCACTCTATGCCAGCTTTGGGGCAGCATTCTGCAGCATTCTGGTGAAAGTTCATGTTCTTTCTGGCAATGCTGCTGTCAGTAAAGTTGGCACAAAACATGCTGCACTCACATGCAATCCATTTTCCCTTACTAACTTTGCTAACTCATTAACTACAGTCGATATTAGTGTTGTAGAGCGTTGCGTTGTGAAGGTTTGGGATGGAGCCTGTTCAAATAACACAGCAGACATATAGACAAGCTTCGACATGATTGCTATTTGAATGGAAAAGCTCTAACTGATTGACCACCAACCTCTTCGGATATCTGTGGTCACATTAAGTGGTGCTTCTGTGTGATCAGAAATGCTATCACTCTATTAGAAACTCACCAACACGACCTTCTCCCTCAAAACTTTGGTTGTGCTAATGAGATCTATCAGTACATGTGTCAACAAATGATGAAAATATGTTGGTGAATTGATGTAGCATGCTGATATAACATATATGCCATTGCAATTAAACGGTTTATAACAGTTGTATTTTCTGTAATACTATTTTTTCAAAAAAAAATTATTATCCCTTTTTTCGACATTAAACCTTGAAGATGTCCCATTAGATCCCCTAAAGCAACAGTAAGATATTTTAGGGTTTCCAAATAGCTGAAGAATCTAAATCAACCAATAGTCATGGGATTGCATATACAAAAGTTGTAGTAAATTCTATTTTTTAGATGAGAGCTGGCCACCATTTTGGATTTATATGTCAATCCTTACATATATCGTCAAAATGACCTGACAAATGAATTCCTGGACCTCAAATTAGTCAAAAAAGATGTATTAGTTGAGATTTTTGGACAGAGAGTTCAATATAAAATTTGTTAATATGTGACGCAGCATGCCAAAACCAGGCTCTTCTCGAAAATAAAGTTTATTTTAAAAAATCCACCATCTGATAGCGCTTTTTGTTCTGTGCATTTTAAAATAAATTGTATAAAAATCGGACGAGTATTTCCAAAGATACAGCTCCTCAAAACGAAAAAGTCCAACCCAATTTTCTGGCATAGTTCTATTGAGAAAACTGTCTTTAAAGGTGACCATTAAAAATAAGATAACTTGTAAACTTGTACCAGAAATCACAAAATTTGTCAAATTAAGATATAATAAAACAGTTTCGTAGAACATAACAAATGAAATCGGATGGAGCCCAACCCAATTACACATGGTGACATGGGTTGAAGTTGGGCTTAAGAGGGGTGTTACCCCAAGGTCATCTCAAGGTCATCCCAAGGTCATCTCAAGGTCACAGCAAGGTCAAATCAACTAAAAAGAGCAAAAAATAGTTTTTTTCTACCAATTCTGTTAACTTGAAGTGTATGTGATGGTAGAACCCCGCCTAGACCCCAACATGGAGTTATACTGAACATAAACAAGAGGTTAAAGGGGAAACATAGGGGTTGGAGGGGTGATAACCCTATTAAATCACGCGGATGTCACCCCTGTCTGAAATGGCATAAGTGGACCAAATAACACAATGATTGTCATGCTTGGACTAATGGTCGGTACTTCAGTTAAATCTGATAAAGCCAAATCCAAATATGTATGATGACATGGGTTGGGGTTGAGCTTGATAGAGCTGCTACCCCAAGGTCATGGCAAGGTCATCTCAAGGTCACATGAAGGTCAAATCAACACAAAGGGGTGAAAATAGCTTATTTTTGCTGTTTTTGTTCAAAATTTAGTTCAATTGAGATATCTATGATTGTTGAAACCCAACTAGACACCAACAATGAGTTATACCAAACATACCCTAATAGGTTACAGGGGTGATATAGGGTTTGGAGAGGTTATACCCCTGCAAATTACCCATATGTCACCCCTGTCTGAAATAGCAGAAATGGACCAAATAACAAAATGATTGTCATGTTTAAACCAATGGTAAATACTGCAATTTTATGTGATAAAGTCCAAACCGTGTACACACGTGGTCCAAAGGGTTGAGGTTGGGCTTTATAAAGCTGTTACCTCAAGGTCATGGCAAGGTCATCTCAAGGTCACAGCAAAGTCAAATCAATACAGAAGTGTTGAATAAAGCATATTTTTGTTGTTTCTGCTCCAGTTTTGTTCACTTGAGATGCCCATGATGGCTAAAACCCAGCCGGACCCCAACATGGATGTATACCAAGCATACCCAAGAGGTTACAGGGGTATTTTGAAGTATTGAAGAGGTCATACCCCCTCAAATCATGCTTATGTCATCCCTGTCTGAAATGGGCCAAATAACAAAATGATGGCTGGTCAATACTTCAACTTCATGTGAAGAAATCCAACTGAAGTAGACATGGGGACATGGGTTGGGGTTGTACTTCTGAGGGGTGTTACCTCATGGCAAGGTCGAATCAAGACAAAACAGGGGGAAATAGCATAATTGAGTTGTTTTTGATACAATTTTGTACACTTGAGATCCGTATGAAAGTGGATGGATGTATATCAAGCATACCCCAATATGTTAAAAGGGTAATAAAGGGGTTAGAGGGGTAATACCCCATTGAATCACCCTGATGTGTCCCCTGTTTAAAATGGAAGAAAAGGACCAAGTAACACAATAATTGCCCGGTTCAGACTGAGGGTCTTTACCTTAATTTAATACATGTACATGGTTGTTATGAAGTCCAACCCAAGTAGGCTTACACATGATTAACTGGGTTGGAATTAGGCTTCATGGGTGTTACCCCAAGGTCATGGCAAAGTCATCTCAAGGTAATTTCAAGGTCAAATCGAAGAAAACTGAAAAGTAACATTTGTTAGCATAAAGGTGCACTGATATGCTTATATTATACAGTACTGGTGGAAATTTAAACCAGGATAGCGCTCATTTTATTTTTACCAACTTAAACTTGTGTCTGGCAGGCTTACCGCGATCTACAACTTCAAGCGAATAAAATTGCTCATAATTTGAATAAAAATATAGTCCTATGCCAATCAACACACTTAAAAAAAATCAAGACAACATTACATTTATGAGATAATATTTGTCAATTTAGATATTTATTGTTGATCACACCAAGGCCACATGAAGGTCATGTCAAGGTCAAATTTTGCTAAAATATGTTAAGTAGACTTTGGTGTTTTTCTAATGAATTATTCAAGATACATTTGAACACAAATTAAGAATACAATTATTCAGCATCTGGTTATTCGGTGATTTGAGGTATCAAATGTTTTATTATACACCAGTGACCACAACATTATAAGTACTATAGTCTAGCATAGCCCAGAAGATGGACAAGCTTTTCCCCACAATGTCACAGTTGTGTACTTTAACAAATAGTCATTTCAATGAATTATTCAGGATACAAGTGTACGGAGACTTAGAAGATCTTTCTTCATTCAGCCTCTGATTATTCTGTGATTTGATGTACAAAAAGTTATATCATACGCCAGTGGCCACAAAATTATACTTTAGTCTATCCACAATTGTACATTCCTGTCCACTGCAGCAAATAGAAGTCATGTAGATCTGGTCATCCAAATCGACACTATCCATTCCTTTCTTCTACAATATCTACAACTCCAGGTATCATTTTCTGAAACATACATTACACACAATAAGGAAAAGGCTATTACATCCAACATAATATTCCAGATATTAAAACATTTAACTTTTTTTTTAATGCTGGGAAATTCTAATCAGTTGTTAATAGTGATAGTTAATAACTTGTGAATGTGCTGATATAGCTATTTGAAATGAATACCCCGATACTAGCCTGTAACTTTAAGATACAACTGATGATCACACAGGATGAGGATACAAATTTTAAAAATGTATATACCTAATGTTGATACTGAATGAACAATTCACTTACTTATCTCACTGAAAAACTATATTAAGGTTACAAAAAATGTTGGTTCAACGCTGGTCTGATGCTGTATACAGTGGACCATCATTGATTCAACATCTTGTGTCTGCTGGGATATGACAGAAATACAAATTATGGAACAATATAACTGCATAACATGTATAAAGACAATTATTCTGGTAATGTTTGTAGTGTCTATTTTAAACAAGGAAAGGACAGTGAATAACAAAAAAAAAAGAAATATAGAAAAGAACAAAATGTGATTTGCTTGTTTTTTATATAGTGATTATTTCATGATTCCAACTTGCAGGATATATCAGACAATTTAACAAGAGAGTATGACAAAAATCAGATATTTTTCGTGGTGGGCTATGAAATGGGAAAATGGTTAGATCGACAATTAAACCTGCGCTAATGATACTAACCTTACTGTACATATTTACTAGTGACCTTTTTGTTTTCAAGTCTGGAATGTCAGATTGCTAGCAGCTGCACATATTTACTATCATGCCATTTTGCAGTGAGAATTTGATCTGAACAAAATCACCATATTCTTTGGCACCTGCCAAATGTAAAAACAAAAGACATTTGACATTTTGAACCATCATTTTTATCCACCTGTCTATTCATATGTTATATTATAGGCATACATTATACAGTAATCTATATCCTTACAAATCATATCAATTTTAAATACTGTACATCTAGCTCAAATGAAGTTCATATCATAAATGCAGGGTTTCCCCCAGAAATAAATGTAAGCGTGGTGGCTTTCCAGAATATTATGAAAATTTGAGAGCGCGAATTACGCGCAGCTATTGTGTTAGCCCGAAGGGCGAACACAAAGTAGGGGGGTTTGGGAGTATGCCCCCCCCCCCCCAAGAATTTTTTTTAATATAAGGTGTCTTTTGGTGCTTTCTGGGGATATGTAGAATTTATTTTACCTATTTAATTTGTTGAAAAAAGTATATAAATTGACAATATTTCATGTATGATTTCATGAATTATAATTTTTTTAACGGAATAGGGGGGGGGGCTACAACACAAAACACATTATGCATGAGCCTATATATAAAAATGTCTAGTGTTATATGATTTTTTATTTTTTTAATATATCCATTGCCACTCTCACTGATTCTCACTGCCACTAACGATAGGTCCAAGCCGCTATTTACACGCATGTTGACTCATGGCTGGTTCAATGCTGGTCTAACGTCGCACACGATGGCCAGTACTGAGCCGGCCTACTTCTGGTAAACTTTCCAGGGTTTCCTGGGATTATGCTCATAGAACTAGGCCATAGAGATTTATGGATAATATTTATACACTTAGGCCTACAGTGGGAACTACCGTACATTGGCCATTTTTGGAATAGTTGGGGCCAACGTCTGAGACAGTAGCCCCAACAAACACGGGACATTTATCCAAGGCTGTTTCAATGTTGGCACACCGTCTTCGACGCTGGTCCAACATTGGAACAACCTTGGGTGGATGTCCCGTGTTTGCTGGGCTAGGCTAGAACAACTGTGCTGAACGTGTGCATTTTCAGTCAGATCAAGGAATCAAGGAATATCGCCTATAGATTGTGTCTAGCGTGTCTTGCTGACAAGACACGCTTGTCCATAAACCAGTCAGTTTCTGTAAACCAGTTGATTGTCACCGCGCGGCGATAATGATGCGGGCTATCTGTGGGTCAACTCAACCATTTTATTTTTTCAGGCATATTTTATTACTTGTTCCCAATTAGGTCCTTATTGAAATAAGGGAGATTTAAAAAATAAAAATACCATGTACACATTTTTTATATGTATACAGATATAAAATTTATAAAAATCATCAACTTTGGTTTTCTTTATCATCAATAGATTACGGACAATGCATTAGACGTCACATATTAAAATAAATTAGAAAAAAGGTTCTCGGAAAAATACCGCACTCATGGGTAGCCCTGCCTATTCCCAGAACACTCGGCACCCTGACTTGGCACGCGGCGCACAGCCGATATTACACACACACTTACACACACACTTATTCACCACACCAATGTTGGGCCAGCGTCGTAAACGGTGGCCCAACATTGTTTCAACATTGGGTCAATGTCTCGTGTTTGCTGTGGTCACAGTGCAGTAGACAGCATGCTGACCAGGACCACGTGTGATAACCATTGCGCGCGCTTAGTAAGGTCATACACTATATACCTCTCTGCTAAGGCTTACCCAGCGCTGGCTCTAGTGGCTGTCAGCTGTAGTTCTACGGCAAGCGTAGCGGCAACTATTAAAGCGTATCGGTAAATCAATAAAGCGTAGCGGCATTTATTAAGCGTAGCGGCCAAAAAGTGAAGCGTAGCGGGGCCGCTACGCTATAACGCTTTAGGGGAAACCCTGAAATGTGCTATAATAATTTTACTAAAATGTATCTATTGGAATAATGAAGCATTACACATGTTACATGTGACTTAAATCAATTATATTGTGAAATGACTTAGGCTACATATTACCGGTAGTGTCTTGCTGTCAGTAGAAATATATTTTATGAATAGGTGAAAGTTTGCGAATTACATGTGTGTTAAAAAAGGTTTGAAACACTAAATACCTAGCTAGTCTTCTTCGTCAAATTGAGTCAAGCAAGAGTTGCCAAGATTTAAGGAGCACTTCGAGTGACAATTTCCACATGCAGCCTCAACTCAATTGAAGTTGCTGTATCAACTTGCAAAGCTGTTTCAACCTGAAAATGATAAGTAGCAAAAAATAAAAAATAGCAAAAAGTAATTTCAAGATAATTTAATTTAATTTATAATTTGCGCACAGTAATCCATATTCAAGTTATAATAAAAGAAATATGTTTTCAAACTGAAAATCAAAAATGTAAGTTAACTTTCAATTTTTATTTTTGGACAAAATCCATCGATACTAGCCTACTGTTGGACAGACAATGACATGAATGATAAGTTCATAACGTTATTCTAGACTAGGCTAACATAATTAATTATGCCCAGATACCTAAGATACTCGGGTTCCTAATAACCAAGGAAGAGTGAATGTATTTCGCTGATGTCTCAGTCAACTCTCAACTAATTTTCATTCAGTTGGCCTAGGGCCTACTATTCTCAGTGATGCAGTGACTACCCGTAAGAAAAATGTCAGCAATTATAGGCCTAGGCTAATACTAGTCGCGTCATACCTTCGGTGAGAAAAAATATTTTTAGTCAATAAATATTTTTTAAATATCAAAACACATGGTTCGCGATGAGGCATGAACTATAGT
The DNA here is from genome assembly GCA_964017125.1 of Flabesymbios commensalis. NCBI lineage: Eukaryota > Metazoa > Annelida > Polychaeta > Terebellida > Flabelligeridae > Flabesymbios > Flabesymbios commensalis. Next base: position 52,937,646 of record OZ024909.1, on the reverse strand, counting down.
CTAGTAGGCCTATTGGATATACTAAAAAATCGCAAAATATTCAAAGTAACGTTAGTCGCCACATTCATCAGTGTTCATGACTAGAAGTAGAACATTTGAATAAATATTGTGTGAAACGTAGGCATTGGCCTAGATTGTAAAATCTCATAAACATGGTCAGTGCCATTTCCAGCGAAATTCATTCAAACTTGACTTGGTTAGGGCCTAATCACTAGCCTTAGTATAGCTGATGTGAATCTAAATTCTATTTTCACTCACTTGAAGTTGTGAATCGCGTCAGCGAGACACAACTTCAAGTGGGTGAAAATTCCAATAGTTTAGTCTGGTTCGGCCGCTCAGCAGCAAATCCTTCACCGACTGGCACTGCACTCACCATGCTCACTACAGCATCTCTAAAAGAGCAGGGACAGTGTGCCTCTGATGTGACTGTCACTGTCAGACTGAGTCTGAGTGTCACTCACTCATAGTGACTGTCAGTGTCACTCACTTACTGACATGACACAGAGAAACTGCGAGTGCGAGCTTTAGAAGTTTAGGCCTTCATAGTCTTTACTTAAGACTGTGTCAGTGTGTTCGACTGTGAGCCAGTGCCGTGGCTGACAGTGTCCGCGAATCAAGTGTCACCGTGACTGTCAGTCAGTGAGTCACTCACTGCCGAGCCGGAGTCATATTCACATGACAATTTGGATTTTCAATTTTGCCTTGAAGCCTGGGCTTGGCACGGGCGATATTTGAGTAGACTAACGAATGCTTACCTGTGACTGTGTCAGTTTTCTCATCTGCAGGATTAGTTTCAGGGTATGTACATCAACGATGATATATTCTGTTTTCAGGTTCAGCAAGTGAACTTGCAAACAAATTTTCTTGTGAAATTACCCAAAACGTGGACGTAGTCCTAGAAATGGCGCGGAAAAAAATGTAAACAATCGACCAGTGAACTGTTTCTGGTAGAGTCATTGTCAGTCAGGTCACCGGTTGCCGGCAAAAATCAACTTAAAAACGCTCAAATCGGATAAAAAAGGTGGAAATAACTTTAATAATGTGTCAAAAACATATTATTCAACATTAAAACACTTAATTTGAAAAAAGCATAGACAAAAAATTATTCAGTATTTGGCAGTTTCAAATCTGTTTTATGCAAATCCACACTTTGCCAGAAGCGCCTGGTTTTGCTGTGGCACATATGTTGTTTGGCGGCCATTTTGGGTTTATATGCCATTGGTTACTTATATCGTCAAAATAACCTGACAAATAAATTCCTGGACTTCAAATTAGTCGAAAAAGAGGTATTGGTTGAGTTTTTTGGACAAATAGTTCAATATATATTTTTAAGTATGTCGTTTGGCGGCCATCTTGGATTTAAATGTCAATGGTTACTTATATCGTCAAAATAACTTGACAAATGAATTTCTGGACCTCAAATTAGTCGAAAAAGAAGTATGAGTTGAGATTTTTGGACAAATAGTTCAATATACAATTTTTTTATATGTCGTCTGGCGGCCATTTTGAATAATGCTCGTAGCCGAGTTATGCCCCGCTACTGCGCTAGTCAAATGTCTACCCTGGTCATTTTTATCGGGGACTGGTCCCTTTACATGAAACTATTGAGAAATATCGGGTACATCAAAATGTATACGGGTCTAAGGAGCAGGGACAGGACTAATACAGTAATAGTTCTGCATTATTTCTTCAGACTTCAGATAGTCTAAAACTCTATTGGGGCACCGGATAAATCTGGGTACAGGACTCCCACGCCCTGGCAAGTGCTTGTTACCTCCAGTTAAACCAAGAGTCCGTATAGCACCAGACAAATCCGGGTGCAGAACTGTCTACTACGGTCTTGCCAGGTAAAACAGACTGTAGTGAGTGTGTATTGCGTAATCCAATCTATAAGTTCAAGTTCAAGTTCAAGTTCAATGAAGCAACTCCCAGGGGAGTGCCCGGTCCCGTCTTTAAAAAGACGCCCGAAATGCCGGGGTTCACCAAAATGACCCCTCCTCGTCTCCCTGCAGGCATGAGGAGCCCCTGCACGTCCACTTCACCGCCACTTCACTACCAATGCCAAAGGCTTAGGCTGTAAAATAGCAGTAAAATAGCATACAAAAGCAATTCCCACCCGCGGAAAACAAGAAAGAATCAAGTGGGGGCAGACCTCGTGTATTCCCTACTGTCCGCCCGGAGGCAATGCCCTGGCCGCTGGGTATTCACAGGGGCTTCATGTGTTGACGTTTAATGACGATCCATGCCCTGACCGCTGGGTATGCACAGGGGCTTCGTGTAGTGAAGATTTACAATGCCCAACCAGTGAGTTCCGTGAAGTAGCCTATATCATACGTCTTGCAAGCCCAGGCCAATAGTCGGAACACCTCTCACTGACGCTCTTTGGGTGTGAGGAGACTCTGGATGCAAGAGAAGAATTAGCCGCCGAACCAATTCCCACCCTCAAACGTGCGGAAAAGTATAATGACCAAAGGACAAGGATTGCACGACCCCTGATATCGCTTCGGGTACGAGGAGCCTCTGGATGCCAAAAAGGCAATAGCTTCCAAGGCAATTCCTACCGTCAGACGCTAAACTACACTGTATAAAAACAGCCTTTCACCCCTCACCTTTGACAAGGCTTTGTCCCAGCCCAGAACACCTTTCAGGCTCTCTCAGACTCCTTTCAGGTACGAGAAGACTCTGGATGCCAGAAAAGAAACAGCTTCCGAGGCAATTCCCACCCTTAGAAGCTTAGAAAGGTGTAATGGGCAAGGTCAAAGAATGCAGGCTTGCAGCCAGTGTCACTCACTCGGTCTCACAAGTCTAGAGAACCAGTCAGTGACAGTGTGATTGAAGACTTGTTGTTGTTCGCTTGCTGTTGTCGAATCTCTCTGCCATGTCCATGATGTCTGTGCCTGCCTGCGATGATCAATTTTGATGCCTAAACTAAAATTAAACCTGTGCAAATCTAGCGAGAGTTAAAACTTAAAAGCCAAGCCTAGTCCTAGGACAATCGATCATGGCAATTACCTTTATTACTATCAAGTGAAAACTATCATTTTAATTGCTCTTATAAAATTTGTACATCAAATCATTGACGACAGAGAGCGATGATTGGTGGAAAAGGGCGGTGCTTGTGGGACCTGGATGGACCTGGCTTTTCGAATGTGCCCCGATATCACCCCAACCCCTCTCACAGATTTCCTTTAAGCACGAGAAGCCTCTGGATGCCAAACACAGAAACAGCATCTGAAGCAATTCATACTCTCAGAATTAAGAGCGGTACACCGGACAGATGCTATGTAGTCACATAACGACTTAAAAAACTATTTTCCCCTTCGGGTCCCCACAATATATCACAGACTTCCTTTGAGCAAGAGAAGCCTCTGGATGCCAAACACAGGAACAGCATCCGAATCAATTCTTACCCTCAGAATTAATGAGCGGTACACCGGACAGAGACAATGTAGTCACATAACGACTTAAAACTGTTCTCCCCCTCGGGTTCCCAACATCTCTCACAGACTTCCTTTGAGCACGAGAAGCTTCTGGATGCCAAACACAGGAACAGCATCCGAATCAATTCTTACTCTCAGAATTAAGGAGCGGTACTCCAGACAAAGACAGTGTAGTCACATACCAACTTAAAAAACTTTTCCCCCCACGGGTCCCCAACCCCTCTCACAGACTTCCTTTGAGCACGAGAAGCCTCTGGATGCCAAACACAGGAACAGCATCCGAATCAATTCTTACTCTCAGAATTAAGGGGCGGTACACCGGACAGAGACTATATAGTCACATAATGACTTCCCCCTCGTGTCCCCAACATATCTCACAGACTTCCTTTGAGCACGAGAAGCCTCTGGATGCCAACCACAGGAACAGCATCCGAATCAATTCTTACTCTCAGAATTAAGGAGCGGTACTCCAGACAAAGACAATGTAGTCACATACCAACTTAAAAAACTTTTCCCCCCACGGGTCCCCAACCCCTCTCACAGATTTCCTTTGAGCACGAGAAGCCTCTGGATGCCAACCACAGGAACAGCATCCGAATCAATTCTTACTCTCAGAACTAAGGAGCGGTACATCGGACAGAGACTATGTAATCACATAACTACTTAAAACTGTTTTCCTCCTCGTGTCCCCAACATATCTCACAGACTTCCTTTGAGCACGAGAAGCCTCTGGATGCCAAACACAGGAACAGCATCCGAATCAATTCTTACTCTCAGAATTAGGGAGCGGTACACCAGACAGAGACTATGTAGTCACATAACAACTTAAAACTGTTTTCCCCTTCAGGTCCCCAGCACCTCTCACAGACTTCTTTTAAGCACGAGAAGCCTCTGAATGCCAAACACAGAAACGGCATCCGAATCAATTCTTACTCTCGGAATTAAGGAACGATGCACATGACTGAGACTACATAGTCACATACTAGTAACGAGAAGCCTCTGGATGCTAAGCGGATAGACTATTTATAATTCCCCTCCTATGTCAAATAAATTATAGAAATCAAGCTGGAGGTCTCCCCCCCCCCCCCACCCCCATAGGTAACAGGGGTTTTTCAACCCCCCCACCCTCCCTAGCCATAAGCCAAGGCAGAGAACGCCCCCAGAGCAGCACTCTGCGCCCAGACACCTGGGAAATTCTGGGGCAGTAGATTAAGAACATAACCCCACAAAGAGCGGTCCCCATGTACACCGCTGAGCAGGTCCTTCGTGTGTCCTGAACTATTGTCTTGTCACCCCGACGGCTTCTCTCCCACCCCCTATAAAAGTGGGGGGAAGAGGCTCCAACTTTGACCCTTTAAATCTCAATACTTAATAGCACGTGCATCCGAGACAATCCTGCCACCAAAACCTCATATCGCTCCCTCCACACCTCTACAGAAAAAGGTTCAGTGATATTAAAACTCAACTCTCAGTTCTTCCCACTGGGACAACAATGAAGACAGGTCCTTCCACCTCTCTGGATGTAAACCTCCTAGGACCGTCTGAATAGATACCTCTCTTGAACGCTGCAATCGCCGCACCTGGTCTAGAGTCCTCCCCAGGTCCCCTTGTTGCCTATACTTGGTGCATGCAACACAGTCAAGCACCACATGATCCCTAAGGCAACCCTCAATTTTATCACCACACGCTGGGCAGATCCCAGATATCCAGTCCTTCCAAGAACCCACATCCCCCAGCCTTAATCTAAGCATGGACCTACTCAATTTGGAATTTTCCCACACCAGGTGAGATGGTCTAACAATCACATCTATGGGGTGGGAAGCAAGGATCTTATTAGCTTGCCTAACTGCTAGCCACTCCGTCTGACGCTTTGCACGTGCTGCCTGGAAAACCATTCTTTTCCATGACGACTGGACCCGTTGACCATGTCGTGTGGGGATGAAGGGGATTAACCCAGCCCGCGCTTTCATGACTCCTTTGAGCCAATCACTGCTTGTTTGGCTACTTAGCACTTCTCTAAACGCCTGTTTGACCCACCTGGTGTCTGGTAGATACATGAGGTGTTCGTAAAACTTGCACTTTCTCTTAAAAATCTCGTTCTCTATCGACTCCCAGCCAAGCTCGGCGCGTACCGCGTCCGGTGAGGTCCTCGGTCCTACTCCTAATATCCACCTTCCAACCTTATTCTGGTGGATATCGGCTTCCCGAATCCATTGTTGTGGGTAGTCTACTACATCCGCACCTGCCAACAGAGCTTCACGTACCTGTTGTCTCCACATTAAATCTGTTGCCCTCTTCCGTACAGGTGTGTCTCTCGCCTTATCTTTCAACAACCCGATAGCTCGTGGTAGCATCTCCAACTTCTTCTTTCTATGCTGCAGGAAACGACGTGCACTCCCAAACAGAATACCGAGGTATCGGTAGGCTTTTGTCTCTTCAACAGTGTGCATAGCTTCTTCCCCCAACCCTCTAACCCCCCATACTCTTTCAACGTTAGATCCCGGCCCTACCCTCATAATCTTTGTCTTTCGAAAGTTAATCTCTAAGCCCCTCTCTGTCATAAACTTGTAGACTAGATCAAGTTTACGTTGCAAAGCCTCCTCGCTTGCCGCGAACAACGCAATATCATCCGCAAAAAATAGTGCTGGTATGGATACATCTCCTAGCTGGATACCCTCACCCATCTGAAGCAGCTGACTCGAGAGTTTCTCAATGAAAATGGCGAAAAGCATAGGTGATAGCACACATCCTTGTTTGAGTCCCCTGGCACAGACAATGGGGCGAGTAGGTTCTGACCCCACCATGACTGTCTTACGATGCCCCTGGTATAAACCTTGCACAATAGAGATAAATTTCCTTCCAAATCCCACTTCTTGTAGGACCTCCCACAATTTGTCTCTTTTCACTGTGTCATAGGCTTTTCGGAGGTCGACGAAAGCAATACACATTTTCTTGCGTGTTTTGTTAGATTTCTCCATCAATGTACTAAGAATAAATGCCTGCTCACTAGTGCTTCGTCCCTTCCTAAAGCCACCTTGCATCTCACCAAGCATGCCTGAATCTTCGACACATCTCTCGAGTCTAGCTCCCCAAATCCTAGTAAAAACCTTCATCACATTGCTTGCCACGGTAATTCCCCTGTAATTATCAAGATCTAGCTTAGAACCACCCTTGTGAAGCAAACGGGTCTTCTCCGATGTCCAAGACATGGGTACCTGCTCTTCTGACAAGACCAGGTTAAACAATCTCACCAATGCTTCACTAAGAACCCCACCCCCCTCTCGGAGGAAAGCAGCTGGGATGTTGTCTCCGCCCATCGCAGTTCTCAATTTGGTTTTCCCTATGGCAAGCTGTACCTCCTCGTACGTGATTGGGTCTGCAAAGGTATCATGAGGTGATACTGATGGGGTCGGTGAAATAGAAAAAGGATCTACACTGGTCTTACATATGTCTGGGGTAGCCCCCGTATCGCTAAGGCCGGGTGGCTCCTCTTCGCCTAGAGACCCTAGTTTCTCGAAATACAGTGCTACTTCTTCTTTGACACGGGCTGGGTCAGTCACAAGTGAATCATTGATCTTCAAGGCTGGTATTGTGTCTTCACTCTTCCTAGATGTTAGCTTCTTCCAGATCAAACGACCACAATCACCTCCCGCCTTGATTAGATGTCTGATCCACAAAATAATGATGAAGTGGGGACTGTGGGCGATAATAAAAGAAAACATAATCTGATTAGACTACGAGGACCAAACATGCTGAGGGCCTACTAGACTACTAGTTAAATCTAGAATATGTAATTATATAAATTATTTTTAATGTCATGTTTTACCAAAACGAGTCTAGATCTATATTATTTCATGTATTTTAGTCGAATTAAATTCAAGCATCAATCCATGACATGCTGTTTGTTTGTTGGGGATAGCTAACCCTGAAAACGGGCTACCCGGGCCTTACGACTTTGTCAATAAATCTAAATTCCCGGCAAATCACTCATTCAAAACGGCACTCTCAGTATAATATACACGTGTTTGTAGAAGCAACATATTTATAAATGTACTTTCTATGACGTCACAAAACACGAGTTACATCAACTCAGGGAGGATCGGCGTGTGTATCGCTGTCAAAGAAAATTATGACGTAGGCCTATCTCTACTCCCCGATACTGTTACAGACACGGAACTTTTATGGGCGAAAGTCCACTTTAAAAATTCAAAATCCTTAATTCTCGGATCTTTTTATCGACCTCCAGAAAAAAAATGGAAGAATTCAGCAGTTCTTTAGATCGTCTTCCAAAAAATTCAAATCAAACCATCATCCTTGGTGGAGACTTTTACCTTCTGGACATAGACTGGGAAAATAGTCTAGTTTTGCCCTCAACCACCAACAAGTGCAGTGCGAACATCTTTTGTCTAGCCTGGATGAACATGCCTTGACCCAAGTAAAAAAAAACCACCACAGACAAAAACATTTTAGACCTTTGTATAACTGGGAAAAACCAAAAATTGGGGTAACTTTACATAAAATTAGTGTCCCCAGGACTTAAAAGGTCCGCATTTTGATTTAAATATAATAATATTAAAAATAAATGGTGCAACTTCACGTTTAAGCATTACTACTTAATAATGTTTAAATTATTAGTAAAAAAAAAATATATATATGGTTTTATAAGAGCTCTATGTCATGGAAACGTGGAAAATGGCATGTCCCCAGAGAAAATTCCATTATTTGAAACATTACTGTAGGTTACAAAATCACAATATAATTCTAACAATTACATTTCATGGCTAGACATTGTTCACTTAAACTAATCAATGATCAAAATCCGACTTAAAATTGATATTGATATATATAATATTGATGAATATACATGTCCCCACATTTGCACTCTACTCCGTTACCATCATTGTAGCATGCCCCATCAAGTGAATAATCATGAACTAAAATTATATCAAGTGTGGTTTGACACACTGAAGGGCCCTATATGAGTTTTTCGCCTTGAAAGAATTAATATTGTTGAGTGACAAGTTATTCGGAACAGGTATTACCGAAAAGTTAGAAAATATGCTTTTGTTTTTACTACTCCGTTCCTAGCCTTGTGGGTATAAAAACAAATTTGGTTTTATGCTTGCAGGCCTAGAACAGTTGCTATGGGGACTATTTCCACCTGTATGATATATCTTTGAATTATTGCCCATATATTTTCATTAATCCCAAGAATACTTTTAATTTTACTACTCCGTTCTACTCTACTCCGTTACCAAGAAAAGGGAACGGAGTAGTGAATTGTCAAATTTTATGGGTTTTACAGTCATAATGATTGATGATATAGTCTTTTAAAACATTTTAAAACATTTCAAAAAATTGAGCACCCATTTATGATCGATGTTATGATAAGAAAATATACAGTTTATATTTATGTGGAGCTAAACATTTGGTAACGGAGTTGAGTATTTTTTGGCTTGGTAACGGAGTTGAAATAAGGATTTTTGTTTATCCCGTCAAATTTTCTTAATTTTTTAGCAGTTTTGAGGTACCATTGTTTAGTATTATGCTTCAATAAGGATATCACGTTTAAAAGTGTGATGTGAATCTAAACAAAGTAACATCATTTTTTAAATGGTTTGGATTTGGTAACGGAGTAGTAAGTGGATATTGGAACTTTTTTAAAATGACGTTTTTAAAGCGAAAAATTTTTTTTTAGCGCAGCCAGTGACTTTTTTATGCTCTATTGGGATCAGTGCACCAAACACATCAAGTAGTTTTCCTCCTCTTTGATGGTCACCTCACTGCCATTTTTGATGCTACAAAATTACCCCAATTTTTGGTTTTACCCAACTAACAAACCAGGATTAATTAAATCATCCCGCAGCGTACCCGGAATTTCGGACCACTGTGCAGTACTGACAGAAGCCGACATCAACCGCCCATATCGACGTTCAACCGCTCGCCCAGTGCGTCAGTTCAAAAAAGCAAGTTGGAAAAACATCAGGCAAGAAATTAGGAGACATTGGGCCTCCTTTTCCAAAGACAGCCCCAATAATTCGGTAAATGAAAAATGGTTGAGGTTAAAGTCTATCTTGATGGACTGCCTGAATAAATTTGTACTGACAAAATTAACATCGAAACGCCAGAACTTGCCCTGCTTAATAAATCGCTCCGCAAGTCTATTCGAAAAAGGCAAGAATTTATAAGAGAGAGAAAACTTCAAAAAGACCAGACATTTGGGCAAAAAATAAATTACAGAAAAGGGACACACAGCAAAACCTCAGACGTGCCCGTTGGTCCTTTATTAACGACAAACTTTTAACATCTCTGGAAACTCAAAACGCAAAGCCTTTCTGGCGCTATATAAAATCATAGCGCCAGGATAGGTGTGGTGTCTCTCCCTTATTGCATGATGGCCAACTGCATTCAGACAGCAGACGCAAGGCCGAACTCCTTAACCAACAGTTTTGTTCAGTATTTAATGATGAGGACACCACTAATATGCCTAAATTAGAAGGACCACCAACAAACCCCATGGATAATATCGAAATTACACAATCTGGTATAACTAAATTACTGAGTGAACTGAACGCCAATAAAGCACCCGGACCTGATGAGCTTCCAAATTTACTCCTCAAAAATGCTGCCAAGGAGATATCTCCTTTTTTGACAGACATTTTCAAACACTCTATCCTGACCGGAAAATTACCCGATGATATGGTCGAGGCTAATGTAACCCCTGTTTTCAAAAAGGGAGATCGGCATACTGCTTCTAACTACAGGCCGATCTCCTTGACATATGCTTGTGCCAAATTGCTCGAACACATTATTTGCAAAAACATTATGACCCACTTTACCAAAAACAAAATGCTCACTCCTGTGCAACACGGTTTCAGTGTAGAGCACTCCTGTGAAAGCCAATAACTACTGACCACAAAATTACGAGGACAAAACTCAAACCGATTTAATTGTTTTAGATTTTAGTAAGGCTTCCGATGTAGTTCCCCACCAACGTTTACTACACAAACTTGATCATCATGGAATAAGGGGACCTACACTACTTTGAATGCAAAATTTTCTCACCACTCGGACACAAAAAGTAGTAGTAGATGGTAGCTTTTCAGACACTGCTCATGTAGGTTCTGGTGTACCACAGGGTACAGTACTTGGCCCAATCTTATTTCTATGCTATATTAATGACCTCTCATTGTCGGTCTCATCTGATGCTCCTTTATCGGCCCATAAAATCTAAGGACGATCAAAAAAAACTACAGGAGGACCTAACAAAGTTGGAGCGCTGGGCAGATATTTGGGGGATGAAATTCAACCCATCCAAATGACCCTGGGCGAAAGAGATAGCTTCAGACTATCAGCTCAAAAGGGTCACACTCGCGAAAGTATCAAATTCACCTTACTTGGGAGTCAGTATCAGTGAGAACCTGGAATGGGGGGATCACATCTCCAAAATTGTGAGTAAGGCTAATTCCACACAGGGTTTCTTGAGGAGGAATTTAAAGAGATGTCCCTCAAAATTAAAAAAGAATGTATATTTTTCAATGGCTCGGTCACTTTTGGAATACTCTTGTCCTGTATGGGATCCGTACAGGCAAGGTGATATTGATAAATTAAACAAAATTCGAAGAGCTGCTGCACGTTTCGTAACTAACAACTACCAGCGTAAATCAAGTGAAACAGCTCTTATCCAAGATGTAGGCTGGACTGACTTACAAACTAGAAGAAAGAACTTCAGGCTGACAAGCCTGTACAAAATCTTAATCGGCCTAATTGCTGTACCTGTCAGTGACCTTTTAACCCCAGCAGACGAAAGAACTCGTGGTGGACATAAAAAATCATTCAAACATATTAGAGCTAACACCACGCTGGGACAAAATACTTTTTTGTACAGAACCATACCCGATTGGAATAATCTTCCACCAGCTGCTATTGAATCCAGATCAATAACAGTATTTAAGAGCCAAGTGAGTGATTAGTCTGGTTGGCCGCTCAGCACCGTCACTTCGCCTGATACTCCATGAGGAGGACTGCGGAGTTTAAATATTAAAGATTAAAGGTTAAAGTTATCTCCGGCTCCGTCTTATTTCATTAGACAGACATTTCCCATATGAATCCAAGATTAAAAAGATTAAAAGATTAAAAGATTAAAAAAACATGGCTTGATAAAGCAACAATTAAAGCTTACAAGAAAAAAAATGTTATATATTTTTTTAATCAAATAAAACAGTGGAATCAGAATGCAAATATAAACAATATAATAATACGTTGACATCTATCTTGAAAAAAGCTGATAAAAATTATTAAGATGAACTCTTATCAAAGTAGGGCCTAAATCAAATGTTGAAAAAACTTGGAGTACAATAAATGCTATAATGAAAAGGAATAATCAATCAGCAGCTTCTTAAACTGTGTTTAATTATGATAGCAAAATATATAAGAATAGTAAATATATAGGGCCTAGCTAACGGGTTTAATAAATTTTTTCAATGTAGGCCCGAAGCTAGCTAAAAATATTGAAAAAATAAATGGATCAATTCTTGATACTATGAATTAACCTTCGAAAAAATCATTTTAGTTGAAGCCCGTTACTGTAAATGAAGTGTTAAAAGTTGTAAATTCAAGTCCGAATTTTTTTAGCCATTCTGATAAGTCATATATAGCTAACATATCTTTTGTAATGGGATTTCTTCCTGGTCGAATGAAAATTGCAAAGGTAATTCTTTTTTTTTAAATCAGAGCTGAAGGATTCTTTTACTAATTATAGACCAGTTTGTTCACTAAAAACAATTTCCAAAGATATTTGGAAAACTTTTTAATAATAGGTTCAATACGTTTCCAGAGATAAATAATACTCTATCAAATAGTCAATATGGTTTCAGAAATAACTCAACAACTTATCATGTCCTGATTGATCTACATGAACAACTCACCGAGTCGATAGATGCTAAGCTAAGTACAATTGGTGTGTTTATAGATTAAAAAAAACTTTCGATACAATTGATCATACATTGCTGTTACAACAATTAAATAGATATGGGATTAGAGGTATAGCTAATGCATGGTTGGACAGTTATTTGAAAGAAGGATCACCATAATGTGTTTTATAATATTGAAATCTGACCCAATGAAAATATGTTGTGGCATGCCACATATTAATACCTAAATTATTTATTTTGTATATAAATGATCAAATATGTATCAAAAATGTATGAAATATTTTTAAATTTATAATATTTGCAGATTATACAAATTTATTTTGTAGAAGTAAAGACATTGTAAGTTTGAGTGTAACTATCTGTAATGAATTAATGAAGCTGGAAAAATACATTGCTCTAAATAAATTATCATTAAACAACTCTGAGACAAATTATATGGATTATTGCAAAAGTCAAGTCAACAAAATATTCAAATAAGTTTTGGCAAATAAGTTGATAAATAAGGTGAATGAAACTAATTTTTTTAGGGGTTATAATTGATGATCAAATAAATTGGCACAGTCACATCAAGCAAATTGTTTAAAAGTTACACAATAATTATAATGTCATAAAGAGGACTAGTCGTTTATTATCTACTTCGTCACTAACTATGCTTTATAATAGTTCATGCTTGCCATATATATATGCTTTACCGTTGTGAAATTTGGGGCAGAACCAGTAGATATCTTTTAGATAAGATAACATTATTACAGAAGAAATTTATTAGAATGGTCCATAGAACTTGTTATCATCTAGTGCATACAAAACCATTGTTTAAACTGTCATTTATTCTTACATTTCCAGATTTTCTGGAGTATGCCATGGCAATTTTTAATGTTTAAGGCATTTTATAATCTTCTTCCAATATATCTACAATTTTTTTTTCAAATTCATATATTACACGATCAGGTAGGAGGAAAAACATGTTTCCCATAAAATACTCTCGTAGGCCTACTAATTTAAGGAGACAATGTGCATCAAATGCAGGAATAAGGTTGTGGAATGCTTTATCGGATGATATAACTAATATATCTTCAATAGATATATTCAAAAGACATATCAAGTCCAGTTATTTGCATTGTTATTAAACTAATGTGCTTGGATGTGGTGTGTACCCAAACTGTTTTGGTCATGATATTGGATTATTATACATGTTATGCTTGTACTTTCTTTTTCACACAATATATGGTGTATGAGTCTAAAATGGCACTTGATGTGTGGGCCTGTCCTTATTACAAATTGAGACATGTTCAGAACTATTTTAATATATATGTTTAATACGAGATTAAGAAGTAACTCTATAAGGTAAAAATTGAAGTAGGTGATGACCTTGATAAGCAATAAGCTTCTGTCGCCACCAGTTTTTGTCATAATCATAACAAATTTTATGTATTTTTTTATGCGAATTACAATGTATTTTTTTATGAAAAAAACAAACAATTTCTTATTCTGATTCTGAATCGTCGAAGTAGCTTGCAAGAGATACCTCGGGCCCCGTTTGGAATGAGATTGAATGTACCAGTAGGCCTACCGGTAATTCTTAGGGTTGGTGAGCAGACAAAAATAATAACAATAATAATAGGCCTATAAGCCAATTTACTCATTTTACTAATCTGCCTAACACAACTCCCTGTTTTTCCTCAGTGCACCTCTGGATTCAATAAAGTATCTCAGGTCGCTGTGGTGATAGCCCACAGCAGAAGTGGCCATATACATGGCATTGGTTGAGACGAATGACCACACCGTCCTTCTCGCACTGACAAGGGTCTCATGCATAAAAAGGGCTTATAAATAGTCCCATTTACTATGAGTCAGCATCACTATGTTTGCCTAAAAATGTGTTAAATTGAACGTTTAATTGTTTAGTTCTCATTATCTCACTCTTCTAAACGTAACAATGCGTCACTGTTTCTGAACTAGATCTATCAGCTGTAGCTAGATAGGCAATATGTGTGATTAATAAAGTGTGGGATACTCGCCTCCTCAGCCCCCCCCCCCCCTACAGCGTCTTGACGCCTCCGATAAGTGCTTCATCCTGAGTGCTATAGTAGGGAGGATGGGGAGAAGTTGGCCACACCACTGTGACGTCACAATAGTGGGTTGATGTTTTTCAAAGCTGGGTTTCAAGTGACCTTAATAATGTCATTTGCAATGACAGGTGGCTTCAGGACTGTATATAACTGAGAACTCGTTGTGTTCTTGCTACTAAAAAAATTACAAAAGTTACATTTTAACCTTAATAGCGAGTCACCTGGAGGGCAGGGTTAATATTGCAGATAAACTACTTTTTGAAGGAAGCTGAGGGTGGTGTATACATAATTTATTAAAACCCTACCACACCAAATCTACAATATCCTTGCCTTTTTTCAAAAATGGCTAGTCTCCAAAATCGTCCCTTTATTGGGCAGAACGGAGCCATCAATTGCCCACTTCTCCCTGGGGGATTCAGTCCCAGCAGGCACAGTGGCACGTGTTAATTTCACCTATGATATACGTGAATAAACCATGTGTTTTACATACAGCTGCAGTGATGTGGAAGTCATTATTATAAAAATTAATAACATCACTTTAATTCAGGTTTTCTGAGAAGCAGCATTGTTTCTCTTTTCTCAATGTGACTAGGCGATCACGTTAATGGCGGCCTCGTCGAGTTAAGGCTGAGACCAGTGTATCGATGTTAATTTCGCGCAGGGCACCGCGCTGCGCGCTTCTCTTATCTTTAGAAAAACAAAATTCAAAGCCTTTCTGGCGGTATAAAATCACAGCGCCAGGGTAGGTGTGGTGTCTCACCCTTATTGCATGATGGCCAACTGCATTCAGACAGCAGACGCAAGGACGAAATCCTCAAGCAATAGTTTTGCTAGGTATTTACTGATGAGGAGGACACCACTAATATGCCTAAATTATAAGGACCACCAACAACTGACATGGATAATATTAAAATTACAGAATCTAGTATTACCTGTACCAAATTATTGAGTTAACTGAAAGCCGATACAGCACCCGGACCTGATGAGCTTCCAAATGTACTCCTCAAAAATCCTGTCAAGGAGAAATCTCCTTTTTTTGACAGATATTTTCGAACACTCTATCCAAACCGGGACCATGCGCGATGAATCAGTCGAGGCTAATGTAGCCCTTGTTTTTGGCTGACCACTGAACATCTGGTTCAAAATCACGAGGACAAAATTCAAACCGATTTATTTTTTTTAGATTTTTGTAACGCTTTCGATGTAACGTTAGTTCCCCATCAGCGTTTACTACACAAACTTGATTATAACGGAATTATTAGGGGACCTATACGTACACTACTTTGGATTCAAAATATTCTCACCACTCGGACACAAAAAATAATTGTAGATGGTAGCTTTTCGGGTATTGCTCATGCAGGTTATAGTGTACCATAGGGTACAGCACTTGGCCCGATCTTATTTCAATGCTATATTAATAACCTCCCATCCTAGGTCTTATCTGATGTTCAACTCTTTGCTGACGACTGCCTCCTTTATCGGCCCATAAAATCTAAGGACGATAAAAAAACTACAGGAGGACCTGACGAAGTTGGAGCGCTTGGCAGACGTTTGGGAGATTCAACCCATTCAAATGTTCTGTCCTCCGAGTGAAGAGACTGCGGACTAATGAGATAGCTTCAGACTATCAGCTCAAAGGGGTCACACTCGGAAAAGTATCAAATTACCTTATCAAATTACCTTACTTGGGAGTCAGCATCAATGAGAACCTGGAATGAGGGGATCACATCTCCAAAATTGCGAGTAAGGCCAATTGCACATTCGATTTTTTGGGGAGAAATTTAAAAGGATGCCCCTCGAAATTAAAAGAGATTGCATATTTTCCAATGGTTCGGTCACTTTTAGAGTACTCTTGATCTGTATGGGATCCGTACAGGCAAGGTGATATTGATAAATTAAACAAAATTCAAGCTGCTACAAGTTTCGTAACAAACAACTGCCAGCGTAAATAAAGTGTAACGTACTGTAGCCCTAATCCAAGACCTAGGCTGTACTGACTTACAAAATAGAAGAAAGAACTTCAGGCTGACAAGCCTGTACACAATTTTGAGCGGATTAATCCCTGTACCTGTCAGTGACCTTCTAACCCCAGCAGACCAACGAACTCGTTGTGGACATAAAAAAATCATTCAAACACATTGGAGCTAACACCAGGCTGAGAAAAAAATCCTTTTCGTACAAAACCATACCCGATTGGAATCATCTTCCATCAGCTGCTATATTGAGAACCTGGAATGGGGTTATTTTTTATGGATTTAATTTGACAAAATAAAAAGTTTTAATCAAGGAGTGAATAGGCCTCATAGGCGCCTACTAGGAAAACTGGAGAACTATGGTATACGATCTAAGAAAAAGAGATGGATTTCATACTTTCTGGGAGATAACTGACAAAGAGTGATTGTAAATGGAATGGAATCAGGATGGAGACCAGTCACGAGCGGTATTCCACAAGGAGTGTTCTGCGACCAGGCCTCTTTGTGGTCTATATAAATGACCTCCCGAAAAATGTCACATCGGGGGTTCGGCTATTTGCTGTTGATACCAAGGTATCCCGACAAATTAGGAAGAAAAATGTTACCAGACAAGTGCAAGATGACTTACATAGCCTTCAAGCGTGATCAGACATGTGGCTCTTAAGATTTCATCCCCAGAAATGCAAATTCATGTCAATTGAAGAAAAAAATTGACTAGCGCTATTACTATGATTGATAATAACAAGATTTATCTTGAGGAAACAAATGCTGTCTTTGACCCAAACAAATCCGAACAAATCACCGCGACGTTTGGGAAAATCATAGGGTAGAAAATGCCAATCGTCTCATCAAACAAGTTAAATCATGTTTGATTAATACATATAAAGTTGATTGGTCTATCAAAGCCCGAAACTCCATAAAATTACGAACGTACATACAGTTCAAATTCGAACACTCGCTAGAAGAATATCTGTTTTACATCTCCGACACAAGGTGGATGAAGGCACTATCAAGATTAAGAATGAGCTCACATATGCTAGAAATTGAACGAGGAAGGCATGTCAAGCCGCAAAAACTACCACTAGAACAGCGCATATGTCAAAGATGTACATCAAACTCTGTTGATGACGAAATTCATTTTTTAATTACTTGCTCTTACTTCGCTACGCAGCGAACTAGTTTACTTGCCGAAAGCAAACTACTAAATAGTGAATTTGACTCACTCTCAAACGACAATAAATTTCTTTATATTATGTCATCTACACATCGACCATTAGTAATATGCTTAGCAAAATACACCTATAGCTGTTTTCAAACCTTAAGCGTGTCGGGTACCTCCGCTTTATAAAACGATTGGGGCGTTGGGTGACTAGTGCGGCGGGTGATTCTTCTAATCATCCACTCATGAAATCATCCATGCTATCGGGGGATCACCACTGTGGTATCAGCGACTGGTGCGGCTGGTGATTCCTCTAATCATCCACTCATGAAATCATCTATGCTGTCGGGGGATCACCACTGTGGTATTAGCGACTGGTGCGGCTGGTGATTCCTCTAATCATCCACTCATGAAATCATCCATGCTGTCGGGGGAACACCACTGTGGTATCAGCGACTGGTGCGGCTGGTGATTCCTCTAATAATTTTGGTGTTTCGAGCTGACGTCAGTCAATGCATTTTTAGATTGTTTTTTTAACATGTTCAATGTAACTAATATTATTATTTTCTTCTTTATACATACTCTCACTCATTATGTAATTACTCGGTTTCTACGATTTCCAGAGGGGTTTTTTGCTATATGCAGTAGCTATTTTATCTCTGGTTTTGGTGCGGGAAACTTAAAAATATCATGCCAATGCTGTTCAACTGTAGGTTATTTTAAATAGTTCTCATGCATATTTTATTTAACCTGTGCTTGTTTTAGTATATAATGTCGTTTGATTTTAACATGTTTAAGTTAACTCAGCATGCATATTTTACCGAACTAAGCCTGTTGTATATAGTCTTGTACATATGTTCATTTTAATGACGCATAAGTCTGCATAGACTTACCGTCGTCAATAAATATCTATATATCTGTCTATCTAAACTTCAGACCACATATGGAAGAAATATGCAAAAAAGTAAATAGGATCATGAGAGTCATAAAGAAAACATATTCTTACTTGACAGAGAAAGAGTTTTGCCTTCCATACAAAGCTTTGGTTAGACCACACCTGGAAAGTAATAATGTATTATGGGCCCCAAGAAACAAAATAGATGTCGAACTATTAGAACAGGTGCAAAGGAGAGCAACAAAAGTTCCAGGCCTTAGAGATATGGAATACTCAGACAGATTAAAGCATCTGAAGCTAGCTACTCTAATGTTCCGTAGAATACGTGGAAACATGATAGAGATTTACAAAAAAATTAAATAAAAATAAGAGCACTAGAGGACACTCGATTAACATAAGAAGGGATCATGCCAACAGGGACATACGACGAAATTATCTGATGCAGCGAGCAGTAACAATGTGGAATAATCTAACAGAGGCCGTGGTAATGGCAAAAACAACAAACACATTTTAAAATAGACTTGATAAGTAGGCCTACTTGGAAAACCATCCACTAAGGTGGGAATACACTGCAGACCATGACTATACCATTATTGTTTGTCCTTATTTGTCGGCAAACCTCAGGGCAGTGGGTTATGAGGTGGATTGCCTCTACCATTGTAGTCCTAAGGGCAATTATTCCTCTGTCTGAGTCTGACTATATTTCTGCATGTTTTTTCCGATGTGTTCACCAATTGAGTTACCTAAATAATTTAATCACAATCCTAATGTCACTGACCCAATATAAAAGTATCCATTTATTCCCATCAAACTAGTTGAATTTGATAAAGCACAAATGATGTAACGGTGGGCGGGGTGCGGGGGTGGGGGGTAGGGAGGGGGAGTGTAACAGTAACAATAAACCTCTTGTGCGTGACAGCTAGCTCACCTTTGAATAATATATTAGTCAGTATGTTTGCTAAGCACTTTAACCTTGACTCTTGACACTATTAAAAAGGTGTTAACCGTAAAAACAACTTAGGTTTTAGCTGTTGATTCGTAGCTGTTATACCTTTGAACTGACACATCAAAGCAAAATTGTGTGCACTATGTAGTTAAGACCCTTTAAATGTAAGCGTCATGCCAGGTAACTGGCCTTATATAGTTAAAATTAATTCAGCTGAATTTCTCCCCAACAAAAAGAAAGTGTTACTAAACATGCTATGATTTTTCTTTCAATGTGTGTAATTTCACGCAGCAAAAGGAACGTGCCTAAACATGTTAAACTGCGCTATTTGTAATAAATCATGTTATCACTAACCAATTGATATGATTTATTATGATGAATACTTTTTTAACATGAAAAAGTGATACTTTGAAAAAGTGTTATTTTGTGATCCCGTCAACATGGTCAATACTGTTGACTTATGAAAAAGTGATACTTTGGAAAAGTGTAATTTTGTGATCCCGTCAACATGGACAACATGGACAATTATATGTATGTATACATATTTGAATAAAGTCTCAGTATATTACGTGTATACATAATTACATGTATATGTCTACGTGCATTCTGTTTGCTATGGTACAGGTGTATGTTGATTATTGTACCCTTTCTATAAAAAATAAACCGTTTTCTTCATATTGTTTAATTTCATTTTTACTGCGAAATAAACGGTTAGCAAGAAATAAATGATAGCTATTTCTGACACTCGTCATCATGTCCATACACAGTGAACAAACGGTGGCAAGATTGGACATTATTTATTATTCATCTTTTTAGATTATATTTCAATCCCATAGGCATATATATAGCATTTTAAAATTAGAATTATATTTTCCCTTTCAAAATGTAGACCTGTTTTCGTAATATGAAATTTAAATTTATATAATAACCAGACATAGGCCTATATATATACATGATATAGTCGTTACGGAGAAGGTCATAATGTACTGCGATTCGGAGGCAAACAACATTAACTGCATGCTCACTGTTATATAAAGTAAGATACTGCTGTTTGCTTTTCACGATACGGTGGATATTTTAACCCACGCGTCAGTTGCACATAATGGCCGTGATCATTGGAGCATACTTTCCGCTTTAACCCTTTAAACCCTCACGATGCATTGAAGCATCATTTTGCATTTCTGAAGGATGACCTAATTTCCTATATGATACCAGGGGTTTTAGAATGATTTTTTATGGAACTGGTTAATAATAACAGTAGTGTTTTTTTTTCATTTGTCACCCACTTCAAGTCATCTTCATAAGGGTGAAGAAAAACATCTGAAACCGGATTTGGTTGGCTGCACATCGGACGTCTGTGCTCTAGCCTGTGAGATCACCTCGTAGGTCGAACAAATACGATTCAGTGTGATTCAGAATGAAGCGTTGGTTGTTGTGCTGTTTATTGAGCTCATGTTTGACTCAGGGGATTCAAGCCAAGAAAAAGTACCATGGGTAGGTTCATGTGTCTATATATCTTATTTTTTTTGTATCTATTCCATATCGTCGCTTGGGAGCTAAAGGATCCTTTCTGACACTCGTTAGAGTGGCAGATAGGATCCTTTAGCTCCCAGGCGACGATATGTCCTGATGTAATGTTGACACTTTTAGATGATTATGATTCAAAAACCGACTCATATCCGTTAAGAGGAAATATCAAATTTAAGTTACTCAAGTCATCAAGTTTAAAAGAATGCGTAGGTATAATATAACGTATTAATTGTTATTAAATATATATTATAATATTATAATAACTGGGTATCTGATATAAAATAATAGTTTGAGCTCAGTAAACTCGGTATTTTGAGGCAATGCTGCTTTAATGTTGGGCCAGCGTCGCATACGATGGAGTAGCGTCAAACAGCATGATCGAGTCAACGTTGTACTGCACGACCGATATATATATTGGTAAGATGACTCATGGGATAAGCCTACCGTTATTCACGCAAGAGACACATGCTTTTGTTAGGTCAAGACGTTGCATAATGAAAGGGCGGGGGACCTAGGGTAGTGGTTAGCACCGCTGCCTTTCACGCTAGAGCTCGGGGTTCGGTTCCCGGTCGCGGCGGTTTGAAAGAAACAAACAAAAATTCATCCCCATCCACGTGTGAAACTCAGTATTGTGGGTAGCCTCCGTGACCTGGAGGTAGCGTGCTCGGCCTCAGACCGCCAGGGCTCGAATTTCGAATCCTGTGTCTAGAGGACAGTGTCATCTCATTCATCTCACCATCCTCAGGAGGTGCTCCTGGCCCAGTTTAGCCTATATGTGCACAAAAGTGGCCTAAAGCCCGATTCATTTGATTTCATTTTGTATAATGAAAATACTCCACTATAGGTCTATTATATGTAATCATGGTAATGCGACACTTTGGTACAATGCTGTGTAGAATTAAAGGTGACTTTTCAATGGAGCTCCCATTAAAAGACTGTGTGTGTGTGGGGGGGGGGGACGATTTCTGTAATTTCGGATTTTATTCGACAGCATATGCCTACACAGAAAACGCGAGACAATTAACCATTCCTGTTTTAACCTTTACAGCGCGAGGATTGACTTTCGACGTCAGAACGTCAGATTCTGACGTTCTAAAGTCGATTCCCGCACTGTAAGAGGAAACCTATTAATAATGACCGTAGACCCACAACATAGGTATTCAAATGAAGAAGAAAGAGCTAATTAAGACATTTATAGAAACGATTTGGTCCCCATGGCTCATACAAACATATTTCAGCGCTTTAAGGGTTAAACGTCTGGAATGCTGACTCAAGATTAAGTCAGCACTGGTTTATCGTTTTGTGTCTGTGTTGGGCTTTAAAACACACTATATTTGATAATTACAAATTATGTGCGGGACAATGTCACATTGCCACGTACAGCTCGGTCTTAGTAATCATTTTCTCATCTTTTAGGATCATATAATCACGGAACGCTTATTAATTTGACAATTGTTTGGAATGTCTCTAACATTCTTTATGATTTGTTGTGGCATTGACGATTAATATCATCTTAATATTATGTAGTCCGAAATGACGCTTCACTGATCGTTTAGCGTCAGAACTTGCTCCATTAGCTTATGTTGTGTTTTTTTCATGAGAAACGTATGAACTATATCACACTTACCTATAATCTCAGTACATTTAGCTTATCTCCTTGATATAACTTGTAGCAATATGAATACTTCAGAACTATTGTAATCGATATTCTCTAAAATGAACTGAGGTTTCTGTCGAAATTTCATGAATTTGTTAGGTTCAATTGATTGATGGGTCAAGGTTAAATCATAATGTCGTAAACACGACTGAACGCGGTGGATGATCAATACAATAAGTTTTTTCATTTCAAGCTTGTTCACATAGCTTACCTGCACACACAACTGTGTAGGCCTACAAACATAAAATTCCCAAAGCTCAGGGCCGTCGTTTGTCTTGCTTGCTTATATATATAATCTTTGAAACGCCGATAACGCCGTTTTCAATTCTCAGAAATGAGCTCTCAATAGGTTTTTTTTATTATTATTTTCATAATTAGAAAATAAAACAAAATAATACACAGTTTCTTTTTATTTTATAATGTTGTACATTATCTCTGAGATTTAGAATGTGTGTGCGTTCGTCTATGTCTACCAATATAGTTTCTCGTAATAAGGCCGGTCCAATTTAAACATTATGTACGCCATAGGCCTACTTCTCAATGGGTATAAATATGAAGCGTAATATCCACCTTACATCCTAATGCGTTCGTCATGGAATCTCCAGATGGCGTGAATAACTTATGCGTTCTGTGTAAAAGAAAATTCATCAAACGAAAGAAGGGATCCAGCAAGACAAACATATATACAAAATTTCGCAAAACAGGTGTTACGCCACGTTCTGTTTTAGACGTAATTAATCCGCATGTTCAGTCGAATAAATCAAATTTTGTATGCAATCCATGTACCACACGATCGGCACTATTGCTGAAAGTGTCACGGATTCTGAAACTGCTCACAAAGTAGTAATAAAGATACTGAACACGGCATTAGATCAAACAGATAGGCACACGAACTTTTCGCTTTAGTCATGTTAGTGTAGTTGTGATTACATGCATTATGGTACTCATATTTCAAATTAAAAAAAACCCATTATATAGGTCTTTGTACATCTGAATTTTATATCTCCTTCAAATACAATAATATAGCTGTAGGCGTATATATTAACCCTTTGCATTTGTAATAAAAAACACGAAACTTGATGGATGTGTCTGAGGTGAGGTCCCATTTTACTTCAATCTATATATCATTATTATACCTGTAGTCACACAATTATACAATTAATGGCCGTCTCAATATCTAGATAGTACACCTCCCCTAGCATTGACTATCACTAAAATTGTGAGAGGACACACACAATCTAATGCTAGAGCTTTTAAAAGCTAAGATGACATTGATTTGACATATTTTTCAATTTATAGTGTAAAGGTTGATGTACATGTTGATTTTTTTTAAATATAATTATCTGTTATTTTAATTTTAGCCTCAATTACATTTCAATCAATGCATATTTGTTTCTATTTACATGCTACCATAGAAACATTCAATAATAAATAGGAAATATTAATACAGTGTAAAAATCTTGACAATGCAAATTTGTGGCATCTACTTTTAACATTTACAAAATGGAAAACGGGGTCGAAATGAATATTTATTTGATTTTATCAATTTTAATCCAATGGTGTGTTTTCAAAAAGGGTACAAATGAACTTCAAAGACCATTTTCTCAAAATGACTCGATTTCAGACTTCTTATTGGCAAAATGTTGTCTCAATGCTTTGCCAGCATTGCTCAACATCCACAAATACTGAGACAACACTGAATCAAGGCCCAAATTTACTAAATTTATTAAACAACTCAATAATTCATGTGATAATTCCCAACGTTGTTCACAACAAATATAAAGAAATCACCAGTTTGAACTTATAATAATGGAAGAATGGAACATGAGTCGGCCGAGTAAGTGAGTTGAGATAAAACAAGGGAGGGAGCAAATAACATAGACTTTTCTCGAAACCTGTTGGCAAATTGACGAAGCAATCTTTCGCCTCCAGAATACATTTAAATCTTCGGTCTGTACGGTTTTCAGTTGTAGTCCTTCTGGGAAACTATATTTGATTTTTGCATTTTGCCAAACTTCTTCTACATTAATTCCCGCCATGATTGTAGGCCCTATTGCTGTTAAATGAATAAAAACGCTACAAATGCTAATAAATCAGCTAACAGTAGTGAACACTGTGATAGTAAATCATG